>OU426988.1:22201426-22801426 GCA_911387755.1 Chrysotoxum bicinctum | reverse complement strand
GCTTCAATCATACCAAATGTAGGTATCTAAGCATTTTTATACCGAGGATTTACAAATATATAAAAATTGTTCCTTAGGCCTTATAGAAAACTGCATTTGTTTACCATAAACGAGGAGATTGAGCATATTTCTACGTGGGCACTAAGCAATGGTTTGACCCTTGACCCTACAAAATGCAAATGTCTTGTAATATCCAAGAAGTTGTTAGATTTATGTATCTTGTTTTCCTCCGATACTTCTTAATTCTATCCCCCCAGAATTCACAACCACCTCGAGAAACCTAGGCGTGGTATTCAACAGAACAATAAGGTACTCGTTCGGTCTAGAATGCCAAAAAAACGCACGATCTTTGGGAATTTTTTTTATTAGGTAATAACATAATTTTTTTTTAAATAATGAATACATACGTCAACAATACAACAAATTTTTTTTTTTAATTTTCTAATTTTGGTCGAATTATAGAGGGCGCAAACGTCGACTCATCAAAAAATACATGGCCCCTTGGCGGACAGTTAATCTCCGGATCTACTGAACCGATTTTCAAAAAACTTGTTGCAACTTGATTGTTTTTATTTTTTTTAAGACAATTTACCACAATTTGACCACAAAATTATGAACAAAAAAATGGCGATCCAAAAATGGCAAAAAATTTTTCCAAAAAAAAAATTTTTTTTTTCAAAGCTCGATATTTTTTTTTTGTTTTGACTTTTTAAACAAATTTTGGTAAATTGTCTAGTAAGAAACCTTCCTTTAAATAACCCATTTTGTTTGTTTTGTTTCAGTCCAGCCGATTCTGAGATTAACTGTCCGCCATGGGACCATTTTTTTTTTGATGACTCGACTCGACGTTTGCGCCCTCTATAATTCGGCCAAAATTCGAAAATTAAAAAAAGAAATTTTTTTTGTACTCTTGAAGCATGTATTCATTATTTAAAAAAAAAGTATGTTATTACCTAATAAGGTTTCCGAGAAAAAAATTCCCAAAAATCGTGCGTTTTTTTGGCATTCTAGACCGTACTAGTACCTTAACATGGAGCAAGTAAATTCTTGTGTAGGGAAAACTTATGGAGTTGTTAGATCTTTGTGGGCAGTTCAGCAGTTCACCCTATTGAAAACCAGAATGGTTCTTGGCAAGATCCTATAGTCATCCCAGTACTTACATATGGATGCGAAATATACAACAATTGTGATTCAGGGAGCAGGAAAAAGTTGAAGATAGCGTTTAATACTCGTAGTACCTACGATTCGGTATACATATTTTTGGCCTTAGAAAATATGATCATGTCATCTGTCTATGAACCTCCTAAATGTGTCGTTTGAAAATTTTATTAAGTTTCGAACCTTTAGCTTACTTTTTAATATTGTGACAAGACAGTCAGCATTGTCTTTGGAATTCACTCCCACGACATTTGCGAGAATCAAGCAGAGCACAACAGTTTCAAAATATGTAGATTGAGATTTTCTTTCTTAGGCAGAGCAACTAACTTCTTTTAAATTTTATTTTTTTTTCTTTTCTTTACAATATTTCAAATTTCTATCTAACTTTATCTTTCATTTTTTCCTCGTAGGTACATTTTTCATTTTTCTCTTTTCTTTTTTGAATTATTAAATTTATTACAATACATAAATTTGAACCTTGTTAATTTATAAACTACCACTAGCTTATAAGATTTATTCTTACTGTGATACTATAGGGTAGAGTAGCCTAATTGCGGCCCCCTCCAGTAGCCGGCCACCTATGATAAAAGTAGATGTAAATAGTGAATTCGTATAGCTATTTCTAAGTTTTTGGTTTTAAATTGTTCTCTTAAGCTTCTCTCTTAATCTGTCAAAATTCTCGTTCCGTGTGCTCAGTTGCTTTCGAGAAATTAACATATTTGCGTCCGGTGGTATGTCGGGAAGATTTTTTGTAAATTAACTGTCAAAATCGTTAGTGAAACATACTGTTGGAATTAGTGTTTAGAGTGCAAATTTTATGGATAAGTGTTTTCTAATGTTGGTTTTCTTATAAAATATATGATTTTTCATTAAAATAAGCTTTTAAATGTAAAAAAATTTTGTATTTATTCTTCATTTTAAGGGGGCCGAAGATAGGACACAAAAAAACTAGCGGTTGCCTATTGTCGGCCACCCCGGCCGGAGATACGCAACTCGTTTTTTTTTATTTTTTTTTAACTGAGTACACAAAATGATAAATAAACCTGCTTTCTTCACCTTGCAGCAGAAAAAATCGTTAAAATTCAAAAGTTTCCAGTGCTCGGCCGCCTCTTTACCAAAAGAAATAATGGTGGCCGGCTAAAGGACACTCGTGTCCTAACTCCGGCCCCTTCTTTTATCTTAGGTTTAAAGCAAATCTTTATAATGTTCCAACTTTTTGATACCAATTAGATACCTTTATTTAAATTCTTGTCTTCAGCAACTTAAATATGACCCGGACAAATGTGTCATTCCATATAAAGACATACATTTGAAACAATCCTTATTTGAAATCCGTTAAAATAAACTGCTAATCAGAGCAGCAGCAAGAAGGTTTAAAATTCCAAGGACGACTCTTCAGAACCGAGTTCACAACAGAACCGCAGAAAACCTTGGGAAGTTTGGTCCCTGCCCTGTGCTTTCTGCAGAAGAAGAAAATAAGCTTAAAAACTGGCTTATATATCCAGTAAAATTTGGATTTTCACAAACCTCTGAAAAACTTTTGAAAACGGTGCAAGCTATTCTCCAAGAAGAAGGCCGCAAAATCAATTTCAAAAACATCAAACCAAGTAAGAAATGGTATTACGGTCTTATGCGACGCCATCCAGATTTAAGCCTTCGAGCTGTTCAAACTGTCTCTAAAAGCCGGACTCAAATAACGGAGGAAGGAATAAGAAAATCGTTTTATGAGCTTAAAGAATAGTTATCACAAGAAAATGCCTAAGACGTTCTTGAGGATTCTTCTAGAATCTTTAACGCTGCGGAAACGGGATTTAGTATGGCTCCAAAAACTGGAAATGTCATTCGAAAGGAATAAAAAATCTTTATGAAATCAAAGCAGCAAACGAAAGAGAAAATTTAACTGTGCTGATTACTTTTCCAGAAGATGGAAGAACACTTCCTCCTATGGTCGTTTTGCCATTAAAAAAGGTCGCCCAACTGGCTGAAAGAGGTCCAAAATAAGTAGTCTGACTGGATTTTTGGAAAGACGAAAAGTGGATGGATGCGGGGAGAGACTTTGCTTCAATACGTGAACGAAGGTCTTAACGTGTGGATTTCCAACAATGATGTTAGACGTCCAGTTCTATTAACTTTTCACTATTAGGCACTAGGAACTTGTGTTTTTAATATTTTATTTTTTAAGATACCACGAAGCTGCAACAACTCGTATACTTTAGTTGTAAGGTCTTAAACGAATTTAAATTATTATTCGAAACACTTTACTGAACCGCATTCTTCAAAGAGCCCATCGGTTTTTGAAAAATATCTAAAATAACCGAAGCCAATACGAAATTCCGTGCGACGATTTTTTAGTAATCCCAAACCACCTATGTCAATATCATCGCAAGCCTGGAAAACTTTTCATCAAAGTAAAGAAGACCAAAAAAAAGTTAAAGTTGCCGGATTTGAAAAAGGAAGCTTGATCGCCAAACAAAAGAGAAGCCAAGAAAAAAAATCAATAAAACGGAAAAAAATGGTGCCCAGATGTCCTTCATGCAATGAAGATGTCCTCACGGATGTAGAAGAAGAAGGGCTCAAAAATGTTGGATGTGATAAATGTGAAAACTGATTTCATCTCAAATGTACCAATTTTTCAACCATGTCGTTTTTAGATGCTAAGCTCGAAGTATTTATCTGTCCAAAATGTGATATTTTGTTACCCAAAATGAGATAAGAAAAACTCTAGTGATTTGTTTCGAGTAAGCATTTGTTATTTATGCATCCTTGAAACTGTATTAAAAAATAGTATGTGCCTATTATTTTATTTTATAATTCCTATTAGCTTTAAAAGAAAATTTTCCTAACTGAATTAAATTAAAAGATTTTTTTTTATTGTTTAAGCCTGAAAAATGGAAAAACTAATTTATTGTTTTACTTGTATTTATATTTTATTTATTTTCGTTTAAATAAATAAGTTTTTCTTAACTTTTCAATAATAGAACACTTAAATAAAAATTATTAAAACATGAAAGCCCTTAATTTACTGGGTGGCCGAAGATAGGATACCAGATGGCCGGAAAAAGGAAACAAGGGGCCGGCTACTGGAAAAAATGACTTTTTTTACAAAAACTTAAATAAAAAATTATATGGTAAGATTAATTAACTTTTTTTTTATTTTACCCACGGAGAAATCAATAAACAATAATTTATTTCAAGAATTATTTGAATATATTCATATTTGTTGTAACTGTGGTATATCTTATGAGGAAAAGTCCTTAGGGGGCCGGCAACTGGCAACTCTACCCTATTTACCCGAAATAAATAAACTAAACTAAACTGCAACAAATGCATACCTCTGCGGCTTTTCAATCTCAAAACTTTGCTGCATGTAGGTGCTCCCACTTTTTTGTTGGTATGCATTCAATTATTCAACCTGAAAATTAGCTACCATCATTTTCAATCAATTCATTCGTATCTACCCCCTCCTATTTTCTGTTTAAAGCGCCACACATGAAATTATCTCTTTCATTCACAGGTAGATGCATATGCATGTGTATGTGTTATTTCTGTTTTCATTCATTATTGTGTAGGTAGACATTCAAAAAGTCAATCTAGAGACCATCATCCTCTCTAATGGTTACAAGAAAGTGTGACGCAATATGCTCAAAAACTAAAATTCCAAGCAAAAAAAGGTTAACCATGTTTTCCCCAATCTCTCGACGATTTCGATCATTTTACCCTATAACAAGTTGATACTATTCTACATTCCCCCCTAGCAAAATGATTCTCCCAATGAACTCCCAATAGTGAAGTCCGTAGTCAATCTGCATCATTGCCCTAACCCCATAACATTTTCACATAACCTAATCCACTGTGAAAGAGATAAAGTGTCACTCGCGTCAGAAGTGAAAGCAACCACCACTGGTATGTTGGTTGTAACGGCAAAACACCGCCACTGCCTCTGCTTCTGTTGCCGCCACATGCACCTACTACTTGCTCCATATCCTCGCGAATGATGAAAGAATGAAAATTGCCTACAGCTCTTCCTGCAAACCTCTCCCCCGTAATAGGAATGACTCAGAATGTATTTTTGGCAACTGTCAGTTAGGTTTTTTTTTTGTATTGTGAGAACTCTCTTGTGACGTAAGAAGGGCGCCGCCATTATAAAAATAAAACAACAACAAACTTGGAAATAGTAGACTCGTAGTTAGATCTAGCACTGTGGGAGAAAAGTGGTTGGTTCGACCACCACACTTCCTTTATACCATTATTGTCATGTGTCATTCCTAGCCTGATAATAACCGTTTGTATGGGTATGTTTTATTCAAATACATACACACACACAAATTTCAGATCCTAAATTGCGACTAATAATTTGTTGTGCTTTTTTTTAAGAAGGGCGTGCAAAATAAACCGCGTATGAGTAGGTAAATGACGACAATTCCCGATTTATTAAAGGGTTTGTGGAAAGAGTATTTACGTTCGTATTGGTTTGCTGCTAAGCTTTTCATTCACTAAGAAAAAGCTCATTTAATAATAGCCTGAACATTGAGCGCAACGGTATTCTGAAAATTAAGTGAAAATGCGACATGCGTGGATTGCGAGTTTTAGACAGCATGTGGTTCTAGTGCTTTTTCGTTTTTCCGCTTTGATTGGTGATTTATAATGGAAAATGCGATTATTTTGTCAAAAAACATCGCATTTTAAAGGAGTAGGTAGGTATAATGTGGGTAGGTACTTGTTTTGCTTGCCGGTGGAATCATGAATCGATTTTAAAAACTACTAACGCTTGAATATAATAGACGCGACGCAGGACGCCTTTAATGCTTTGAAACGCAGCAGTGCCAAATTTAAAATGCATAGGTACTTAATCTTAGTAGGTACCTACATATTTAAAAAAAAAAACATTTATTGAAAAACTTTCAAAAATCACCCACTAACGCCCGCGTTTATCACGTCTATTATATTCAAACAGTTAAACCAGTATAATTCTTATTTTCAACTAGGTACCTACCTACCTATGTTATTTAAATGGCGGTCTGCACAGATGAATTGGAAGGACAAAACCAAAGAATTCAAACAATTAACAAATATTAAGTCTAATAATTTCTGCAAAAAAATTTTTGCAAAAAATACCTTTAGGTTTTATCCGCAAAAATAATTAAGTAGTTAACAGTTTCACAGTAAAAGCTTAAACTTTCAACTAGACCGAGTTTAAACCTTAAATTCAACTCATCCAGTTTCAGAGTCTCCTCTGAACTTCAGTTCAATAAAACGTATCATACCTAAATTGTATGAATGATAATTGTCAGCATTGTACGTAGTTACTACGTCGTGTAAAGTAAGATAAACAGCGGAATAATTCTTTTTCTATTCTTTGCCTCTCTGAAGTTAAAACTACCAGAAATATCAACAAATATTTTCAATTGCTCATACAATCGGGAGATTTGTTTAAAATTGCTTTAGTACGATTCTACTTAGAAAATGTGTAAAATTAAGATAGAGTTAGTAAAACGAGTATTCTAAAAAGTTAGCAAATTGTTCAAAATTTTAAACGGCTTAGTATTAAGCAATAAGTATGATACTACTTAATAATTTACTAACTTTTTAGAAGATTACTAACTCTTTCTTAATTTTAAACATTTTCTAACCAATATCGTGCTAAGGCTTTTTTTATAATAAACTCATGCAAAAAAAACTAAGGGCCTTACCAACAATCAAATTAAGAGACGACTTTAATATTTAAGTGAAATGAAGCATTATTTAATGGACTCTATATAACCATATATGTATGCTACATTTTATTTCTTAGGTTCCGTACAATCAATGGTTTATAATTTAGAGTTCACATAAATATTAAGTTCATAACATATATGGCTAACTTTATAGAGCTCTTTACATAATGTTCCATTTCACTCAAATATAAAAGTCGTCTCTTAATTTGACTGTTGGTAAGGCCCTAAGTAAACAGACCTGTTTTGATGATTGTAAATGCCAAAGAGCTATTAAGAAGTTAGCACGATACCTACTAAAAAAAATAAAGTAGAAAGTAAATATTCCACAGAAAGCGAAAATAATGAAAATGACATTGAGAATGTTAGTTAGAATCAAAAATTAAAAAAGATTATATTATTGAAATAATAATAAAAAGCCTTAATTTTAAGCTTTTTTTCGGAGTTAATTTTATATGGTTTCAATTCCAATAAGTTGGTTCATTCGTTTTGTTCTCTTTGAGAATAAAACGGATAGACGGTGCACAAAAGGAGTGTCCGCAATATCTTGAATCAAAAATTTCTGACTAGTCTAAGTCGATTTGGAAAAGCTTACAATTTTCTTTCTTTGATTTTAGTAGTAAACATGCATCTGTACCCTTAGTAAGATGAAAACATCGCAAAGTTCGATTCACCTCACAAAAAAGCTTTATTCACACCGCCTTCTCTTTTTCAATCAATTCAGTACAACTTTATGAAAGAATCTCGTTCTTAGAAGTTGTACCTATAGTGTATAGCAACATTTTCAATCAAAAAAATTACTCAGTTCTCAACGGATTTTCTTCGCCAACTGTCATGGGGTTCCACATACGCGTTCGTCTACTGCATGTAAAAGTTTCCTAGGAAAAAATGGAATACTAGGCAAATTTATTTTTCAAATTCAATTCAATCAACAAGATAAATGTGGAACTCTTCAATATTATAAGTGTGTGATTCCTTATTAAAATTTAAGACTTTTAAATCTGCGATTTAATTGTTTAAATTCAATTTTTGTCCGAAAAATCGTACAAAATCTATGTGAAAAAAGTTCATTCTTCATCTTTTCACATACCCTTCTACCTAAAGTTCAACTTTTCTCCACACTTTCGCGTGTATATTTATCTCTTTTCATCTAATAGCGTAACTGGAATATAACAACAAATACAAGCATTAAAAAACTCTGTATACGACAAGGACGTATCCTGTTATATTCATTCGTAGTTCAAAATAATTTTGGGTCATTGTGCGAAAAAGATAGAAAATAAAATTTTATTATGAGTATGTGTGTTGAATCGCCATCTTTTAATTTGTTGTTCTTTTGAATCCTTTTAATTCTTCGCAAGAATAAAAAAGTCTGAAAAAAAATCGAAAATTTGTGCAGCATAAAATGGAATCATCAACATAAATTTAAAGTAATATTCTTGGCGATATTTTGAAGAAAATCATTTTGTTCCTTTTAACGCCCCTATAAAATTGAAAACATGGTTTGCAGGCAAACTACTATGTGAATATCAAACAATATCATGTGTTGTACCTTAAATTACAATCAAGTAATAACACGGGTATATACGGGATAAAATTTATAATATTCAAACTAGTGAAATAAAGATATTTATAAAGCTTTCCTCTTTAATGTTAGCGGGACAGTTAGTGCCGTTAACGGCAAATCAATTGCCACATTCACAACAAGGATATTTTGGAGGTGAGTCCAAATTTTCAATCTGTTTTTTTTGTTTAAAGGAAGTGTTGTTTTCTTTTTATTTTTGTTAAAATAATTATGCATAACTCCTTTTTACCTGTATGTGTTTGTCTTAGCACAAATCCTTTGGGGTCACGTGATTAAGATGACAAGCAAAACATAATTATCGTGGTTTTAAGTTGGGTGCCATTAAGTTTATGTACATAGCTATATAATATAGGTACTTACCTACATCACTTTGTGTTCAAAAACAAACCTATCACAATAAATTCTTGGATCTGAATTTCTTGATAAGTATACAAACAAAAACAACATAGGTAGGTACTCTTCATTGTATTTTTAGAAAAAAACTTTTCCCGTTTGCTTATTGTCAAACAAACAGAACCGTAAAGCAGAACAGTTAGTGTAAGAGTTTTTTACAGCACCTCATACGTGAAGAGTCTCGAATCCATTTGCTTCGCCCAAATGAAGTAGTAGCAGTTTCCTCCGGTAATTCCTCCACCAAGATGTCATTTGTGAAATTAATATTTATTTCGAGGTTTTTCTACCACCTTAACTACTTCGAAATAGCGACGTTTTATCATATTTGGTTTGATATATCACGAGACCCATACACATACTCCAAAAAGTCTCCGTACAGTAGACTAATTTTTTACTTATTTACAAAAAAAAAATAGTAATGAGTAAAAGAATAGATGAAGTGGGAGCACGGAACGAGAATACTTATGTTTTCTCTCATCATCCTTTTACCAAATCCCAAGAATTTTAATTCATGAAGGATACCGTTATGATCATGATGATTGAGGAAGTCTTGTTAAATGGCGACAAAAAAGTTTCCGTGCAGGCCACACGTTTTGCAATATAGTTGGCAAATGTAGAGGGTGTGATTAGGAATTGCGTTGTGTTTTTGTAAGTTTAAGTGTTTATAATAATATTTTAGTTAAAACAAATCTTTTGTCCCAAGGAAATAAAAATGTCAACTAAAAATAAGCAAAGGTTGTTATACAACGTTAAAACAAATGTTAAACATCCCGCTCAATATTCAGACCTCAATTAAATGGAGCATCTGTGAGATCACTGGGAAAACAAAATTCGTGAGCACACAATTAGCAGCAAAACAGACCTGAAAACAATCCTACTTTAAGAATGGAACAGAATTTCGCCGGATACGACTTAAAATCTTACCCATTCTATGAAAAACCGACTAAAGAAAGTCATTGAAAATAAAGGAGGTCCTACTAGATATTAAGTTTTGTTTTTTTGTTATGTTAAGTTAAATATTTTAATTTTTTTTAAGGAAATCAACAAAAAAAATTAAATTTACGGAGACTTTTTTGTTAATTTTTTCATGCTTTGTGCTCTGAATTATTTTTTATTTTAAGTATTTTCAATAAAGTGTTGTTTTTTTTACAGAATTTTTTTGAGTTGTTATAATTTATTTAATTTCTAGTCGTTTTTAGTTATATTTGTTCAAATTCAATAGTTTATCACAGATTAAACAGAAAATTTACTACTGTACGGAGACTTTTTGGAGTATGTGTTTATTCAACCAAAAATAATATTTTTAATCTAATAAATCAGAGTTCAGAAGAATAATTAAATTTCCGAAATAACATTGGGGCCTATCGTGAATAAAATTTCCCTGGGAATTGTTCCCATTTTTCAAAATTGTCATCTCGAATAATGTCGAAAGTTTCCCTTGGAATTAATTGATATCGGGAATTAAGTTTCCTAGTGACTTTGGCTCTCATTTAAAAAGGCCAGTCGCCAGTTTACAATGAACAGTTCAGAAGTATTGTCGTTTCGAATTTTTGAAGATGGGGAGAATTCCGAGGGAAATTTTGTTCACGATAGCCCCCATTAACTTTCTTATATGTATATATGGAAGAAACAAATCTATTCACAGGAAAAATAACGGACTCTACTAATATACGAGTATGTATATTATTGCGAACATGCAGAGCCCTTTTTGATTTAATTTTCACATATGTACATAATATGTACATATTACATATGTACTTATAATACTCGTAGATATTCAAATTGTCATTTATTTCGTATTCCAACTCTTAAGATATGTGTATGACTGTATGTATTTTCGAACTAAACTGTGAATTTCAGTTTTGTACATTTCTGAAAAAATCCACAAAAAAGTTGCATTTAAACTTTTCATAGAATCGTACTTAAGTACTAGAAATTCCAGCAATAGTTGAAGTTTGTTTCCTTCTCTGCTTCAATTGGTTTACCATCTAGGTTGGCTTGGGTTGATTGAAACTGATTCGCAATCAGTTTTCCCTGGATCTCGAGGTAAAGTTCTGGACGATGAATGCGGCTTTTGTAGATACATCAATGAAAAGAAGGCAAGTCACGAATTTAAATTTGTTTGCCTTTTCCAGGATTTTCCTTAAGCTACATATAAGTGTACATGATTCGTAGATCTTACAATATTGTCAGATCTGTCAGTGAAAAACATGCTTACAATGTCTTACAACCGTGTAATCTTGCAATTAATTTTCAGGAAATGTATCTGACAATCAATTGTAAGGTATGTATTTGATAATCGTGTACACACAAAATTTATTGTCAGGCCTCCCAATTTTTATTGTTGTCTGACGTTTCTGACAATGAAGAATTAGTAAGATGTGCGTTTTTTAGCATCATACAATTTTTTCATTGTCAGACAATTTACAGCCAAGGTTCAAATGAAGTAGTTTCCGTAACCAACAAAAACTGACAATTAGTTGTGTGTGTACACGATTGGTTGAAAATCTACCAATCTCTTAGGTATTAAGCCGGCTATCTGAAAATAAATTGTCAGCCAACTTCTAACAGTAAATTGTACGAGATTGGTAGGCTTTGTACAAACCGTGTAAACACACAACTTAATTGTCAGCGCATTGGTAGATAATTGTCACACATTGTCAGGTCTAACAATATTGTACGATCTACCAATCGTGTACACTTAGCTTTAGTTTGAAGATTTGGGATGTAGTCGATCTCCCACGTCGAAAGCCACACTGACACTGGTATACTGGTCAACTATTTTCTTTTTGGCAATTCGTTCCCATCTGCTAACATTTCGAAGAGGGATGAAATACCCTCCAACGAACGTTTAAACTCTTACTACGCTTCGTGTGCCGTCCCAAGGTATACAAATACAATTCGTACTTTTGTAAGTCCAGTAACTATCACTCATTTTAATAACATAGCCAGCCAAGTTCCATTTTCGTTGTTTCGCCTTTCCGATCACTTCTACACAATCCGTAGTGCTCCGTATGACTTCGTTTTGGATTCGTTGTCTTTTGGATACACATGTGGAAAAGATATTCGCATAGCTCTATTATGTAGTCTCAAACTTTAGTATTGATTTACATACATATGTACATACATAGATGACATGCTCCATGTTTAGTTAGATGATCGATCGAAAATATTCTTTCTCAAGCTTTGGTTATGGTTTGAATCGAAGAGTATTTTTGTTTCAAAAATTGTTTCCAGCTATAGGTAGTTCTTATATCTCTTTGTTTTTTTTTTCAATTTTCTATCGAAATCGTTTGCCCAAGGTACCTATATGTAGTAACAACATATCCTTTTTCTTTTTCCTCTAAAACAATTCGCCTTCATTCTTAATGGCGCATCAGCTTAGTTTTATGTGTATTCATCCCGAGATTTGCAGTTTGGTAATGACTTTGTGTTTGTACCTCCAATACCATTCTTTCTAAGGCTTGACTTGGTTTCGCAGTAAAGCAATATCTTCCGCAAGTCTTAAATTATTCAGTAGTTCTTCATC
Organism: Chrysotoxum bicinctum; assembly: GCA_911387755.1. Lineage (NCBI taxonomy): Eukaryota > Metazoa > Arthropoda > Insecta > Diptera > Syrphidae > Chrysotoxum > Chrysotoxum bicinctum. The sequence goes on along the minus strand of OU426988.1, from coordinate 22,789,050 downwards.
CATTTTGAATCCTTAGGATTCCCTGCTTAGTCCTCGGAATATATCTTCGAGTGCTGCGGAGAAAATGCCGGTGAGAGTGGATCTCCTTGCCTAACACCTATGTACATATATCTGGAACTGATTTCTCTTATTTTCTAGAGAAATTCTGGATGTTGTGCTTGTGTTTATATTTTTTGTAGTTGTTATAAATTCATTGTTCAAACACCGTTTGACTTCCAAATTGTTGCATTTTCGACTGTATCAAATGCTTCAATGAGGTTAATAAGAGCGAGTTTTAAATCAAGGCGATAGTCGTTTCACTTTTCCATGAATTGATGTATTGTTTGCAAAAACTGCCAATGTTGTTTTTTAAGGTGTCGCGTCGTGAGGTGTGCTCTTTTTCGCAGTAATTCTCTTTCTGGTATATGATTTTCTTCGTTGTTTGTCGTTGAATATTTCATGTTTTTGTTTTTATCTTTTGAGAATGATGTTTTTTTGCTGATCTACGAAATCTATCTTCAAGTTTGTCTTATGCATCTAGTAATAAGGGTCATTTAAAATATCTCACCTGTATCTATCGTCTAATTCGTTGAGGTATTTCCGACACTTTCTTCATTCTATAGTATTGTTATTTCTGTTTTTTGATTTATTGAAATGTTCCTTTGCGGTAATTTTAGAAGCTAATGTTGTTTAAGACCAAGACGAAATCTTTTAGAATGGACTTTTGATCGACGATTTTGAAGTCGCTCCCTTGCTTGCTGCTTGGTTAGCAGCAAGTCCATTTTTTTATTTTATTTTGAGTCTGTACCTCGATCTACAGCCTAAGCCACTGGAGCTATTTTGCTCAAACTCGGTACTTAAAACTTAACTTCTAAATTTATTTTTTGAAAAATCAATGTATTCAAAACGTGTGAACGATTATTTTTTGAAATTATTTCCTAAAATCTTTTTAACGAAATACTTACAGTTGGCATTTCTCGAACATTTTTAAAGAAATTTGTTAGATAAAAAATTAATTTAATAATCAAACGATTGTTAAACTTTGTTTGCATAAATTCATACTTTTCTAGAAATCAGACGGCAATTGCATACATTTGAACATTTTTATCTCATTAAATCCATGTATTATATTTATTTGTACATAATTTTTCAATTCCAAAGTACTTTTACATAAGAGCAAGTACGTGCGATCCAGACGTGCATCTTACTTTTACTAAGCGCTATCGCTACGATATAACAAAAGGAACCAAAACTATGATTTATAAATTTTAAATACGAGTATGTTTCGCTTAATTAAATCTAAAAGAGAAAAATCCTCTTTTCAGAAGAAGAAATTTTATTCTTCCGGACAACCATTCGAAAACGCCATTAATAAGCTTGAATGCATAATGTTAATCAAATCAAAAATATCGTTCGGTGTAAGGACAAAATCAAATTCCCATAAACTTTTTATGATCGATTACTTTTAGTGCGCAATTTGCACTTGCTGTTCTTCAAAATAATGTTCTCAACGCTTTTCGAAAATTTCCGGGTAAAGCAATTGTAAAATGTCATTTATTTGAACTAATGACTACTTAACACGCACTCACTTGTAGGTAGTCGAACGAATTTAATTTTGTTACGAAATATCTTTTTTTCTTTGATTTAAAAATATGTTTGTTCGGTATAAAGTTTCCTGTACTCAGGCACATTAATAGATGGTGGGGGCTCGAGAAGGACACCTATCCCGAAAAGGCATAATACGTTGACAGGTTCAGACACATTTCATGTACATACGTATAAGTAGATAATAAATTGTTTAACTGCAGTGTAAAGTAATAATGTATACCTATTGTAAAAATATGTTGGTGTTTTTCTTCAATCACACTCAAAGACCTGGCTGGACAAATTCTAAATTCTGAATTAAAATCGATTTCTCGTGAAAAATATATACCATATAAGGAGTTATGGGTATGACTACTTACCGTCAGGATTTGGCCCTATGTATCTCTGTCAGACTCATCCCACCCTTGTTGATTAATTTCATAATTTTTGGTTGTTTTGTCTACTTAACCTACTCTTTATAAATAACTTGAAAAGAAGACAACATTCATCAAGTCAAAATAACACATCGATAGTCTGTAGTTATCACAGAAGATATAGATTTTTCTTTCTTAGAAAGCATTTCCGTTACAAATTGAGGGCAAAAAACGATGCCGTATGCTTAGTTTTTCATACATTGCATTTATAAGAGTTCATATTAATTTGCGGAATTATCGCGATTTATAAATTTTATGAAAAAAAAACAAAAAGCTAACAAAATTTTTCATAAAATTTTACATAAAATTTAAAAATGCTTTTGTAAACAAAATGCTATCTTAAACTTGAACGTTTATAGTTTTATTTTTATAATAAAAAAAAAAATTACAAAATATTTTTGGCTGCAATTCCAGGAGTTTCATGCATTACACATACATGATGCCCCTTATTAATCAAGGATAAATTTTTGAAATGGGTTTGGGGTATAATATTAGAAAGAAATCGTTTTACGTTTAGAGTCTATCTCTTTTTTTGACATCATTTGCACTGAAGTGGTGATGAGTGGCAGTGGAGCGGTGAACAATAACAAAGCGCGGCAAAGTAATATGAAAGTGATTTAACGCGCACTGCAGTGGCAAACTGACACACCTTAATGCTAGAAATCAGGAGAAGAAGAAGAAAAACTATTGGGTTCATCCTCTCTGGCTGAAAAATTGGAATTTTCAACGTATACAAAAAGGATTTGAAATTGAACGACCGAAAATTTAAACTTTTCTATCAAATTAAAAAAGTGACGTTTTGCAAGTTACTTACATACGAGTAATTAAGACCTGTGCTTCAAAAACAGAATATAAACTTCAGGAATTGGGTTTCTCCCCAAGAAAGACTCCTACTAACATTGCATTCTTGGTCATCTCGCATATCTTTAGTTTTCTGTTTCAAATTTTGTACAATTGCATAAGCTTATCGAAATAGAATTTTAAATTTTTGAATTGAAACTCAAACTTTTGTCAGTCTGGCAATATCATGCTTAAATACACTTTTAACAAAACAAAAAGACCTTATCATACGCTGCCGTTCTGGATCCACATCCGAAGAACAAGCATGTGCATCTAGAAACGAATATGAGCAGCTGATTTAACAATTAAGAAGTTTCAAGTGCTTTTGAAATATCAAGTGCAATAATCTTACTTTCTCCGAGACGATGTTAAGATTTATGCGGTAAGACATACCAATAGACCACCAATGAACCTATTGCTACGAAATTCATACTGCCGGCCATTGAGAAGCTTTCCTTCTTCAAGATATTTCTTGAGCTGGTAATTTTTCAGCGTTTCCATAACCTTGGAAAGGAGTGATGTATATAAATGCAATTGGAATGGTTAGAACGGAAGAAGATTTGCCATTTTTGGGGACAGGGAGGACAAGTGCTGTTTACCACCCAATTGTAAAAAGACCAGTATAGAGTAGGACAGATATAAAAGTTAACGCAATGGTTTTGAAAATTTGGAAGAACATTTCTTCAGAACAATTGGGGAGATACTATCCGGGCCAGCGAATCCGTATATATCGAGACCTTTCAGCCCTCTTGCAACTGTATAAGTGCGAAAGAAGATTTGTAACTGAAAATCATTAATGCCCTCAATTACAAGAGGGCACAACTCAACCGATCACATTAAAGTGGAAAAATGCCTGCTGACTCAGATCTTTACCAAATGAGTGGTGTCAAAAATAATTTAGACCGTCAACTAGATCTTATCTTCTCCTCTGATGTGGACAATTGTGTAGTTTCACCGAGTAATCATCTTCTTTCTACTCTAGACCCATACCATCCTCCTATTTTCCTTTCTTTTTCTTATGACTCGTCCCATATCGCCACTGCTCTGGAAAAAGTAATGACTTTTAATTTTCGTAAGGCAAATTTCCCCAAACTTAATAACTTGCTACGTGCCGTCGATTTTGATATTATCTTTGAAAGTCACGACATCAATTATTCTGCCCTTCACCATTTTTACTCTCTAATATTTTGTTGCCTTAGCCAATCAGTCCCTAATATTTCTCCCCAAAAAAACATTTCTTCAAGCCCGCCATGGTATAATAATGAATTGAAATCTCTTCGAAATAAAAGAAACAAACTTTGGCGTAAGTACTTGCAATCTCGTACTGGCTATGATTTCTCTACCTTTCAAAGTGCAAACCATAATTTCTCTGAACTCTGTAAGTCTCTCTACCATAAATACCTTAGTCAAGTTCAATCTAACATTTTGTCTGACCCAAAAAGTTTTTTTAATTTCATTAATGCTAAAAGAAAGTCTGATAAATACCCTTCTACGCTTACTTATTTGAATACCAGTTCAGACGATTAGCATAAAGGTTCAGCGATCAATTATCGCTAACCTTTATGCCCAACTTTTCAGTCAATCATTTTCTGATAACACTTCCCTACCAGACTCGGATTACTTTTCCTTCTTAAACACCTGCTCCCAAACTTCACTGTCTTCAATCGTCATTCCCCCTTCTATCGTTGAAGATAAGATTAATAAACTCAAGGTTAAATTTACTGGTGGTCCTGATGGCTTGCCTTCAATAATATTAAAAAATTGCTCGTCAACTATAATTGAGCCATTGACCACTCTTTTTCAGCTCTCAATCTCACAAGAAATATTTCCTTCTCATTGGAAAAATTTGGAAACAATATTTTCACTCTACGACATAGGCTATTTAGTATTAATATAAACAATTTATAGGTCTTATGAAACGATTTGGCTAGATGAAGGGTACAGTGATCGTTGACTAAAGGTTTAAAAAGAATAATGAAAGCTATTTTGAATCGACGTCATTAATAACCACTTTTCGGAGTTCTTTTAATTCTCCAAATTAAATGATTGGATTTTAAAAAAAATCCGTGGGACAGCTTTTGAAAAAAGAAAAATTATTTATTTAATGTCGATGGGAAGTACTGTTATTTTACGTGTTAAGAAAATTAATATAACGCGTCTGAAGAATAAATAAGAAGCGCTAGCCAAAAAAATATCAAGTTTGATCAAAAAACTGGAGTTCAATTTTTCGAATACATAACCTTATAATATGAACTATCTATACTCTCCAAAAATTAAATAAATTCGGAGCACAACAACTAAATGTTCGAAGGATCAGAATTTAAAGCTTTGTTAAAGATTTAAGTACAGTTTTATGAGCCTTACGAGTCACTTTTCGATAAATCGGATAAAACTTTTGTACGACCACATTCGCCTCAATATTTCCCTCCTGTAATGATATTTTCCAGATATTTAAAAGTAATGGGCAACGGTATCTTCTTTTAAAACCTCTCCAACTTTCTTAAACGTTCGTACTGTGCTCAAAAATTTTAATGGTAGACAAATTTCTTTACTTCCTTACTTACTTAACCGGCTCCCGATCCATGGACGGTCTCTGCCTGAGATATTGCGGTCTTCCATCGGTTACGATCCCTCGCGAGCTCCCTCCAGTCGTCGGGACCAAGTGCTCTTGCGTCTGTAACTGCCTGGTCCCGGCCTTCCTCGTCGTCTCGAACCTGGGGGCTGGGATTCGAAGATTTCCTTGGCTGGAGCGTTGCTGTCCATTCGTTCGATGTGACCGAGCCAGTGCAGTCGACGTGTTTTGGCTTTTTGGACTATATCCACATCTTGGTTCAGCTCGTATAATTCACGATTGAATCTTCTCCTCCATTCGCCCTCTTCGCATATAGGACCAAATATCCGCCGAAGAATTTTTCTCTCGAAAGTGCCCAGTATCAATTCCCCTTTCTTATTTATCGTCCAGCACTCGGCGCGCGCCGTAGAGTAGAACTGGTAAAATTAGCGTTTTGTATAGCGTGCACTTTGTCTTTCAAGAAAGGAGTTTTGAACCCATTTGCTTGGCCAAACCGACGTAGCAGCGGTTTGCTAGGGTAATTCTTCTTCGGATTTCCACTAATGTGTCATTCGTGGGGTTTATGTTCGTTCCGAGGTAGGTGAACTCCTTGACTACCTCGAAATTACTGCTACCAACAGTGACGTTTTGTCCTAGGCGATGGACAGATGAAGCTTTGTTTATTGATAGAATATACATTGTTTTGTCCTCATTAACTTCAATCAATAGCTGTGAACGCTTCTAGCACAGCTCGCTTGGAGCGGCCGATAATATCGATGTGGTCCGCATAACCAAGCAGTTGGGAAGACCTGTTGAATATAGTGCCTTCCAGGTTAACACCACTCTGGCGCACTATCTGCTCCAGGACTAGGTTGAAGAAATCTGAAGACTTGAAATTCGTTGGTTTTTTCCAGGATTTGTCTCAATGCGAAGATTTGGTCTATCGTTGATCTGCCTGGCCTGAAGCCACATACGATTATAGTGTTGCAGAAAGGTTTTAGACGCTCATATAGTACGGTGGATAGGATCTTGTAGGCAACATTAAGCAGGGATATGTCCCTGTAGTTTTTGCAGGACAAAGGATCGCCTTTTTTGTAGATTGGGCATAATGTAGCTATTTGACCAGTCGTCGAGCATACTTTCCTCCTCCCACACTTGGTTGATGTCCTATCAGGACATCTCCTCCATACTTAAAGAGATCCGCAGGTATTCCATCCGTGCCTGCGGATTTGTTGTTCTTAAGCTTGCGGATTGCTTTCTTAACCTCTTCAGTACTGGGTAGTGGGATTGGATCTTCATTGACTGGTCTTATGCTTCTTTGCTCCCCTGTGGTTTCATCTAAACAATGCCCATTAAGCAGCTGCTGAAAATATTGCTTAAACACGTCTACAATTCTCTGTGCTTCGGTAACTAGGTCCCCTTCGCTGTTTCGAAGAGCTTGCGTGCCGGTCCTATAACCTGATGCCAGTTGTTTGGCTGTTTTGAAGAACCGGCGGGTGTTTGTGGCGATGGCGGTGCTAGATTCCTCGAGATACCTGAGCTGAGAAGCTGCGGCTGCTCTTTTCTTTCTGCGCAGGGCTTTTTCTCTTTCCTTCTCTTTTCACGGTACTCCTCTTTTGCTACTCTTGTTTTCCGTTGCAGCATTTGCATTCGCGCATTTTCCGTCTCCTGCTTCAAAACTGCGCATTCATTATCATACCACGGGTTCTTTTTCCTAGGTGGTTGATAGCCTATGGTGGTCTCGGCTACCTCCTTAATGATGTCGCGGTACTGGCTCCACTGGTTGTTGACGCTTGTGGCTGGGGGTACAGCAGAGAGCTTCCCGGTCAATTACTCACTGTAGTCTCTGGCTTTCTCAGGTGTTCTAAGGCATGCAATATTGAACTTCTTCCTTTGGGCGGTCCTCATTTTCTTTTCGTTTGACAGTCGGGCTCTGAACTTTGTCACAACAAGAAACTGGTCCACGTATGCACCTCGGAAAGTTTGAACGTCCAAGATGTTAGAGGCGTTCCTTGCGCCAATTAGCACGTGCTCGATTTGGTTGGCGGTTCGACCATCTGGAGATCGCCAGGTTGCTGTGTGTATCCTTCGCCTGGGGAACCTAGTGCTACTTATCAAGGTATTCCGAGCTGCAGCAAAGTCGATTAGTCAGAAGCCGTTATCAGTTATCATTTCGTGGAAGCTGTGCTTTCCAACTAATCCGCCAAAGATATTTTCCTTCACGACTTTAGCCTTGAAATCTCCGAGCACGACTTTGACATCGTACTCCGGACAGGCTCCGTAGGCTCCGTCCAGGAGGTTGTAAAACTTCTCCTTGTTAGACTCCTCAGCTTCATCGGTAGGGGCGTGTTACATATTAGGCTGATGTTTTGAAAAGTAGCTTTGATGCAGATCACAGCCAGGCGATCACAAATCGGCTTAAAATCGATAACTTTTGATCTGAGTTGATTTCCCACGACGAATCCGCATCCTAACATGTACATTCTTTGATGACAGCTGTAATAAATGTCGCAATATTTTCTTTTCGCTATTACTGATCCTATCTATCGTATCTCCTAGATCGCCGTAATGTCTGCCTTGTACCGCGAGAGGACAGATTCAAGTTTTTGAGTAGCACCTGGTGTGTAGAGTGTCCTTACATTCCAGGTGCATACTCGTAAATCGTAGTCCATTTTCGTTCCGGGTCTGGTTGCCATTTGAGGGGTGTCGTTATCCGAGGCTTCTCACATCTCTCTCATAACAATTGGTATTTTTTACTGTGGCCGAATCGTTAGCCCGACGCACTAACCTCCAATCTGTAGGGCCATGGGTTTAGTGTTCCAATTGTTTCCTTGGTCAACACTCGCACTTACAAGTTTAGCAAGTCATGACATAAAGCCAGGACCAGTATCCGGCGGTAAACCAGCGAGGAGGTAATGTAAGCACTTGATGTGTAGGAAAAGATACATCTCGAAGCTCCCAGTTCATACAGAATCCAACCACCCAAAATTTCTTTGGCCCGCGTAGAATACAAAATAAAAACTTTTTTAGGCGATAACGAATTGTAGACCGCGAAGTAAAGACATGAAGTCGAAGAACAAGATGGTTTTACATAGAAAATTACAAGTTAGCAAGGTTTCCGATTAAAGCTGCCATCAGAGAAAAATCGTTTCGACGTTCTGTTTAGTTATAACTCGGATGCTATCAAGAATGATAAATGATTATGTTTCCCACGGACGGGTTGGGTTGCTGTTGCATTTTGATTTTGTACAGCCTTTTTTAAAGAATATTGTTCGCTCCTTATCAAAATTATTAACTAGCGACGAAAAGATAACTTGTTCATTTAACAAATTTTCTTATTTATAAATATATAGATATTTGTTTTATGATATCGTTCCGGTCACTGGAATCACAACAAAGAAATTAATAAAGTGTAGTGATTTAAGTGCTTGTAGGTTTTTTAATCGGTCTTAAGTTAATCGGTCTATTTTTATTGTATTATAATGTCAGAAGCAATTGCACATTCATTAATACGAATTACGAGTTAGCAGTTTCAAAGAGTGCTAACTCTATGAATTAGAATTTACTAGGAAATAAGCAACTACCTGAAAAATTGTTTTAAATTCATTTAATCTTGTTTTTTATTATTTTGTCGTTTTCTGATTTTGATTTCAACATCCTAACTTCTTTTATAGGTATTCTTTAAATATAAACATAAAAGACTCGTAAATATACATTTTATGGTTCTAAGGTAGAACTAGTTGATAGTTGACTGAAGCTAAACTCAAAAAAAAAAAAAAAAAAAAAAAGTTGCTTTCCTAATCGCCGAAAGGAATTTCTATTTCAATTTCTCCAAATGTCATTCTCACTTCAGTGAGGCGATTATGGCATATGGAGCCACCTAAATGTCCTTTCGACAGTTACAATTCTACCCTTACTTCAAGTGAGCTTTTACTTTATCTACCAGAACAAAATCTGCCAACGACAAACCGTTGAGTTCATCTGCGCTTGTTTGATATTGCTAGAGCTTTTTTATTATTTATTCTTGTTTTTTTTTTTTTTTAAGTTTCATTGTAACTGAAATAATTTCTATTTTGTTGGAATTTTCGCAGATGGGAAAATTCAACACGAAAAACAGCAACAGCAACAACGACGACGAATATCAATGACGACAACGACGACTGCTCCGTCGGCGTCGTCATCACCAATTTCATCGACAACCATAACTACATGCAATAATTCAACGATAAAAACGACTTCTACGCCAGCAACGAGTCCCAAGCCACCAGCTGTGGGAGCAGCAACTACACCTTTAACCCGGGATCAATATTACCGAGATATTACTTCGCCGAGGAATCGTAACAAATTTGAAGCTGCTGTGGGTGAGACTCATAGTAGCCGATGTAGTAGCGAGCAACGGAAGAGTAATGATGCCAGTGGACGTTCGGCTGCCCTGGAGCGGGCTTATGTTCATGACGTTTATGAGAATTGTGAAGAACCGTCGGGGACGATTCGACCCAAAGTCGCACAATTTTTGGGCGCTTTGGATGCCGGATCGGTTGTTTGTGACGTTGGCTGTGGCAGTGGACGGTATTTGACGCAATGTAATCCGTCTATTTGTACAATAGGCATTGATCGATGTCATCGACTGAGTAAAGTGGCCCGAGAAAAGGGTGGTGAGGTGAGTATTATTGCATAAATATGTTTTTATGTACCTATAGCTTTTATAAGGAAATTGCGACCATAAAGATATGTCTTAAACGGTGTGATGATTACATTGCCCTTTTTAAACTCCAATTTCCAAATTGTGCTTGTTAAACATTATAAGTGTAGATTTAACAAAAACGCAGTTCTCTGTTACATGACACTAGAGAGCAGCAGATTCTCACGGGAAGCACTAACTGTCTATAGCCAGATGACTTCTGGTAGATGCATAGAGCGGCCATGTGACGAAGTTTTAGCAGATACCTATAAGTAATAGGTACGTGTACTTAAGGTAAATGGGAAATTAAATCTTAAGGCCGGCGGAAAGACATTGTTTACATATGGAGTTAAAATGTATAAACAATGATAACAATCGACCAGGTGAAAAACATGAATTTTTACAAATCCAAGCGAGCAATAGTCTACGATTGGCCATGTGATTTGTTGGTGGTAATAAAAAAAAGGCAAGTGGAGCCGCTGAACTCGAATGGTAAATCGTTGTAATGGTTTGGCAATCATCGGTTTGTGTGGAACTAGTACGTCTTCGCCTTTGAATTTGCTATCGATGAATATTGTCGTCATTAAGCTTAAATTGCGAATAAGTACCACCGGTGATCCAATTTTCAATGTTAATACCAATGCAATAAAAAATTCAATCGGATAATTGAATTCTTGTTCTTCGTGCATTACGATATCAATCGATTTGTTTTTGAGTGTTTCGCTGGGTAGTTTCATTTGAACTTGATCATTTGGCACTTTTTGGTGCCAAAATTACATGTTCGCACAGTGAATACGGATATTTTTAATTAGTTGCGAAACTTGATAATATCTTGGTGACAACGGCCTGAATATTCAAATGTATTTGACAGAAGTTCGGCTCACGCATGCTCGTCAATAGCGTAATTTTTTCCCACAAGGTTTCAAAGATATGATGATCCATGATCCATCCCAAATGATAGTTTTGCACATTTATGCAATTCTAAATGATAAAACTGGGGTATAATACAATTTTGCTTTGGAGCCCATACCAAAGTCAAGTTGCGTAAAAATTTTTTCGCTATTCCTCTTGTCATATCGAGGAAAAAAAGTCTTCCATTCCCGTTTGTTACACGTTGCATGACTTTTTCATAAGAATTTGTTTGATTTGCAACCTCAGACCAACATATTGTTGTCTTTGAAATTGGAATAATGACGTTCAACAAGGACGATTTTTCCATTCTAAAATAAGTTAAAAAAAAACTATATTTGAGGTAATGTTACATCACTAAAACATTTGTTTTTAAAGTACTTTGTATAATCATTATTCAATCCATATTTTTACTTTTTTAATCAAAAATAACGGTACCTGCCATACATTTTTTTCGAAATCTTATGAATATTTTTTTTCTAAGAAATCCTAAAATTTCATTTAGCTTAAGCGATGTAATGGTTGAAAAAAATTCAGAAAAATGGTTATCATTTTTTTTCAACTTTTTTTTTCAAAAACCCATGTTCGATTTTTTTTTAAACTTGACAAACAAAAGTTTCCTCATGTCCTTAAATCGATTCACGCGCATCTGCAAAAATAATCACACCTTCGCACAGTGGGACGATTAGCAATAAATAAACAAATCAACAGTTTTAGCGGAACTTTTTAGTGATTGCAAATGCATCATAAATATATACCTACATATATTTTATAAATCCAAAGAGATCATTTGAAATTGTGATTTGATACAAACGTTAGAGAGCGGTAAACTTTGACTAAGTAAATTGTGTTCGCAATCTTGAATTACGAGTTTTTTTTATATAAATTAAATTTATTGTCAGTTTTAATTATACATATGTATGTATAAATAAAAACTACATCATGATCAGAGGCGGCGTAAGGCGTGGGCGGTGGCTTCGCGGTGCAAAGGGCCTCGCGCCTCACAGCCGAAAATAAATTTGAAAAAGTATGGAAAATTCAAAAGTACACGCCACAGGGTTTTTCTTATAATAATTAGAATTAATTCTCAACTTAAAGATATTCCACCATTCGGCGCACGAAATGAATGTCAATGAAATAATCGCTATTTCTGATAAACTACTTACATATGTTGATTTCCTTTACACACTAGGGATTTCGATCCCGTGTCAAATTTTTTCTTGTGGTGTGCGTATTTCGTATACATGTAAATCCCTCTTCAAATATGGATTAGAAGAATTTGATCTTTGTCAAAAAAATCGATTTTTTTGTTGTGAAGGAACTTAAAATCTGTCGAGAGATCGAAATCTTCACACAGAAATTGATTTCTCATGTGTAAAGAAAATCGACATTATAATTATGTTATATTAATTAAAGGGAGGTTCTCCTTTTTCAATGTCAAAAATTACACTTTTTCATGGATTTTTTTTTCATGGAAGGAATGATATAATCAAATCAAATTTTTTTTACTTATTTATTATCATATTATGTAAGTACAAAAAATATTTTTTTCATCAAAAAATACCGGGCCGTTAAAAAACAATGCGCCTCGGAGACTACCTACAAAAAAAGTTGTTCGCTGTTGGCCACTCTAGCTTCTGCAAAAAAGATCGAAAATTAAAAAATCAAAGTTTTTTATAAAATAGAAGAGTGTAGGTAGTTGGAGTCTGGACCAAAATAATTGCCCAAAGTCAATTTTTTTCCATTTTTTTTTTCGCTCTTCTGAGCGCTGTACAAAAAAAAAGTTTTTGATATATCAGCCTGATTTTAGTCCAGACTCCAATAAATTTAATACGCTTTAAAACAAAAAAAAAAATGACGATCCGTCAAGTCGACTTAAAGTAATCGTGGCCAACAGTTTGAAAAACGTGGTTTCGAGAAAAACGCGTTTACAGTTTTTTTTCGAGTCATGGCTCATGTATCGACATCTGGTGGTTCATGTATCATATTTCAACACCTGGTGGCCCATGTGGTACCTCTGCTTACCATGGTATGGATATATAGACGCCAAATTCAAAAATGTTTATGAAAAACATGCTACGCTCAAAATACCGCTAAATGTCAATGTTCGAAACAAAAAGGTAGGTTTTGTTTCTGTTTTATAAAATAAAAAAAATGGAAAAAAATGCATTTTTGGCCGCCGAAAAAGGAGAACATCCCCTTAATTAAAAAATCTCATCTCTGTCGTTTCTGATCATTTGTTTATATTTAAGCATTACTGTTGAACATTTGCGTACATTTTGTGACTGGATCAAAGAATATCGACAAACAGGATTCGAAAAGTGCTTGTCTGACGCTCGTCAATTTAGGAAGAAAAGCAGTTATGATTTGCCAAAAGGGGGAGAGTACGATAACTTAGGCGCCAAAAATTGATAACGGATTTTTGTAGAAGGGTCAAATACAAGCGTTTTTTACTATGAGAGGGGGGGGTCTATCTCGCCCCGTTTAGGAGGTAGGGGCGATTTTAGAAAAAATGACTTAAATTGAAAAAAAAAATATTAAAAAACAACGGCAACACTTACAATAAAATACTATACCGGTTTTGAAAGCCAGAAGTCTGTTCTATAATCGTAAATTTAAATTAAATTATTTATGTCAATAGTTTTTGAAAAATTTGCATGCAAACTCAAAATTTTGTTAAAAAAAATGAAAAAAAAAAGTTTATACCATTTTTTTTCAAAATTGTTAAATGAATTGCTTAATTGGCTTTTTGTGGTCAATGCTACTATTAATTCTGAATCGAACACAAAAAACCGAATGGTTTTATCCCTTCTAGTTTTTGAGAAAATCGAAAATTACTAAAACTACTTTTTATGAAATTTTTGATTTTTGGTATTTAACTACGGTGATTTCATTTTGAGGATTAATGTTAATGTGGTTCATTTGTAGGTAAAGTACAGCAAATCATTTAGGGTTACCAAGAATGCACCAGAGGAGGTAGAATTGCATGGCATTTCGCGTTTCAGTCAGTCAGTTTGTGAGTAAGTCAGGTGTTACTTAAAAATAGTCAAGTCAATTTTTTAATGTTCAATGTAATAAAACCGTGTTTACAGGCATTTTGATCACAAAAAAAAAATTATAGTAAGCACCTCCCGAATCTCCAGCCAATATTGAAGCCCATGGAAAAATGTGCCGATAGATAGGTTTATTGCTCTGAGATTAATTTTTATATGGATTGCACCAGAGAAACTTTTAAATCATTAGTTTTAAGCAAAATTTAAGTAGCGTTATTTATTAAAATGAAAGATTAACTATGTAAATCATTTAAACGTTATTTGAATTTTATATACCCACCTACAAATTTGTAACTATATATTTACTTATGTATCTTAGTCTGTAAGGAATAATATGCACTGGTTGATGAATAAATAATAATAATAATATTGTATTCTTACAATTTTTGTCACCTTTTTGAGTTGGAGTTGAGGGGAGTTGACGCTTTAGTTGGAATTAGACCAATTTCTTCTAAGAACGCGATGCTTTTGAAATATTTTTTTTTGAAATATTGAAGAGTTATTTAATTTAGGATGAAGTAGTGGATGCTTAGTCGCCATTCTTTATTCAAGGAAAAAAATACTTCACTCTTACAAAGGTTGAATAACGAATGACCTTCGTAAACAATAACCTGTACCATATTAGCATTAAAAATGTTAGACACAAACAATAAACATACATATTAATTAAGGAATTATATAAATTTGCTGCATTCGTACAGTAGTACCTAGGTAATGTGAATTTTTCATAATGTATTAAATTTTCATGTCTGAACATTTTAAATGTGCAACTTTGGGCTACGTACATACATATATTTAGTAGACATTGGATATAGACCGTAGGGTAAATTCAAAGTTTCTTTAAATCCAGATTCTGTAAATGCAAAAGAAACCTTGCATACACCCAACCTCGCACCTACCCCAAATCCTATAGTGTGCCCAGGCAGGGGGGTTGCAGGGGGGCAGCATGCCCCCCCATACATATCTCACTGTTTATACGCCGTAATGCGTAAGCAAGCAAAAAAAGCAAATATCCCATAAAAAAGTAGTTTTAGTTATTTTCAATTTTCTCAAAAACTAGACAACATAAAATCATCTAGTTTTCAGTTTTTGAATAAAAATATATTAGAGCAACGAATTTTAGGAAAAATAATAATATATAACTTTGCAGTTTTGAAAAATTAAACTTTAAACTTTTTTTTTTATGTTTTTTTTCACCAAAATTTGAGTTTAAAACTCGTTTTTTCAAAAACTGTGCATAGATTGTACTTGATTTAAAAATTATCTAATAGATCAGAGTATTGGCTTTAAAAAAAGGTATAATACTTAATTGTAAGTATTACCGTTATTTTTTAATATTTTTGTTTCCATTTCAGTACCTTTTTTATAAAATTGCCCCTCCCGCCCAAACGGGGGGAGATAGACCCCCCCCTCCCATAGTAAAAAATGCTTGTATTGAACTGTTCTACAAAAAACCGTTATAATTTCTTGGCGCCTAAGTTATCGTACTCTTGCCGCCAAAAGATTTTTAAAATAAAAGTAGCCAAAAAGAAAAGGATGTTTGATTATGAAGGTAGCGATCAACTTACAAAGTCTGCTATGAGCCGGTTTGAAACAGATTTTTTTAATACCATGATTGATTCTGCGATAATAAGTAACATAGAATTGAGATTTATGCCTTTAAATCAACATTTTGAAAATTTTGGTTTTCTCTATGACTTAAACAAGTTAAAAAAAATTCCAAAAGAGCAAATATTGTAAAACTATCAGGATTTACACACAGTCCTGCAAGAAGGTGAGAGCAGTGAATTCCAACCTTATGAGTTGTATGAGGAGTTTTCGTTTAATGTTCTAAAGAAGTATGAGTATAAATTTAGGTTTGTTTCTTAATAAATAAAAAAACTGTTTAATTAAGTGATTTTTTATTTTATATTGCCTTCTACTTGCACCATCAGAGGGCCTCGCGAAATGTATCTTGCCCACATTAAGTTTAGGTCTTGCGCCGCCACTGATCATGATAAATAATAGTGATCAAGGTATGGAAAATCATATTTTAATATAGAAAAATGTGTTTGTTTCGTATTTTTATGTATTGTGACGTTTGAAGTGCAAGTATCTATAATTTGAAAATTTAAAATTTTGTGATTTTTGTTTTTGGCTAAGATTTTTTAAAATACATCAAAAAGCGTCTTTGAGATTTTTTATGTTTTGTGATGTTTTGTGTGTCTTTTGATCATATCTATAGCGAAATTTTGCGCAAATTTGGGTTTCTACATTTTTTTGACATTTTCATAGGCTTAACTATTTTTGTTTGACATTAAAGAGAAAATGGGAAAATTGCCAAAGAAATAAATTTATACAAGTTAATTAAAGCTGGCTAAACCTTAATTTGACATTGCCAACAAATATTTTAACTCTTTTGAGAAAAAAAATAGTTTAAATGCACCAAGCACGAGCAGAGGTAGACCGTCAAAAAGATTTGAGGAATGTAGTGAACGCACGAAAAAACGTCGGTCGGGTTCATGAATTAGCTAAACAGCACAGTTCAGAGGAACTAAGCTATGCTGCTAACATTTCAAATCGGTTTTCAAAGTCTCCTCAAAAATCGAATAAAACGTTAACTCTGCAACAAACGCTAGCATTGTATTTAGATTATTTAGATTTGAATTTGTCTAAGAGAAAATACGCTCTTCTACGATCTGTTGTAAATGGCCTTTATAAAGACTGTTTTCCGAGTTATTATAAATTGAAAAAATATAAATCTGATCTATTACCCGAAATTGCTGTTGCGTCAGAAACAATTGCTGAAGTTAACCTCCAATCGCTTTTAAATAAAACTGCAAAAAGCACTGTCGATATAATTAAAGAAAATCTTCCATCTTTGAACACAAGTAATTCATTTAATCTTGTATGCAAGTGGGGCTTTGATGGCAGCTCCGGGCATAGCAACTATATACAAACAAACATTTTTAAACAGAGAGCATACAGATAGTTTCTTGTTCGTTACTGCTTTCGTGCCACTTAATTAACATAAATGGCAAAAAAGTTTGGATAAACTCGCGACCAGGGTCAACCTATTTCTGTAGACCTATGAAATTAGTATTCCAGAAAGAGGATAGTACTCTTATTCTGTATGAACAAAGCCACATGGGAGAATTAATTGCACACTCCGAAGTCAGTATTGACGGCAGAAAACATTAACATCAATTTCATCATAATCATAAATTTGGCTTTTCATCTTTACATTGTTGGATCAGATGTTTCGAATGCTTGCTGCACATTTGCTACAGATTGCCTTTTAAAACTTGGCAAATACGTGGTCAAGAAAATAAAACTGCGTTTGCAGAAAGAAAAAAAGAGATTGAAGAAAATTTTAGGCTCAAAATGGGATTACTTGTCGATATCCCTAAACCTGGATACGGAACAAGCAATGACGGAAATACGGCTCGACGCTTTTTCGAAAATCCTGAATTGAGTTCAGACATTACAGGAATTGACAAGGAACTCATAAACAATTTCGGAATAATATTAAGAACGATTGCTACTGGTCGTGAAATCAATGTCGAAAGATTCGCGAAGCTATAGGAAGATACTAAAACTATGTATTAGAGATGCCGCGAATATTCGGCCACTATTCGGTATTCGGCCTATTTTTTTGATATTCGGTATTCGGCCGAATAGTTCACAACATTCGGCCGAATACCGAATATTGAATGGAGAGTAAAAAAAGATTTATTATCTCACAAAAAAAGTTGTATTTTAATTAATTTTTTTTTATTTTAGTATTTAAAATCTACGAATGGTAAGTTGTAGTGAATAAAAACAGCTTTTTCAGCATTCGTAGTAGCATACGTTTTATGTAACGTCTATATTCGAAATCAATTGCAGCTTCTGCAAATAACCTCTCACTAATACACTAGTACCAGGAGACGAGAGGTAGATTTCAGCAAATGTTTTCAAACAGTTTTGTATTTGATGACCACCACTTGTAAGGGTCTGCCATCCGATCTTGTTGAAAAGTTCTTAAAAAAAATCTATTTTGTTTTCAATGGCAGTTTTTTCAACATCTTTATCATTTTGTCTATAGCAACTTCCTCAAAACATTCCCAGAAACTCATCCATATTCTGAAACTCGTATTTATGACTCGTATTCGACTACAGTCGTATGTTGTTATTACAGGAGTCGAACATCCGACTTCACTTGTACTAATATTGGGAAACGAAAAACATCGCATACGACTGTTTCTACGACTATAGTCGAATACGAGTCATAAATACGAGTTTCAGAATATGTGTGAATGTTATGCGTCGTCAAAAGTCACGTAGGAAATAGATACACAAAACACAACACATCGTTTCGTTGGCCGAATGTTCGGCTGCCGAATTAAGAAAAGCAGTTTAGTGGGAGATAGATTGTAATTCCTGGATTAAGTGCCAAATTTCATTAACAAAACAACCACCGAAGAAGATTTCACTGCTCCATCGTTAAGTTAAGTGAAATAATGATGGAATAGGAGTTTCTCTCTTTAAAACTATTTGCTGTTCAAATTAGTAAAAATTAGTTCAAATTAGTATAACAGCTGATACATTTGTATCAGCTTCAATGCTAAGAACATTTTCACTTTCCTAATACACAAACAATGGTTACACATTATTGTTAATATTTCTTAAGCAAAATATATACATACATATGCATATAAATTTTTTAGAAAATGTTTACTTATAATTCTTAACTTTTGCCTCATCATTACTACTTACCATAGACAAACATACTCTGATATGTATTATCCTTTTAAGAATGTGTTTTAAACTTCAGGAAGTACCGAAATCGCAAATTGAAAACATAGTTTCCAAATTTATATTCCACGGGCATTTGCACAAAATAGTACATGCATTCATAACTTACACTACTACAAAAAGTACGATGTAACACTAATGACGTGGAAGAACATTATCTCGTATAATTTGACACACATATATACATATGTATATATGCAACATTTGCGAGGACATAATACCTATAATCAATTACATATTATCTCTTTAAAATTATATAGTTGATTTCGTTGAAAAAATTTGAAACAACGAGTAAGTATCGTTATTGAGTGCGTTTAAATCAACCCTTTCAGTCTGTGGACAAGGACATCCTTGACATACTAAATTATACTGCATATATATAATACTGAAAGTATTGCTGTCCTATTTTGTTCATCTTTTGTCAAAGTAACTTTTCATTAAAACCAATTACAAAGTGAGAACACACATATTTTTGCTGATCCTTTGTTGGGCGCCATTTTAATTTCATCAAGTGCCCCATGAGTGCTCTCCTATTTTTATGCCAATTTCACAGCTCTATCTATTCTTTCTTTAGTAAGCCAAAAGAGTTAACAACAAAAACAATCTGTTGTGGAAAAGAGTGTCACCCATAGTAGTGAGAGCCTAGGACACTTGAACTAAAAGAGTATCTATTCAGATAACGAATAGAGCCAAACAATTTGTGTACAAAAGTTTGCATAGAAAAAGACATACACGAAATGCAATATTATAATTGTTATACTTGTCTGTTTGCCGCTTTTTTGCAGACTTTTGAAGCACTAAAGCATGCAAGACATGATAACAAAACAAATTTTTTTAAAAGAAGGTCTGCATACTCGTAAAAAATTAAAATGAGACATAGTGTTCAAAACTATAATGGTGCACCTTTGAGTTACCAGGATAGGAATAGTATCTATCTTATGCATTGATATAGTTGTCTTTGTTTTACAATTAATAAAATTTAGAGAAACCGTATGAAAGAACTTCTAACCTTGCAGTTAGGATAAAATCTTTTTAAATTCCAACTGTGACTTTGAATGAAAATATAAAGGTGACCCTTTTTTCTAATATTTATAAAAACATTTATTAAAAGAAATAATCGTCGAGCTAATCGAATCAAAGTTGGTTGGGATAACCTAAGCAAAAATGTATGATTGTTTTATTTAAAAATGCTTTGTAATTATATAAGTATATGACCGGTAGGAAGACGTTGTCCTGCCACAGACATATAATATATAGATGCGGAAATCAAATGCCAAAAATGTATCTAATCGGTTAGCTATGAATTAAATGAAACGCTGATTATTTAATAAAATAAGTTTTACTAGCCAACATACATACACAAATTATTGAATTAAAACGAATAATTGAATTGGGAATTAAAATATAAAAAAAATACCTAGCAATTCGAATTATTAGCTTATGAATTATTTTTTTTAATTCATAAGTCACTAGGTAACATTTGAATTATTTTTTTTTTAATTCTCAAGTCACTTACTTGATCATGACTTTTCTAATTCATAAGTCACTTATAGGTAGTGAATTCATTTTTTTTAATTCATAAGTCATTTAGCGAATAGAAACCATGAGTTATTCAAAGCTTACACTTAAACAAAAGTTGTAAGGACGTTCGTAATATAATATACTATATAATATACCACATGTTTATATATTTAGTTGTTTTTTCTGTACTAAAGTTTTTGTCTTAATATTTAGTTGTGCGTTATACTCAACTTATGTATATGTTTTCATTTAATACGAGTAACAACAAACACCAGGCAAAATGATGACAGTGTCAACTTGAAATGTTTTGAAATTTTATTTATTTTATTATTTTATTTTTTTCAAATCAATGGCGCAAAATTTAAATAGAATTAGTACAATGTTAAAGATTTTTAGTATAAAACTTGGTTAAAAAGACGATCTTGCAAATTTTAATCGAATATAGCATCATTCTTTCTCTACCCTTTTATTAAAGTTAAAACCATCGAATATCTATGTATGTATTTTATTTTTTTTAGTATCGTGCTATTTACAAACGAAACAGAAGGTCTGTTTACTTCGTTTTTTGAACGAACTGTCATTGTTTTAGGTGTGTTCAGATACATTTCATTAAGAAAATTGCTTTAGTACGATACTAGTTAGAAAACGTTTAAAATTGAGAATGAGTTAGTACACTACTTTAAGGTTAGCAAATTGTTAAGTATTATCGTACTAATACCTTAATAACAGGCTGTTTTAAATTTTGCGCCATTCATTTTTAAAATTCTTAGTCTTTTATATAAGAGCGAGTTCGCGCGACCTAGTCGTGCAATTTATTTTATTATCGTGCAAACATCATATGATTCATTCACATTTCCAAATATCAAAATAGGTCTGTTTACTTAATTTTCTACATGAACTTCCATTAGGTACTTTAGGTGTATTCAGAAGCAATTTACTAAAAAAAAAATAGCCTTACACGATTCTAGTTAGAAAATATTTAAAATTAAGAAAGAGTTAGTAATTTACTAAAAAGTTAACAAATTGTTAAGTAATAGTTTTATACTTATTCCTTAATACTAATTTGTTTAAAATTTTGCGCCAATGTTTCGAAAAGGATTCTTGGAATCTAGAAAAAATTTGAAAGAAAGGTTTTTCCTCGCCATTTCAATTTGCAAATACATATTTATGTATAAAATATATAATTTTTAGTAACCTTATATTTTGAATCATTTCCTTCAATTCTTCATCGCCTGCTTGTTTTTGTTGAATAGTTTCTGGGCCCAGGACTGTTGGTATGTGTATTGCATTAATGCGAGATAATGCATCTGCCATGAATTGATTTGTGATTGGTTTTGTTGACAAAATCACGAATCTTTTAAATCTGCTTAAAGTTCTTAAGTCCAGCGAAGATATCGAGAAGCTCAAGATCATAGGTACAATACCTTTTCTCACAGTCCGAGAGTTTCCTTGAGAAAAATCCAATTGGTTTAAACGTATCATCTTCAAATTACTCAAGAGAAGCACCTATTGCCACATTAGATTAATCACTTGGCACTGTTGGTGATGGAAATGTTATTATCATTATGATGCATTTACATTCATCAAATGCGGTGTTGGCTTCTTGTATTGGATGTCCTTCTGAATTATATTGACTTTTTCTGTTAAATTTCGAACAGCCTTGCTCATCATTTCGATTTAGATGGGAAGTTAAGTGAAACTGCTTGGATACTTGGATTATCCAGTCTTGCTTGATCTGAAATTACTAATGAAGTAAGATTAATGTTGAAGATTTTATCAGCCATTTCAGCCAAATCGTCTATTCTGGTCATCTCTGGTAAAATTATTACCAAAACTCGACATTGGTTCGGAATCTGCAAGAAAAAAAAAGTTTTTAAAAGAGTTGTGTTGCATTGGTTTGCAACAAGACTTTTTACGTGGGCAAGAATTTCACTTGGCTTTTTACCTATTTTTTGTTTTGTTTCAACAGTCTCAGCGCCTCTTGATTAGTCTGTAGTTAAATTCCTCCTACTTCTTCTTGATGCGATGCTAGTGTCTATTGCCAAATCTGCTATCCTCTTCAAAACGTAACCCTCCATGTTAACCAATATTTAGGAAAACTTTTGTTCATCATCTACAACAATTAACAACATTAATCTAATTTGAATGCAACCTGGGTTAACCAAATGTGAGGCTGAGACTTGTCAAAATAAGGCAACTTGATATGGACATTGAGATGTTTGAAAACTTCTTTACTATTATTGGATTCCTGCTGGCTTATTATTTTTATTATTATGGGCCAGAACCAGAAAATTAATCAACTTTTCTTTTTAACTACTGAATGGGGACTGACTGCTTGTTCTTCATTGAGATTGTCTCAACCAAGCAACTCTCCTATGAGATTCCTTTTTCGAATATAAACAATCTGCATAAAAAGCATAATGTGGATACAGAATTGTATGTATACAAATGATATTTTTTTTATTGATATTTTGATGATTTAACAATGAAGACCAATGATCGGTTCTGATGTGTGTTTTCGAGATAACATTTTCACTAATATGATCATTGGTATTGTCGATCCATGCATTTCGTGAAACTCTATAGACTGCAGATGTTTTTGGTAATTATGCACTTTTTCTGAATACAAATACCACTGTTTTTGGTCAACCAAATATTGAAATGAAAAGATATAGCATCATCATAACATTATCTTCGTGTTGTATAGTTATATATCAACACACAAGAATATTAAAAATATTTAAACAAAACTGTTATTTCTAATTCAAGTTATATATTTTTTTCAGTTTTTACTATTGTTGTTTGTTTTAATTTTAGAATAATCATACTTTATTAAAAAAAGTAGTGAAAAAATATTAAACGTGAATGTAAAGCAAAGTTAAATGAAAGTATTTTTAAGTTAAGTGTTTTGATGTAAAGTGATTGTGGTCGCCACAAATGTAAAGAGAAAAATGTGGAATTTGACATGTGGCAATTAGTTTGAAATTAAAAACAAATAATATAATATTGAGCATAAGCATTCTATTCACTTTTAATTTCAACAAATCCTTCTGTTTAATAACGTTATTGTACAACTTTTAAACATTATGTAGATATATCAAATACTGTAATTGGGAAAACAAATTTTAAACATAATTGTTCTTGATTTAAAACAATTTAAATGACTACTTTATAATTGTGAACATAAACTGAAACTAACTCCGTTAAAGTGAGCATAAGCTTTTCACATTAACAAAAAAAAGAACGATTTATTTAACCGATTTTTATCAAAAGTTTATTAATTACAAAAACTTGTGCAAAACGCGCTAAACATTGCGGAAGATATTCGGCAAATTAAAAAGACAAAATTCATAAGCAACGAATTACCTTTCATCCTTTCACAAATAATGATACATAATTGTGTTATTATATTCTAAAAAAAACTGTCATGCATACAATCTTTTTTAGATGACAATCAAGGGAACTCATGTCCGTCTCCATAACAAGGACAATTCTTGTGAATTCAAATTTTGTTCATCCATCTAGCACTTCATTTGCATTATAAGTGCAATTAGGTACATATATATATGGGCATACTTGTTACAATCCATTATCTACATTTTTGTAAGGAAGAAATAAATAAATTTGACAGTTTATTTATAGATATTATTCAATTTACTTGCGGCTATATATTAGGTACTATAGGCAAGTTTTTGATTTCTAAAACAACTTGATATTTTAATAATTAACCCGCATTCATTGTGAGCATTAGGTAAATTGTAGATAAATAAAAAGGAGGTACCCATATATACATTTAGTCCAGTCATTTTAGGCATTTTAAACCCCAATCTGCGGAAAAATTCCTAGTGAGCTGAATTTTTGTATACACCTTTATTACGGCATTGTAATGAAGATGTAAAAAATCGACATTGATATCGTGCCGGCTAAAAAAGTTATAGGGGTCAAAAGGTCACAAAAATCAGTTTTTCGCAAATATCTCGCGATCTATTGCTCAGAGGTCAATAAAGGTCATTATAAAAATTGTTTGTCGTGAAATTGTCTACAAAAAATGTCTCTTGCATTTTTCTGTAAAATTAACCGTTTTCGGAGTAGAGCGCTGAGAAAGCGAATATATTATGACGATGCACTCGTTTCCTCACCATCTTCGAGGTAGAATGCAGTGCGCGTTTTTTCTTACATGTTTTCCCCCGTAGGCATAATCCATGATATGTAATCAGAGGTTTTTTTTATTTACGAGTGAATAATTTTTTATTTGAATACAGAAAAATACAGAAAAATTAACTTTAGTACATATTTTTTTTTATCATACATTGTCGATATCTTCAGTTTCTGTGTCATTAACAATTGCATACCGCAATTTTCGATATTAAAAATGGTCTTCAGGTGTGTTAACTCGCTGATTCTATTCAGCATTTACACCAGCGATCTAATAGGTAGTCTAACTCGGGCAATTGTGTATGCAGTCGACCTAATAGTGTACAGAACAGCTCCCAAAGTCGAGGTCATCAGAATTCTTTTGCACTGTGACTTCAACAAGATTCAGTGATATTGCGATGATATGGAAGTCAGTTTCAGAAATCTGAAACTATTCTGCTTAGGACTCGATCCATCAGTGTGCCACTTGATGATATTTGTTTCGAGGATCTCAAGATAACTCCCATTGCCGCACTTCTGATGGCCTCGTGTAGAGGGGATAGATAGAGGAGAACCTCTATTGCTGCGGTAGGGCAGGTTCTCATTGCTCCTGTAATACAGATACACGCGAGCCCTTAGACTTTTTCTAAAGCTTTCCTTATTCTTGATAATTCGGTTCTCTTGTGCTATGCAACCGCCCCATATGTAATGATTGCTCTTACCATCATAGTGTATATCCAGCTAAGGATGTTCGGTTTGCATCTGCATGACTTGCCTGCAAGTCTCTTGCAAATCATTAGGGCTTTTGTGGCTTTCCCGACTATAGCTTTTAAGTGTTTGTTCAAAAGGAGTCTACTATCTGGTAGAATTCCTAGATATTTTACCCCTCTCTGCGTTTCAATCACTTCACCAGCTAGATGGATAGGTTTCATATGTGGCAGAAGTTATTCTTTGTTAATGGTATGATTGTCGTCTTGGAGGGGTTTATTGATAATCCTACAGATAGACACCATTTCCGTGTAATTGTTAGTCCTCTTTGAATTACCTACGGCTATGATAGCAACATCATCAGCAAATCCAATGGAGAATATACCTTGGGAGGTAAGATTTTCTAACAATTCATCCACTACAAGACTCTTCAACAAGGGTAATAATACACCACCCTGAGGACAGCCTCTTGTTGTGATTACTTTTTTTTTACATTTTGTCCTTTTTGTGACAGTATTTTTAGTGCCTAACATTTCCATCTAGTTATGGTGATGGGTACGCATTTCCTAACAAAAGCTGTGCCTACAGCTTCGTGGGATGTGTTGTCGAAGGCTCCCTCTATGTCTAAGAACGTATCTAATATTGTATCTTTTTTCTATATTTTGGGAATAAATATTAGCTTTCCTGTTCTCCATATACTTAGTATATACCCAAACGCAATGCTTCTACGAAGAATATTAGTGAAGAATATTGTTAATGACACAGAAACTAAAGATATCGACAATTAATGATAAAAAAAATTATATACTAAAGTTAATTTTCCTGTATTTTTCTGTATTCAAATAAAAAATTATTCACTCGTAAATAAAAAAAAACCTCTGATTACATATCATGGATTATGCCTACGGGGGAAAACATGTAAAAAAAAACGCGCACTGCATTCTACCTCGAAGATGGTGAGGAAACGAGTGCATCGTCATAATATATTCGCTTTCTCAGCGCTCTACTCCGAAAACGGTTAATTTTACAGAAAAATGCATTAGACATTTTTTGTAGACAATTTCACGACAAACAATTTTTATAATGACCTTTATTGACCTCTGAGCAATAGATCGCGAGATATTTGCGAAAAACTGATTTTTGTGACCTTTTGACCCCTATAACTTTTTTAGCCGGCACGATATCAATGTCGATTTTTCACATCTTCATTACAATGCCGTTATAAAGGTG
Organism: Chrysotoxum bicinctum; assembly: GCA_911387755.1. Lineage (NCBI taxonomy): Eukaryota > Metazoa > Arthropoda > Insecta > Diptera > Syrphidae > Chrysotoxum > Chrysotoxum bicinctum. The sequence continues at coordinate 22,762,650 of OU426988.1, read as the reverse complement.
TATACAAAAATTCAGCTCACTAGGAATTTTTCCGCAGATAAAACCTAAAATGACTGTACTAATTAGGTTTGCATTTCTGTTCTTAAACGTGCAGACTCGATATCAAATTGGTGAGCATTTCTGGTAGCGACTGTAGCATTCCTATTCTTAAATGTTTAAGAATATGAATGCTACTATTTTACTAGAATATTTACTATTTATGAGACTAAATGAATGAAGAGAGACAGGAAACATTATGATAAATGGTTCGATGATGTTAATATTTTCAATCATTTTAAAGGCCTTTCTCTGAACACTATTGTTGAAGGGCGTTTGTTTCCTCGATTCAAATACCACAGTTTGAAAGGTAATTCCCAATCCATCTAAGAAGAGCGTCGTCGAAATCTAATGCAAATGTTTTTGAAACATCAAGCGCAATATTTTTACTATCTCCAAAACCATTTAAACGTTTTTTTTTTCATGTTTGGTGAGATATGCCGGTCAATATTTAATTCTATATGATACTTCCTGAGGTGAAGTACAATCGGCTGATACTCGTAGTATGAGAAAGAGAGGACTGGCAAGAAAATTGCAGTTTTCAATCAACTCAGAAAGAGACCTGAAGAGTTTTACAAATGGAAAAACTTAAACAGTCGTTTCGCCAGCGTGTAAGAACACCTCTTTAAAACAATGGCGGGGATACTATCATGGCCAGCCAATGTGTTAAGTATGTTAAGACGTTTTAGGACTCTTAGAACAGCACTAGTGCAAAAGAATATTAATCCCATTTAATCGATAACGCGTTAGAGTACGTAACGGAGGAGTCTAATTTTCATTTTTACTGGCGATATACATATATGTATGTGGGTACTATAGGGCAGTTCTCCATTTGAAAAAAAAAATCGAACTCGAGATTTTCATCAAAGTTGACATTACGATGAAAGCGAAGACTAATAAAGTGGGTCCGACAATTCTCTGTCTGTCTGTATGTATGTATGTCTGTATGTCTATACCTCGATCTAGAGCCTAAGACATTGAACCTATTTTCTTCGAACTCGGTACTTAAGGGTCTTCGGTGATTCCCTAGAGGAGAAATTGAAAATTTTTGTTTAGCTCCAAAATTAACGGTGCCCCCCATACACCCGTAATGCATAATCTTATTTATCTCGAAAACGGCTCTAACGATTTTGATAAACAAAATAGGTGTAATATTATGGATATGGACTACATTTTGGTATAAAACAATTTTGGGGTAAATTTTATTAAGGGTACCTGTCATAGAACCGTTTTTTTTTTTTATTTTCGAATTTCTCATAAACGGCTCTAACGATTTTAATCAAAATTCTTATGCAGGAGCTCCTTTGCATTTGAAAAAATATAATCTAAAATTTTTTTCGATAAAATAGTTTTTGGACTTTTAAAAAAATAATACATTTTTTTTTTTTGAAAATTCTTGAAAACGGACACACGAATAAATTTTTAAATTACTTTATAAAATGTATTTTATTAAATACTAACAATTTGCATATCAATTTTTCTTATAAAAATCTTAAGGAAAATTTAGTACACAAAAAAACATGTTTCAGTGTGTCTGTATGTCTGTACCTCTCCCTACCTATATTCTTCAACCCCGGTAGTTAAGGATCTTCGGTGATTCCCTAGAGGACAAATTGAAAAAATTTGTTTAGCTCCAAAACTAAGGGTACCACCCATACACCCGTTATGCATAACCTTTTTACTTGCGACTTATAGGTACTATAAGGCAAGTTATGCATTCGTAAAAAAAATCGAACTCGAGATTTTGATCAAAGTTGACATTACGATGATAGCGAAGACGAAAAAAGTGGGTCTGGCAATTCTGTCTGTCTGTCTGTCTGTTCGATTACAGCTAAACGGCTCGGCCGATTTTCTTCAAACTTGGTAGATATGGGTTTTGATTTTTTACCCCCGGATGTTTTTGGATTTGATTTTTTATGACCAAAAATAACGGTACCTGCCATACGATTTTTTTCCGAAATTTTATAAATATTTTTTTTTCTCAAAAACTGTCCCAACGATTTAAAAAAAAAAAAATCAAAAAATTTAATTTAGTTAAACCTCGTCGGTCGAAAAAAATTTTCAAAAAAATTATTAGTTTTGGTACACCCCTTGGGACCATTTTTTTTATGCTAAAGCTTCCCAGCAGTTTGAATATTATTATGTATTCAAATTTTCCAAAAAATTTTTTTTGGATTTTTAAAAAAACTTTCAAATTTTTTTTTTGAAAACTCAATATTTTGAAAACCCCATGCTCGATTTTTTCAAAACTTGATAAATAAAAGTTTGGAAAAATAATCTACATTATCTGAGCAAAATAAATTCATTTTATCTAAAAATAACGGTACCCTCCATACAAATGTTAAAAAATGGTTTTCAAAAATCGTATTTTTCTCGAAAACGGTTCCGAGAATTTCGCTTAATTTTTTTTTCTTTCTATAATTTTTTAATATCTGTAATCTAATAAAAACAAATTTGAAAACAAGATATTACTGACTGTACCTACCATAGAACGATTTTTTAAAATTTTGAATTTCTCATTAATAGCACAATGGATTTTAATGAAATTTCGTAGAGGGAAGCTTCTAAAAAGTTTAAAAAACATTGCATTTCAAAACTTTAAGAAAAATATTTTTTTGAATTTTGAAAAAAAAAATCAATTTTTTGTTTTTTGAAAATTCAATGTCTCGAAAACGGCTCAATACTTTGTTTGTAAATTTAATTTTTATTCATACAATAATAAAAACTTCAAATTGGCGTACCAACATTTTTTCTTAAAAATGTTTTAAAATTTTCTTACATAAAACCTTATTTTTTAAGAAACCACTACAAAGACTTATAATTTTTGTTCTTGCATAAATCTATATTTGTTTGAATCACATTACATCCTATTCTTACCTTTAACTACTAAAGAAGTTTTTTTTAGTCATTTAAAAAATGAATTTTATGCTTATGAACAGTTTTTCTAATAACATTCATTTTTGAAATTCTTAGTCTTTTACATAGGAGCAAGTTCGTGCGACCCAGTCGTGCATTTTATTTATCTCGAAAATGGCACTAACGATTTTGATAAGAAAAATTAGGTGTGATATTATGGACCTGTACTACATTTTGGTCAAACAAAAATTTTGGGGCAAAATGTTATTAACGGTACCTGTCATGAACCGTTTTTTGATTTTTTGACTTTCTCATCAACGGCTCTAACGATTTTAACGAAAAATTTTCAGCAGGGGTCCCCTTAAGTTTATAATAATATTGCATATAAAAATATTCGAAATTTTTTTATTTTTTTTTTTTTTTGAAAAACCAATATCTTTAAAACATGTGAACGATTTTTTTTAAACTATTTCTAAAATATATACTATTAAGTACTTACAATTTGACATCCCAAATTGTGTTCTCGAAAAATTTTAAGGAATTTGTTTGTTTTAATATTAAAAGTATTAATCAGACGGCAATTCCATACATTTGAACATCTTTATCTCATTAAATTCATGTTTTATATTTATAAAATGTATTTTAAATTCCAAAGTACTTTTACATAAGAGCAAGTTCGTGCGATCCAGTCGTGCATTTTATTTAATTTTAATTTAAGAGAGCTATATAAGAAAGTGTCATTGTACACTGGTGTTGGAATCGCAAATGAGGTGAAGTTTCTAATATTTTTCACAATTGACCAAAAAATTCTTACTACATTTGGTTTTGTTTTGTGTTTGTAAGAATTTAGTTCGAAAAATATGGTCGTTGCAGGCCTTACTAACTTGATTGAATTTTTTTCTGTTTTTCCCAGTTGTTTTGACTTTAAAACATCGGAAGTTTACTTTTCTGACCTTTATAGCATCATTACATATGGAATCTAAGTCACTATTGAGAAAGCAAAGTGATCATTCAAAGTTCTTGGATAAATTGTTAAGGCCGTCCTACTTGGCTTACTCCTATTACCAAACGATTCTCTTAAAGATTTTTTTTTACCTAGATTTTGTTGGCTTGAGAAATTTTCAAACATGACACAATGCCTAGAGGCATTTTTTTTTTTTGCTTCGGGAACGTCGTCTACCAAAGTAAGTTCAGCTGTAAGATGGTCCCTGTCACAAATCCTGTGCGCACGCTGAACCAGTGTAGAGACAACAGATCTGAAATTTTGCCAGATGATGGTAGGAAGAAGCATGAAGATATCTATTTTTGTGTGTGCCTTTTCGGTGTCGTCTTGTTTTCTTATAACTTCCATATCTAAAAATGCAGTGGATTGTTCAATGGTCTTTTTCCATCGTAAACTTGATTTTTGGGCGCTGTGAATTTAGATATTCTAAAAAAACTCAATGGCGGAATTTTTGAGAATGCAGAACGTATCATCAACATTTATCTCAACCACACTTTTGGCTTTTCTTTGGAACTTATTAGAGCATTTTTCTCGATATGTTTCATCCAGAGGCAGACCCATAGCCAACGTCATCTCTCTGTAATTAGAACAGAAATACCCTGATAGGCAGAATTCCAAAAAAAGCCACATAGCTAGTTATTATTATTACCGGAAGTTTAGATAAGCTAACGGATGATTGCAAGCACTTCCTGCACCGGCACATTCGTAAAAAGTGATTCAACATCAAAACTCAAGATCGATTCATCATCTTCAAGTGTTAAACTACTTAAAATCGACACAAAAAGTGTGGAATCTTTTAAAGCTATACATACATACGAGTATATAATTTGAAATGCATTTAATTACTTATAAGTTCCGTCTTAAGTTTTTTGTATATAAACAATTCAAAGAATTTAGTTTCTTTATAATTTTCACAATATGGTATAATTATGCATTGTCATAAACAAAGGAAATGAAACCATTTGGTTTTTTTTTTGGAATGGCGAACCAAACAAAACTAGATGCCTTTAAATAGCCAATACTACTTGGAGAAAGAAAAACAGACCCACCATTCCCTATAAGCGAAAATAAAGAGAGGAAAAAAATTAATTTCGATTGTTCGGCCTTAATAAATTGGGCTGGCTGAGTTGTATGTATGTCCTTAGTTCCAATTGTAACGAGAATAATAGAATATAAGCCATCGAACGAAATATGTACTTCAGATAATATTTTGTGTACAAGTACATTTTTCGAAGAAGTACAGACAAATTCTTAAGGACATATGCATATGTATGCAATATACAACTTTCAAAGGCCCAGTTATTTTATATCTACTCTGTAAGAGATTTAACGTGGGTTCTTAGAACAAAGTTCAAGGGAACATGAACAAAATTAAAGCGCCCACCATTTCATAAATGATCAATGTGCCAACAAAAATATGTATCAAGATTTGTGGGCTGGATATTGAACATTTACTTTTTATGTAAAATTGGACTTAAGTTTTGATATGTAAAAGAATTTATTGGCGCAATATTTTAAACGTTGCTCGTTTGAGGAATAAAACCAAAAACCATTTTTTAACATTTGTATGGTGGGTACCGTTTTTTTAGGTAAAATATTTTTTTCTCACATCTTGTAGATTGTATTAAGAAACTTTAATTCGTTAAGTTTAAAATACATCGAACAAGGTGTTTTTGAAAAATTGAGTTTTGAAAAAAAAAATTGAAATTCTTTTTAAAAATCAAAAAAAATTTGAAAATTTGAATACACAATAATATTCAAACGTTTGGAGAGCTTTGGCATAAGAAAATCAAAAACAAAAAAAATGGTTCCTAGGGGTACCATTAATAAGTATTTTTGTAAAATTTTTTTCAACCTTTATAACTAATGAAATTAAAAAAAAATTAAGAAAAAAAATTTGTTATAAAATTTAGAAAAAAAAAAATCGTATGGCAGCTAGCGTTAGTTTTGGTCTTAAAAAAACGTATGAGCGAGAAATTTAAAAACGATATCTACCATATTTAAAGAAAATCGGCCGAGCCGCTTAGGCGGTAGTCGAACAGACAGAATCGCGAGACACACTTTTTTCATCTTCACTATCATCGTAATGTCAACTTTGATCAAAATCACGAGTTCGATTCTTTTTTACGAATGCATAACTTGCCTTAGTACCTATGTTGCAGGTTTAAATTAAGAAAAACACTCACAATTTCAAACTAAATAATTTTTCACCTAGAAAAGTACATTGGTACTTAAATATAGATTTTGATTGTTTGCTAATTCACATAATAAAAACTCAATTTTCTTGTTACAAGGCGCAAATTCATTTGGCTTTACTCGTACATAGGTATGTAGGTACAGATTTTTTTGTCCATCGGCCACCACAATAAAGCAAAATTAAAGATCGTAGAGCACTTTTGTACGATTGTTTCGCGTATCTAATATACAGTCTATTTACAAAGCACATCTTTTAAAAATCAAATAAAACATCAGTAATCATTTTTACTTCGATTTGCTTTGGAATGAAGTGACCATTGTCAATATTGGGGGGTGGCCGTGGCGCGATGGATGTGTGTTCGCCTGTCAACCTCATGATGACAGGTTCGATCCCTGCCGTCGTCGCTTTAATTCCATTAAAAACCTTCTAAAAATTGTCATCAATGGGTTGCTGGTTTACTCATTGTCATTACATGTTGTTCAGGCATAACACTAACAACATGTAATTGAGTTAAACTAGTATGCCCAACAAGGATGAACACGAATAAAAATTATGTGAATTATAAGTGACATAGAAATAAGACACGGCATTTCTCCGCTTTAGCTCAGCCGCCATCCCCGGAGATAAAAATATCTGAGACAACCACCAACAGTCTCAGAACATCGTGCAACACATCTTTCCTACCCTTCTTTCTCTTCATTAACTTCACGCCCGCGCTGTGTTGAAACATTTAAAGGGTAATCATTATCCCTTGAGCGCGGGTAGATTATAAAAAAAAAATATGGATAAATTATACTTTTAAAAGTTAAAGTAGCTATTTGCTACTGTTAAAGTTAGACGAGCTGTTTAACGTTAAAGTATGGTTTATGTCATTTAAAATTAACAAAAAGTCGCTTTTCGTCTCATACATCATCTTTAAAGTCGACTCCCATTCTAAAATTAAATCAACTCACAATTTTTTCATATAAGAGTATTTTTTCTCTTGATAACCAATATTCGAGACGTCACATTTTACTATTCCACAAGAGTACACTTCAATATTTTCTTTTGTTTTAATTTAAGGTGGCGGTCTGTGATAACCTAGAACTTCCATTCCGAGATGAGTCTTTTGACGCAGTTCTTTCTCTTGCTGTGGTGCATCATTTTGCTACAACAGAGCGTCGTGTAGGAGCAATTCGAGAACTAGCCCGAATTCTTCGAATTGGTGGTCGTGTGATAATAAGTGTGTGGGCTTTGGAACAGCGTCAAAGACGATTTGAGTCACAAGATGTTCTCATACCCTGGCAACCACCAAAGAATCGCAACCAATCCTATTCCGATGACGAAGATGAGGACGATATTCTACCACCCTATAATGCCTATGTGGAGGAATCAACTAATTCTAGCCGATCAGCAGGCGATGGAGACAGTTCTAGTTTGTCTTCATCTTCCCCAGGAGAATCCTGTTACAGCTTTGTGAGGCGAGCAATACAAGTAGGTTTAAATTAACAGACACAGCTTATTTTTGACTTCAATTTATGACAATTGTTTTTTTTAGAAATTGGCTGGAAGTAAACGTCACCCATGGTTCCTTGATTCGTGGACGTCCAAAGATACAAAAAATAACAGCAGCTTGGACTATGAAGATGCCAAAGATTTACCAATCGAGCTACGTCGTCTAGAAGATTTTGAAGATTTTCCCGATCCACCACTATCGGCAGGTTTGAAGTCACGTAGCCTTGGCAGCATTTTAAATCCACCACCGCGGCAAATTGTTCGATCTAGATCCAGTGTTCCGAGTCTTGGGGCACATATGATGGAACCGAAGCAAATAGTTGTACAAATATCCCCAGGACAAGTTCCAACTAACGTCGCTATTGAAATGCCAAATTGTAACAGCAATAATAATTCGCCTGGCTCCGGAAGCAATACAAATAATGCTGCATCAGGAACAGTTACGGCTTCTTCAACCCCTCCCAATTCCACTTCGACACCTAGTCGACGGCCAAAACTGATCAAACAAAAACAATCCCTTTGTGATGAAGACTATCAACTGCCAGATAATCCATTTCATATGATAAGTAACTGTAGTAGTAGTAATAGTCTAAATAGTAGTAGTGTACAACAACAACAACAACAGCAGCAGAAGAACTTACGAGGTCCTACAGCATCCAAGCACTTAACAGATGCTAAGATATTTCTGCGCAAACAGAGTTCTCTGAACGAAGAACTAATGGCTGGAAACCGCATTCGAGAAAAGGAGAGAGTAAGAAAACGCATTCAGAAGCAAATGTCGTTGAATGAAGCATTCCTATGTCGGTCGGTCTTCTCAAAACGACTGCAAGTCCTGCGTGATGGTTTCACAAGCAAATTGAAGACATCCACAGGCAGCTTGGAGAGAGTTACGAAAAATGGCTTTGTCAAGATCATGCAAAACTTCAAAGCTTCAACAAGCCCAAACACATCCACCTCCATAACAACAACCAATACTACAGGAGTAAATGATCATTATCACTACCACAATCATGCACACCACTCAACAGTGCACAAACAAGGTTCATTTTCATCAAATAAGTCCAGTGAAGCTTGTAATTGTGGTTTGGCGGTGTCTGCCACAGCTGTTGCCTCACTAACGAATGGTACCGAGGACCAATCAAACAATAAACCAAGACGTTCCTCTCGTGAATCGGGTTCCGATTCTTCAAAAGATAGCAGCTTCCAGTCAGACACAAGCATTGAGTCCGAGGATAGCTTTGCTTCGGTGATCTTCATTCCGAAGCCTGAACTTCAACAACAACAACAACAACAACAACAAACTCAGATAAATCAATTAGCGGCTCAAAAGCATCAGCAACAAATATATCATAAGCAGAACTCCAACAGTAGCAGTAGTAATAGCAGTAGCAGCTGTAATGGTGCTCACAATAGTAATTGCAACAGCCTGACTCAAAACAACAGCCTCAATAGCAATAACTCAAGAAACCGTATACCATCAGTGCCAACATCTCCACTTATAATGCCATGTCCCCCAACACCAGCGCACTCACCGGCGGCAGCATACACCGTTGTGACATCACCTCCCCAAACTACATCCTCTGTGCAAGCAGCAATGGCCATGCTAACGCCACCCAAACTTGTACAAAAGTACATCAAAACCAATAATACAGGAACATTACAGGAAAAATCTCGATTTACTTTCGAGGATGAGCACATTCAGCAGCTAGAGGGCAATATCAATACAGCATTAACAAACGGACATACCCAAGTAGCAACGATTGTGGTTGAAAAACCTGATTCCAATACAAAAGGCTCCCCACCACCATTAGCAACAAGAATAACACGCCAGACCATCAAGGACCTCCCGCCAATACCGAAATTTAGGAAACAGCAGTCTTTACAAATGAGCAAGCCTGGATATGCAATAGTTCGTCGAGCATCAATGATCGTACCAACAATTCCAAAGTTTATGTCACTAGAACTCTTTAATCCAGCCACTGATGATTTAGACAGTGATTCAAGTGAACCATCTTCGCCGGATTCCATCGACAGTGTTATAAGCGCACCCAAGTCAGCGCAACCTGACGATCTTTCACACAAAGGCGACATTCTTAAGTCTGATTTTCTCATAAATGGTGATAGTGGTTCAATGGAGAATCTGAACATGGATGATGATTCTGTAGGTAGCATGCCATATGCCAGAGCGGTGAATAAAATTCGCCCTGCTACTCGTCAAGAATGTGCCGACTTTGCCGAACAGCTAAGTGCTCAGCTTTTGCGGGAGCTTGATGAAAAGAATCGGTCCGATAAAATAGAATGTCGAAGTTTGGATGGAATTGGCGGTGATATTGGTGACTATATTGATGACCCAGTCATGGCGAATTTTCGCAAACGAAACAGTGATTTAACGGCTCTTAGAGATGAGCTACGAGAACGCCGGCTTATGTTGGCAAATCTATCAACCCAACCCAGCCTCCAACAATCTCCGAACTCATCTTCTACTTCTTCTCTATCCTCCCAAACTCGAAGTCTGACAATACATGAAGAAGACGAGGAGGAAGAAGAACGTGAAGAAGCCGAGGGAAACAGTTCCAATAGCTACTCTCTAAACCTCTACGATAGCTATAAGATATCGAAGTTTAAATACAAACGGAACCGTCAGTACAGCTTAAATCCTGAGACTGCATATTTGCTCGATGATGGCGATAGTTCTGCACGCGAAGACGATGATGACATCATTCTCGAAGAAGATGAAGACGTCAAAAGTGACGAGGGAAAACTAGATGATGATGATCCACAAGAAGACGGAACTATCACCGCTGAAGGAGAAGGCTACTCCAAGAAGACTACATATAACACCATAAAATGTGACGAAAACTCTTTAGATGAGAATAAAAAACAGGATGGCTGTGGAGCTGTAGCAAACCGACAGTCAACAATTGAATCATGGGAAAACTCAAACAGTTCAACAGCCTCCTTAGATAGCCCAACTCAAGGAGGAGCAACGACACATCACAGATATTATCATGTGTTCCGAGAAGGCGAGTTGGACGCACTGATTAATCACCATGTGGCAAGCCTCCACATTGTGTCTTCTTATTATGAGCGAGCCAGCTGGTGTGTAGTAGCAGAAAAAGTCCAAGTCTGGACCATTTGAGTTATGATGCTATACGTAAAAGTATAGACTTATAAGATTTTCCTTTTTTTAAACATTTTGCGTAGATTGACGAGTATTATTTCTTTTTTTTTTCTAAAAAAGGTAAAAATTTAAAAAATGACTGTTGCTGGGCACTATTATGCAGTTAAATTATGATTTGAATAATTTGAAGGGTAAATTAAAATTAAATAATTATTTTATTTTTGTTTCTTCATAGGAGCATTTCCGTAGTGCATAAAAGGCACTTATTTTCCATTTAATTTGTTATTTCCTTCTTCGAATAGTATCTTTGATCTAAAATGTTTACCTGTCAGTTTTTACTGTACATTTGACGTATCGGTAAGCGATAATGTCACCTGTTTGACAACTACAGATTATTTCTTCATCAGCATATGTACGTGGGAAAGCATTATTAATGTCGTTTTTATTTGGCAATCCGGAAGCCTTCTGGACTTTTCTGAAAGTGTTCACTTGGGTAAAAATGACAGTTCTGATTCTGAAAAGAAGAGAAACTTCTGGATTTGAAATCAGAATCGAAACCAGAAGCACTCACACATTCATATACTTAAACCTCAAATTTTTGTCCACATTTGATGTTTCACATATACAATCACAAAAAACTTCAGAATCAAAAAAAAATGTTCAATTGGTATTCCGGATCGGAGAGATTCCGGATTGCCAAATAAAATCGACATAATTCTTGAGATTAATTAATAATGATATTCATATTTTGTATTCATTTGCTCAATTATCAAACCTTTTCTCATGTAATAAGCAACAAATAAGTTTTTAAATTTTCTGTCTACAGTTTTACCGATAATTATTTTTTATTTACATTTTGAATAATACAAAAAACGAATTTTACAAGACAATGCCTAAAAACCGTAACTGACGAAAGTATTGCGAAATTGAGAAAAGATAGTATAGGTACCTACCTGAAATTCCTTTCTTAAAGTGGTACACGATTCTTGTTTTTATTTAGTTCACATTTCTGAGTCCTCAGAAAATTTCCTCCATTGCTATTTGCTAAGTGGTTCATAGCTCTTAAAAGAATAAGGAATTCGTCAAATTTGTTGTGCATTTACAGATAAAATATTTACAGTGGTTTCATAATGTTTGGCTAAAAGCATTTTTATCCAAAAGGGTAGAAGTTGTATTGTACTTTTTTTTTTAAATTCAAACGTTAATGACTGAAGTAACAGCAGAAAAATTTAGATCTAACCAATTCAAGTGAAACAGTGAAAGAAAAAATAAAACAACCATTTAAAAGTGATTTTTGTTCGGTGTATCAAAAATATTTTTTTTTATATCTTGGCTCATCATAGTACATAATAAACTATTTCAGTAATAAACTTAAAGATAAAAAGTGAAGAAAAATGTAAACAGATCAACATTTTAAATAATTTTTTTTTTTTTAAATACATTTCTTGGAAACTTTCGTCTAAGTCGAGAGTAATTTATAATAAACTAATCATCTCTAGAATGTATAACTAATGTTTTGAGATCTGTTTAACTCCTCTGACATGCCTTCATTTTGCCGAATTCAGGACGTGTTCTGTTATCTGATATACAGTTGTGTTCATAAAAATAGCAGTGCTGGTCACACTTTATTAATAAATCAATAATTTTAAAGACGCAGATTCTTACAAAAAAAAATTAACCTGATATTTGCATCTAGCGGTCTTTCATTTTTATATTTGAGGCTTTAATTTTGTAATTGAACCTTACTTTTTCCGTTGTAGACTCATTTGTTCAAGCTCTCTGAATATAGCGTGTTATTCATAAAAAATAGCAGTGTCTTGCATTTAAAGTTAAGAAGTGTTATACATTCTCTTTTTTTTATTTTTCGGTAAGCAAAAATTTTACTATTTGTAGTTTTTAGTATTCTCAAGATAATATTATAGAAAAAATTATAAAATATTAGCTCCAAAATAAACAATGGGTAGGCCAAAACATTGCAACAAAGAAACTCGAAGTTTAATAAGAAAACTACGTTTGGAGGGGAAAACTTACCAGGATATTCAGGACATCTTAGGATGTTCAGAAAAAAAGATAAGTAACGCTATAAAATGGCAGAATAAACCGGAAACACGCGGCCCAAAAAGGATGACGAGTGTTAGAACTGACAGAAAAATTATTCAGTTAGCTAAACAGAACACTTTCATGAGCTCCAGAGAAATTAAACATCAGCTTGAACTGTCTGTAAGCGCTGTATCCGTACGAAGACGTCTTTTGGATGCCAAATTACCAGCCCGAAGTCCACGCAAGGTACCATTGTTGACAAAAAGGCATGTGGCAAAGAGAATGGAGTTTGCCAAAGCGCATCGAGATTGGCCACGAGAGAAATGGAGGAATATTCTGTGGAGCGATAAAAGCAAAGTCGTTCTCTTTGGATCCAAGGGTCGTCGGGAGTATGTGAGAAGACCACAAAATGCAGCAAACGATCCACGATACACTGTGAAAACAGTGAAGCATGGCGGAGGGAAAATTATGATATGGGCTTGCTTTTCTAACTATGGGGTTTGGCATATCTATCCCATTAAGGGTATAATGGATGCAGCTGAATATGTTAAAATGCTCGAGGAGGTCATGTTACCCTATGCTGAAGAGGAAATGCCGTTGGTTTCGATATACCAACAAGACAAGACCCAAAGCACACTTCAAAAAGGGCAATATCATGGTTCCAAGAGAAAAGTTATGCGTTATGGAGTGGCCCGCTTAATCCCCTGACCTTAACCCCATTGAAAATTTGTGGGGGTATAATAAGAATGCGGTTCTTGAAGCGAAACCGAAGAATTTGAAAGAATTGTGGGAAGTAGTGCGAGATTCGTGGAACGCAATACCAGTCGAGAGGTGTCAAACCTTAGTGAATTCCATGCCACGCAGATGCATTTCCGTTATAAAAAACAATGGTTATATATAGATTCATATAACTTTTTTACAGTTTTTCTAACTTTTTGCGTTATATATTCAGAACATTCAGATGCACTGCTATTTTTGTGAACAGCCATAAATTTTAAAAACGCTTTTTACTGTGATAAAAGTAACGTTAAAAAATCAATCTTAATTTTTTCTGTTAATATAAATGCAATACCTTAAATTGTTATTAGAAGTTAAGTGAAATAAGTATATTATAACGTTGATAATGAAAGCCTTTTTGTTTTATTTGGGGAACACTGCTATTTTTATGAACACAACTGTATATAATTAGGTACTTGAAGTCTTTATTTTAGGATTCGCGAGTTTCTTCTGACAATTCTCCAAGTGGTAATTATTAATATTCAATGATATTTTGACTTTGTGCCAATTTTTTATACGTTGTTTTGTTGGATACGTCTTCTTGACGTTTTTTTCTTCATTGTTATTTTTAAAGACTTGTTTTTGGCTTACCTGTATCTTGGTCTTATAGCAAAAAAGCTTTTGGAATCTATGTTTGCTTCTTTTTACCATTAACCATTAATTAACTAACTATACAATCCTTCTAACAATCCTACAATCCTTACAATTTTATGCCATTCTAAGTAAACTACCTGTTCACTATCTTGTAAAAACCATAATTATCTGGTGGCTAAGCTAAGACGACCTTAAAATTTTATGGGATCCCCAATAAAAATGTGTTTCAAAACATTGTTGTTTTTAATTACAAAAATATTTTATTCACATTCAACACTCTTATGTACATACATACATACTCGTACATACATACTAGGTACTTGCAAACCGACAATTTGTCGTCGTTCTATGGAAAGTCCATGTTTTTTTATTGAGAGCTTATACAGGGTATCCCTTTATTCTTGGGTATATTCTAAGAAAATATCGTTCTACAAGGATGGTCTATTTCCAATTTTTATATCATATATCGGGGATTAAAGAAAAGGCTTATTTTGATGTACCCTCACATATGTTAGCGGTAATTGCGCGTTAATTAATATATTTGATGTTAACTTTTCGTTGAATTAAATAATTTTTAAGCTTTCTTTAAGCTCTGTTTTAAGTAAAAAACATTATTTAAAAAAGTACATAAAAAGTTTAGAAAAAGCATATTTTTTCACTTTTAATTTGAATAATGAAGACAATATCGAGCAACGAGTAAAACAATATTTCTCGCACGATTTGCTTAAAAACCATTTTCTTGTGAAACCTTTGTTTGTATGAAAATAATGCAGATAGTATCAGGCTAATTTTACTTATTTATTGGGGGGTGCTAACATATTTTGACAATGTCTGTATTTCTCTTGTACCGCACCCACCTTTGTAAAATTTTATTTAAATCAGTCAACGTTATAACAGGTGGCATTGAATAATTGAAAATTTCCTCACTAACAAACAATTTCAGTAAGTGGTAGAAAATCTTAAAAGCAGTATTTATCTTAATGTTTCGAAGTTCTTTTTGTCAATATACTGAAGTCGATACAAAGTACAACTGCATAAAAAAGATAACATACTTTACGTTGCGTTAAGCATTAAGAATAAACGAAAAACATTCGGAAAAAAATAAAAATTCGGTAGAAGAAAAGAAATTCAAAAACTTTCAAAATAATGACCACCTTATGTAAACATTCAACATTATTTATACGAGAAAAAAAAACGAACATAACATTGAAAGAATATATAGATTTTGCCTTTTTATAAAAAACAAACTGTTTTTAAGTTCATTTTCTTCCTGTTTTATTAATTTAAAAAATATAAAAATGCTATTTTACCTCTTTATATGTATTGTATCTATATTAATTTATCGCTGTTCCGTCAGCAAACTTGTACAACTAAAAAAGACATATTTCTGAAAATTATTTTCTTGTCTCGATTTTGATCCTGTTATTATTCCGGTTTTCTAACAGACATTCTTTAAAAATGCAAAACAAATAATAATTATAATTATTTTTAACAACGCAAGACATATGTATGTATGTACATTGCTTTTATGATTTACCAAGGTTGTAGGTACAAAGGACTTGCGACATACATAAAATTATACATATGTAAGTACATATCAGTCAGTCAGGTCAGGAAGTCGCAACACTAACCCACACCGCTTATGAAAGTACAGTCGACTCTCTCTAAGTCGAACTCCCTCTAAGTCGAAGTTCCCTCTAATTCAAACACATTCTCTTGATTATTGAGCTATTTTCCTTCCCTCTAACTCGAATTTTTTTCTTTTGCTGAAAAAAAAATCTCTCAAATCGCAACTCGTTATTTTTCGTAATTCTTATTAAAACATCAAGCACATACTCGAACACTTTGATTCTCTATGCGCTGCTATACCTGCAAGTTTATTCGTTTTTTGCGTTTTATTCACTGCTGCATAGCTAGCGCAGCAAAATTTCCCGCGACAAACAACAACAATTTGATTGCTGGCAAAAAAGATGCCAGTAAAAAAAATGGCCGTTGTGCTGGTGATAGAACTTTAAATTATTGAAATGAAAATAGAGCTATGCATTAAATTTTAGAATTAAACATATGTACATACATATGTACCTACATGTTTTGACATCAGATTTTGATATTTTCTACAATAATGGCCAACATTGAAATATATATTGAAATTGGCATATGGAGAGAGTTTGATCGTTTTATTCGCACTTGAATGCTGCGCTGGCTATGCAGCAATGAATAAAACGCCTAATATTATTAAACACAAAAATATCTTCCTAAAAAAATATTCATACAAAAATTGCAAGGCAATAAAAAAGCATTTGTTGGTTGGATTCCATTCCAGTAAAACTATATCACTGAAGTTCTCTTAAATCATTGTGTGTCTGTGTCTTAGAAAAGAAAAGAGGAACATGGCGGTGAGATTCCAATTGCAATACATGTGCATATTTGCAGACGTGCGGATTATGCTTTGAGTTTCATAGTTAGTTTTTTTTTTTATTTGAAATAATCTAAGTAAAAATAGAAATACATATTATGTATCTACGTTGCAGTGAGATTCCAATTAATTATTTATTTATTTTATTTGTTATTTAATTCAACAAATCATTAAAAAAAACTCTCTCTAACTCGAATTTTTCTAAAACTCCATCTAACTCGAACTAGTTTTGATATCCCGTGAAAGTTCGACTTAGAGGGAGTCGACTGTAATTCCACACTATCTCAATAAGTATTAACACATTTCAAACTAAGTGGAAAGGAATTTCAAGCGACTACTGCCAAACTTGTGATGAAAATTATATTCATATTTTACTTTCGTCAAAACTAATGAGTTTTTCCATAATGTGATAGAACTTGTCAAATAGTGTGAAATGGACTGTCAAGTTATGTGGGATGAAATTTTATATTCTATTGCCATACTTTTATACCCGATTTTCTACAAAGTTTCGGGTAAAATAAAAATAAGAGGTCTTCGACGGTGTTTGCATGAATAACCATAAGTCCCATGACCAGAATTCCAGGTTTGAGGTGCATTTCGAAATAGAAAATTTGTATTTTGTTTAATTGCTTTCCTCCAATATATGGCGCCATTTCAAAAATACTCTTAGACTATTTTATAATCCTTTGATTTTTTTTGGTTTTGGCTTTTCTATGCCGTACAAAACGGACATTAAAGATATACATTATGTATACATAGCTAATAAGAACTAATGACTTTTCCACGTGTTTTTTCTCTGCTAAAAAGTTGTGCACAATCCCAAAAAAGAAAGTGTTAGTCACTACTTCTCTTACCATTAAGAAAAAATAATAAAATTAGCATACTTTGTAAATTTTTTATTTTTTTTTTTGTTGCAAGACTTTTACTTCAGGCTCAATATTCGCAATCTAAACAGGGTCTTAAGGATACTTCTGAAATATGTATGTCTTCTTTTTTCTTATATTTGCATTTTATATTATTATTTACCGGCACTTATTGATAAAATATTAATATTCTATCAATATAGAAAATTTATATTACCAGTTTAAATGAAACACATTATAAAATTCGGTTTAATTGAAAAATTCTCTTTTTATTTTTTAAGAAAGCAGTATTTACAAAAACCCAAAGTCTAAAATAAACTAAAATTAATTTAGAATTTTAATAAACGGGATTTGTAAAGTTCGAATTTCGATACGCTCCCTTGCCTAACAACTCAAACAACGCTGAATAGATTCATTAAGAGACAATTAAGTATAAAGTATGTAGCATTAAAAATTAAGATTAAATATTTATCAAGATGTGTATATATAATACAATATAAGGCTTACTATCTAATTAAACAATTAACAAGCAAACTATTTTATATTTGTTATGTATGAAATTATATTTGTCACACAATCTTTATGAATTTCAATGTATCAAAGAAAATATATTAATATCATTTTGTTTTGTCTTGCATATTATAAATACATTTTTTAGATTTTATATCAAATACAAATTTAGAAATTGTTAAATGTTTTGTTATGCCTTCATACATACCTAAAAATATATATGTAATATAAAATGATAAAATCTATCTTTTTTAACGAAATAGTTTTCAGAATAAAATTACAAAAAAAGTAGGTACATTAAATAAATTATATATACATATATATATTAACATTACCTGGACATAAAAATAAAAATAAAATAGCACATTTCATAGTATTGCATTTAAAAATAAATACTCAAAAAAAAAACGAACAGACTCTGACTATAACTTTTGTTTACAATTTTGTATTTAATTAGTATTATTTTATTTATCAAAATTAAATTGTAAATAGCTAAAATCTGCAAAATTTTGAAAATGTTTAATATAAAACATGATATTTTGCCTGTTTAATATAGAAAACTATGACACAAACTTCGAACTTAATGTATAGTTTTTAAATTGTAATTTTTCATTTATAAGTTAATAAGATGTTTTCAAGCAGATTTAATTTTTTCAAGCATTTAAAAATAAATAAACAAACTAAAATTTGCCTATTAATGAGTTTTGACTATAAAAACATTAGACTACAAAATCTAAAATATACCTTTATAATTAAAAATTCATCTATACATACATACATATTTACCCCCGCCAAGTATAATTATTGGAAACAATGACATAGTAACAAGAAAAAAAAGAGAACTAGCTATATAATATTAAAAAAAAAAACATATGAATATTAAAAACCGACCACACACTCACTTTTTTTTCTAGTTTATGGCAATCTTTTTAATAACAACAAAACATGTGAATTTACAAACCGAAATTATATAAAATGATTGTTAAATTGTAACTTGTAGTTAGTTGAAATTATGTTACATGTGCGTGTGTGTATGAATTGGCAGACTAGCAAATTATTTTAAACAAAACTAGCTATCACATAAAACAAAACAATATAATACGTTTGGGTACCTATACATATATATACACATATATGTTTATATATATATAGATCTATCTATCTATATATATATATGAAGATGCTGATAATTTTATGAATAAAAATTCTATGAATCTATGAAAACCTTACTATTTTTAATGTTCCGCATTTGAAAATTTCAAAGCTGTAAGAAAGGTAGGTAACCTGCCTAAAAAAGGACTCAAGAACTTGTATTTAACAACGCGGCCACAGCGTTTTTCATAAAAAAAAACCCTCTTATATCTAATATTGTTTTATTATTCTATCACACGGATATCATAAATGTGAAAAAAAGGGCCCAACTTCTCTTATATGTACACAAAACCTTTATGCAACAAGTCAGGCGTAAAAAGCAATGAGGTCAGAGTTCGCAGAGTTTTAACATCAAATAATTAAAGAAGAGTAATACCGTCACAGCTTTAAATTATGAGAGAAATTTGTAAGTTAATGATTACTGAACAACATTTTTTTAGGTTTTCAAAACATTTTAAATTGTGAGTAGCTAATTAATAAAGAAAGAAAACTTGCCAGTTTAACCTACCAAATTTTCATCAATTCTGATGAAATGAGCAAACGCCACGAAAAACTCAGATTATCGATTTTTTCCTTGCATTGAAAGTTCTTTATAATTTTAATCAACAAACAATCAGTGGGCGAGTCAGTCGGTTAGTAATTTGCATCGTTTGTGATTTTCATTGTTCTATATCTGCAAAACTACTAATGCTAAGGTCCTTATTCAGTCTAGCAGCTATTGATACATAGCATACTTCTAAGAAATGACGTGAATGACACAATGACTCCATCAGCTTGAAAAAGGAACAGTTTTCAAAATATCTCTTTGAAATTATTTGTAGTACATACACACATATTTCAAAAATTAACGAAAAAGTCTTCACCTTACACATATTAGGTTTTAATAATTTTCATTAAAAAATATGCAAATTTTTAACCTGTAAATACGGGCTTGTGTTAATTTTCAAAATTTTAAAGTGAAAAATTCGAGTATTGTTCTTAAGATAGACTTCTTCGAGTTAGTCTTAATCCCATTAGTCAGATTCTTTCAAAAAACCTATTTATTTTGATGGATGAAATTTTTTTATGGTTTTATGGTAGTTATGTATATTCTTTTTACTTGCGATATAGGTACGAGCGAGTACTATAGACTATAGGGCAAGTTCTGCATTTGGAAAAAAAATCGAACTCGAGATTTTGATCAAAGTTGACATTACGATGATAGCGAAGACGAAAAAAGTAGGTCCGACAATTCCGTTTGTCTGTCTGTATGTCTGTACCTCGAACTACAGCCTAAACTACCGGAGGTATTCACCCTTATTCCGATAGTCGTTTTACTAAAACGACAGTAAAACGACAAGGCTCCAGAGACCACATCTTGGAGTTTAATTAATACGAAAAGGACAGCATTCTCTATGTTTTTCACTTTTCTAAGCATTATAACAATAGTCGTTTCAATAAATTTCCAATTTTCGTTTCTAGAGCCTTGTCGTTTTTCTGGCGTTTTAGTAAAACGACTATCGGAATAAGGGTGATTTTCTTCAAACTCGGTAGTTCCCTAGAGGAGAAATTGAAATTTTTTTTTTAGCTTCAAAACTAACGGTACCCCCCATACACCCGTAATGCAAAATCTTATTTATCTCAAAAATGGCTCTAACGATTTTGATAAAAAAAATTAGGTATGATATTATGAACATAAGCTACAAAATTTTGGGCCAAAATGTTATTAGGGGTACCTGCCATAGATCCGTTTTCTTGATTTTCGACTTTCTCATTAACGGCTCTAAGGATTTTAACCCAAAATTTTTAGCACGAGTCCCTTTAAGTTTAAAATAATATTGTATATAAAAATATTCGAAAAAATATGTATTGGGTTAAAAAAAAAAAAAACTCAATATCTTCAAAACCTATGAACGATAATTTTTTGAAATTATTTCCTAAAACCAATATTATTTAATACTTAAAATTCGCATCCCACATTTTTTTCTTGAAAAATTTAAGAGAAATTTCTTATATAAAAAATTATTTAATAATAAAACGATTTTTTAAAGTTTATTTGCATAAATTCATACTTTTCTGGAAACCAGACGTCAATTTTATGCATTTGAACATTATTATCTCATTAAATCCATGTTTTATATTTATAAAATGTATCTTAAATTCCAAAATACTTTTACATAAGAGCAAGTTCGTGCGATCCAGTCGTGCATTTTATTTAAATTCGTTTCCATTGAATGACAGATCGTTAAAATTACGCTAAAGATAAAAAGAATTATCAAAATTTTCGATAAAATAAAACTTTCGAAACCATTTTTGTATGGAGGGTACAGTTATTTTTGAATATGAGAACAATTTCGTTTACATCTTGTTAGATAGTGTTAAAAAATGAATGTTAATTGTCAATGTTCGAAAAAATTGAAAATTATTCAAATTCATTCAATTGAATCTGTCCAATATTACAGAAAATCCTACAATAACATATTAATTCGAGCTTTCTCTCTCCTATATCTAATTGTAAACAAACTAATAAATGTGGCCTAATGAAATTCTGAGATCGAAATATTGTTTAAACTGTTTTATATAAGAAAGAATGTATTTATCTAACTAATCAAAATATGTATTTACACTCTGTTTAACAAATATTGTCAGTACAGGGAAGATCTGACATTTGCATCTGCAGCGTATTCTAAGCCTATACCTTATAAAAGCTTTACCACAATGCCGTAGAATGCATAATAAATCTTTTGAAGTTTAATTACAGTGCCAGCAATCCCACCTGGAAGATACGATTGCACAATACAGTAAAACCCGCTTAAGAGAAACGGCAAAATGTCACAGTCTTTCTTTCAGTTAAGCGGGTTTTTCACTTAAACGAACCCGCTTAAAGCCTAGTACTCAGTTCAAGTGAAAATGAAAATTTCATATAAAAGTGACTGCTGGTTCACTGGCATGAAATCCGCAACGAGAGGTGAGTACTAAAATGTGGATTGGAAAAACAAATATGTTCCACAACTTTTTCCACGCTATGATTTTCATTTCTCAATGTACAACCATCAGGAAAAAGTTTAAGGCAACGTGGAAAACTGTGACATTTGTAAGTTGATTTGAATATTTTGTTTCAAAACAAAAAATTGAAAATTTATAAACAGAAAGAACGAATCAGTTTAAAAATAATTGTCATTTTTATTTCATTCAAAGTGAGTATCAAAAACTCACGTGGAAAAGTTTATTCTATTTTCATTTTTATACTTCGCGTGTAATTTGGAACGCATTTATTTTTCATTTCACGCTAGATGAGTACTAGGCTTAAGAGTTTTTTTCAATGAAAAATATTAAAAATTAACTGAAAATATGTTTCAGTTATCCGGGTTTTTCGCTTAAGCGAGTTTCACTTAAGCGGATTGTTTTAAGGGAAATTGGTCGGAAAATACTAGGGGATGAAAAAAGTGTTTCAGGTAAGCGGGGTTTTCTCTTAAGCGGGTTTTACTGTTTTGAAAAACAAAAAACAAATTATTTATCTTTTCCCGCACCCCCATTAGGCATGATAAAAAATGCGTTTCTTAAAGTTGTACCCAGTATGTTTGATTTCTTTTTAATACAAAAAAAAAATATCACTTAATTTATTTATTAATAAACAAAATAGCCAAAAAGTTTACCACACCTAGTTTTTTCTCCTAAAAGCTTAAAAAATAAAATGCACGACTGGATCGCATGAACTACTGTTATGTGAAAGAGTAAAAAAATTAAAAATGAATGGCGCAACATTTTATTTGAATTAGTACGATGTTAAAGCTGTTTTAGTATATTTTTTTAAAACATATTTAAAAAAAATGAAAATTTGTATTAATATAGTAATAAAAATTAAAAAAAAAATATTGACACATTTTCGAGATATCAAATTTTCAAAAAAAAATTGAATTGAAGTCTACTCAAGTACGATATTTTTGTTACGAATGCATAAATAAAGTAAAAATCAATAGTTCTAAAACCTCTTGCAAAATTATAGAAAAAATTGTACTCGATGAAGGCAAGTCCAGCAATGATAACTCTCATTTCGTGTGAATACTTTTAATAAAATGAACAAGAGATTTTAACGTGATTGGTTATCAGTGTGCCCACCTCATAGCTGTTTAACAGATAGATCAAGGCGGGATGTACGTCGCTAAATAAAAATAAACAAACAAACAAATGGTTTGTCT
This sequence comes from Chrysotoxum bicinctum, assembly GCA_911387755.1. Classification (NCBI taxonomy): domain Eukaryota; kingdom Metazoa; phylum Arthropoda; class Insecta; order Diptera; family Syrphidae; genus Chrysotoxum; species Chrysotoxum bicinctum. The sequence goes on along the minus strand of OU426988.1, from coordinate 22,739,413 downwards.
GTAGTTTTAGTGTGTTTAAGAGGCACTGCAGTGCCCTGGCAAATCAGTAGCTCCGTCTGATTTGAAAAAAGCTTTCCTATTAGTCCTATACGGACAATCTTCGTTGGATAGAGTATACATAGTTCAAAATCTCAATGTTGTTGTAAACACACATAAAAACACACCTTATGGTATCTTATAACAAGAATATTTTCAGATATCTTAATTTTTCCATGATCGATTTTCGACAAAAGTCGATTAACAAACGACACTCGCAATAAGGGCCTAGATGTCTCTTTTCTTTTTGTTGTTTTCTTTGCATTATTTCATACGAAATAAAACCTCACAATTTGCAAGTGAAGATAAATATCCATTTATTTTTTCTTTTAGTCATTGGTTTACACTTGCAATCCTAAATCTAAAAACTTGCAAACAAATTTAGTATCAACGAATTATAAAGAACCATTTTTAATTTTATTTTAGCATTATTGTAAATAAAAAAAAAACTTAGTACAAGAATGTATAATATATATATGTTGTATTAAATAGGTAAAAAAATACTTTTGAATTTAATAACATAATAACAGTTAGAGAGAGCGCGAGATTACAAGAATAAGAAAAAGATTAAACGTTTCTGGTTTAATAGTATTAATTTCGCTATTAATTTGATTTCTCTGTTTCACCATGTCTTTTTCATATGGTTAAAAGTAAAAAATAAAATAAATGCAAATTATAATGCAGTTGTTTACACGAGTCTTCGTTTACAACTCATCTTTTGATTGTTTGCTAACATATTTCAAAATATCACTAGCCTTTCGGGGCCCTGCATAAGTGTCTACAAACTTGCCATTCTCAAAAAGTAGCAGTGTGGGGAATCCTTTAATTTTATACTTTTCAACTGCTTTATGCTGAACATTGCAATCGACTGCTCCTAGACGATATGCGTCGGTTGTTGCTTTTGCGGCAGCAGCAGCGAATTCTGGTTTTAATGTCTTACAGTGCCCACACCACGGAGCATAAAACATGACCAAAAGCCGTTTTATGTTCTTGCCCTTAGTTTCGATGTCTTCATCCAATATCATTATATTTTCTGTACCGGGAAAATCTCCAAATGGTTCGGGCTCTTTCGAAGGTTGTTTGTTGCTATCAACGGGATTCTTCATGAATTTTATGAAATCAGATTCAGTTCGACCACCGTTGTAATCGCTGTTTGTCTTTAGATAACTAAAATATTTAAATGTTGGATAACCCCGAACTTCATACACAGAACATACTGCCGCATGTTTGGTGCAATCAACCGCAGCTAGTGCAACCCGTGGATCTTCTCGGAACTCAGCGGCCGCCGCAGTAAACTCTGGTTTAGCTTTTTTGCAATGTCCACACCCTGTTAATTGAAAAATAAATAAATTCGTCAGTGACCACAGAGTGCTAAAAATTCTCGAAAAATATGTTGTATACTAATTATATTCATGCTTCCACAGAAAACAAACACCAACACTTTATTCTGATTCCTGTATGAATGAAAATGTCTTAGCATTTTGATTTTACACAAAAATTTTCATCGGCTATTTTAGTGACTTAATTTTTTTAATGAATAAAATTGTCAATTAATTCTGAGTTGATTTATTTTTTCGTTGAACAAAAGTAGCAGTAAATACAGGAAAAAAAAGAATTGTTCGTGGAAAATATAAGACATTCTGGAAGGCTGACTTTTCATATCTATATCTGAAAGAAAACTATTAGAAGTACTTTAGTCTAGATCTAAGCGAGATTCGACACATTCGAAAAAGCGAATTGTAGCGTTACCTTGAGTAAGTAAAGAAGCTAGTAAGTTGCAACGCTAGAATTTCTTTTAGCATTAAATAATTGGAGATCGATCGAATCAAACGAAATAATCGATGAAATTGTAAAAAAAAAATATTTTTCTGTATGCGACGATGTACCGAATTTTGAATTTTAATTGTGTTAAAATAAAATTAGAATACTCGTAGTATGTTTAGGTTTAATTATCCTTAAGAGAAAATCCCTTATTTTTTGCATTATTTATTTATTATTGAAAAACATAAGCAATCGTTTTTTAATAATTAATTTTATGAGAAAATTTACTGTCACAAATTTTCTCATTCCGATTTCAAACGTTGTAGATACAAAAGCTTCTTTAAAATTATAAATAAAAAATATATCAATGGAAGCGGATTCCATGATTGGCAGTTCAGAGTTCGAACACATCTGAACTCGCTTAATCTGGCGGATGTTTTAACAAACATCGTTAAGGCTAATAATGCAGGATATAATGAATTTTCCAGAAGAGATAAGAAAGCAAAGGATAAAATTGTAGCGTTTGTGCATAACGACTGCCTAAGTTACATCCGTGAAAAGAATACGGCTAAAGAGATGTGGGAAAGCCTTCAATCATCTTTTGCAAGAAAATCGGTGGTTAACCAACTTTTGGTACGAAAGCAGCTAATGAAGCTTCGTATGAATAATTGTGATTCAGTAGCTAATCACATCGTGATTTTCGAAAACTTAGTAAGACAACTGAAGATGTCTGGAGCATCACTAGACGAAAGCGATTTGCTGGCACAATTCTTCCTAACACTCTCTGATAAGTTTGATCCGTTAGTAACTGCTTTACAAAACTTGACTAACGTTTGGCATTGTCAAAGATAGGCTACTTTTGAAAGAAGCAAAGTTAGAAGATAGGGAAGTGGAAGTTTTTCATGAAAAATCGGCGTTTGCTGGGAAGAAATACCCAAAGAAAACCTTTAAATTTCAAGGTAAATGCTTTAAGTGTAACAAGATGGGACACTTAGCAAAAGACTGTCGAAAACTGACGTTAGCCCGAATCAAAGATGCAACAAAAATACGAAAGGCATCTGTTTGATGTCAGATCGTAACTACTCAAGGGGAATGAAACAGCTTGGTACAAAGATTAAGTTTAAATTAGACTCTGGAGCTAGTGATCACCTTTCAAAGGAAAACTGGTGTTTTTCTGAAGAAAATGCGTTGAGCGAGCCTGTACAAATCAATGTTGCTAAAAATAATCAATTTTTAGTTGCGAAAAGCTCAGGATCTATAAACGGAAAAACCAACAGGAATGTAGATGTAATTATAAAAGACGTGTTATTTTTGCCAGAACTCAGAGACAACTTACTTTCTGTAAGAAAACTCACTAGTGTTGGAGTTGATGTCCAATTCTTCAAAAACAAAGCAAGAATTGTTAAAAATGGACTATTGATTGCAGAAGCTTACTTGCAGGGAAATTTATATGAAGTCGAATTCGAAATACAGGGTCATTCAGCTAATCTATGCAAAACAGAAGAAATTAAATTGTGGCATAAGCGCTTGGGTAATGTTGGGCAAGAAGCCTTAACAAAAATTGCAAGGGAAAACATGATAAAGGGACTCAAAATGACTACAGTGGATAACATTGGTTTTTGTGATGTTTGCATAGAAGGTAAACAATGTCGTGATCCGTTCAAAGGCGTTTGTACAAGAGCAACAAGAGTTCTAGAAAGAGTACATTCCGATGTTTGCGGTCCCATTGATGAAGCTGCTTGGGATGGTTCGAGATACTTCGTGTCTTTTATTGATGACTTCACACATTTCGCAATAATATATGTCATAAAAAGAAAATCTGAATTTTTTGAAGCGCTGAAGGAATATGAAGCTATGACAAGATCGATGTTTGGAAAATCCATTTCAAAACTCACTGTAGACCAAGGACGAGAGTATTGTTCAAGAGAACAAAAGCTTTGGTACAAAAAGTTTGGGATTCAAGTTGAAGAGACTATTGCTTACTCACCACAGCAAAATGGAGTAGCTGAAAGGTTCAATAGAAAACTAATCGAAAAAATAAGAACAATGCTACTAGAATCCAAAATGCCAAAACGAATGTGGGGTGAGGCGGCTCTAACTGGCACATACGTAATAAATAGAATACCTATTAAGTCTTTAGATTGTCCTAAGACTCCGGCTGAGATGTGGTATGGTACAAAACCTAATTTTGAAAAACTGGGTGTATTTGGTTGCAAAGCTTATGCGTGGATACCTAGTCAGCAAAGAAAGAAAATGGACTCAAAAAGCCGTAAGTCAGTTATGGTTGGCTATGTACCGAATGGATACAAACTTTGGAATATAGAAACTCAAGTTATTTACTGCAAGAGACGTTAAATTTGATGAAACTGATTTTCCATTCAAAAATCGAACCCCAAGTAAAGACATACGTACAAAAGAAACTATTGTTATCAGAAACCACGAGCAAGAAGGGGTAGAGTCATATGAAATACTCGCCGGTTCTGATAATCATCAGGATGAAACTGAAGATGACTTCTGTGATGAAGATGACTTGTGTGATGAAGGTTTGACAATTACTCAAGACAGCGATGTTACCATAACTGAAGATACAGTGATTGAAGACTTGGATGATAAACCTGATACTGTCAGCGATGGTGCAGCTGCGCTCCCTTCGCGAAATTACAACAGTGATCTTCAAGGTGAGGTAACTGTAAGGCGCAGAGAACGGGAGCGCCGACCTCCAAGTAAGTTTGATGATTATTATACCAGTTATAGAGCAACTTCTGCGGATGAATTTTTAACAGGTATTCCGAATTCTTTTGGTGAGATCAATTCCCGCTCGGACGCCGAAAAATGGTATAAGGCTATTGAGGATGAGCTCTCTTCAATGAAAGAAAATAAAGTTTGGCAAGTGATCAGAAAACCAAAGAATGCGAAGATTTTGAAACCGAAGTGGATATTTCAAATTAAAGAAAACGAGAACGGTGAGCCTACAAGAAACTTTATTCGAGATCATATTCAAAATAGACTGATTAAAATCCAGCCTATTGGAACAAAGGATCAACTTGCAGACATTTTTACAAAATCCCTTGATTCAACTCGTTTTCAAGATTTATGTTCAAGACTTAATTTAAACGATTGAGAAGGGGTATTGAAAAACATAAGCAATCGTTTTTTAATAATTAATTTTATGAGAAAATTTACTGTCAAAAATGTTCTCATTCCGATTTCAAACACTGTAGATACAACAGCTTCTTTAAAATTATAAATAAAAACATATATCCTGTTTATTAAAACAACAAGATTCTAATATTTATTTATTTTTTTTTTTTAAGAAATCAGCTAAGCAATTTAAATCATTGGCCGCGTTCGTCTACGTATCCAAGGGTATCCGGATAGCGGATATGTTTGTGTTGTTGTAATCCCATAGGAAAAATCAGCTGATGAACGAAACAGTTGATGTCAAGCAGAAATCTAAAGCTATCCAAAAATTTTTGGTATACTAAACTACATATCTAAGGGGAATTTTGAAGAACAGCTGACATTTAACTTGTAACTTTTTAACATTTTTTACGTGTAGTACTAATTTAGAAAAGTAAAGTTTGTGAATAGTTGTGCTTGTTGCATTAAAGATCTCATTAGAATCCCACTGCAAATCTTTTATTCTTTGCACTTCAGATTGTTTCTTGATATAGGAGTTATTAAACTCAAATGCTTTTAGGGTTTTCAAAGAAGTATGAAATGACCTTAACTCTTAAACATGACTTGTTATGGGATTATATGGACAGAGATAGATAGATAGATAGATAGAGAGAGTTGTATGGGTGTTTTTTTGTCAGTTTTTGTAGTAGTATATGTGGTACAATACACTGCATGAAGAAGAAGGAAAAGACCATATAGTTATGGTATTGTATTATTGATTATATACGAGTATGAATTGATTTTAGTCTTAAACTTGAACCCGATTAATAAAGTCCTCTTAAATTTTGAATTCCTTAAGTTGTCGCGTCTTATTTGATTTTTTATTGCGATCTACAGATCTCAAGAGTCTAGATCTGGAGAGTATGGCTGAGTTCGTAATTGCAAAACTGCCGCAGTCCTGCAAAAATTGCGTTCATAATTGTAAACAAACAGCAACATGTCTGCATGAGCATGGCAAAATTTGTGTTCATAAAAGTAAACTTACAGTCAGCATGCGGTCAATTTGGCATTGTGTTTTTTTATGTTGCTGAATTTGCAGGAAAATGGCAGAGGATCAAATGTGAGTAATTTTTTTTTTGAAATTAATTTATAATCGTACAAATATTGATTTTTACATCTTTGATAAGAAATTAATAATTATCCATCAACAGGATTGAATACGAGGCCAAAATCTGGTCCGATGCTGATATCAAACTATTTTGGCAATTATGAACTTATTTTTAACAAAGTATGATGACTGCACACATGCTGTTGTAATTGTGTTCATAAATATATTCGAAGCATGTTCTAGGCAGGGCAGGGGCAACAAACATTGCAATTACGAACTCAGCCTATGTTAGTTTTGCTTATTCATTTTTAATAAGCGAAGTGTTTATGGCTGGTGGAAAGCTACGTAATTATGGGGCTGAAGGTCCAATTAAAACGGAAAATGATCGTACTGGAGCTCTCTTCGACACGTGTGCTGCGCTTCTTAAAAATAAACAGTTTCAAATCTCAATATAACTACCAGTTCTTGGTTTTCATTATTTTTAAAAAGTTTTTTTACAAACCTTCATAAGATCGTAAATGTGCAAAATTGTTTGGTTTCAATTATTCATTTTTTATGAATTAAATACGTATGTAGCAGACGTAACAAATTGTAGTAAATTAGGCACGTAGTTGATTCGGCCAAATGTTACCTATCCGGTTTTGGCCGTTCGCCAACGTATCGGATACTAAAGTTTAAAGTTTATCGGACTACGAGGCGAACGCGGCCATTTTCGATGTGAAATCAGCTGTCGATAACTTTTTTTTCGTAGAAAAAGGATAAAATACGTTGGAGGAAATTTTCTTTCGTCAGTTGGTAAACGACAAGTGGAAAACTAGCATTAGACAGTTTGTACTATTCAACCTGGGCGAATAGACCAAAAATTCGGAGGTACCTATGTATATTTTACCTTAAGTCTAAGAAAGTTTAGTTAGCTCAAGACCTTTATTCAAAGCTGTTGATGAATGGCATTTCAGTATTTTATCATTCTTCAAGGAAGAAGATTCTTCGCACTTCGACAAATATGGAGGCATTAGCTTCCTTACCATTGTCTAAAAGTTCATGGGAAGATGATATTGAAATTATTGGAAGAATGAATATCTTAATCAATAACGCCTTTGACACGCCTTTGAGAGAGTAGGAAGATGTGTTTGACGATCAAGGCAGCACCAAGTATATGTATGCGGTTCTCCAGAAAGAATAGGCAACATGACGTTTTGCACAGAACTTTAATAAAGATAGCTTGAGCTGGCTAAAACTTTGTCATCTTGGATAATGATATCAGCGCTAAGATCAAACCAAGAATATCTCTTCCGAATCGCAGCATTTTTTCCCTTTAATGACAATTGAGTAGCAAAGTGCTTTTTGACCCTTTATAAGCTTCAATATTGCTTGGAGGCAATATCGAACAAAAATCGTCGTTCAAGTTCGCTGGTTGAAAAATCAAGAATTAAAAACACTGAAATGTCTGCCAACTTCGGCAAATCTTTCTTGAATCGTCAAAACACCAACATTTCAATTTAATATAAAATGCCATCTTAAACAAAAAGAATTACAAAATTGGTCTTCTTGACAAGGAGTAGGCCAAGAAAATCAAGCAATCCCTGCCTTTAGGTAAAAAAGGTCAAGTAAAGTTGATCAGCCAGTTAGGTTAATTTAACCTTAAAAAATAGTTGCATTTTTTAAGGTTAAATTAAGTGTCTTTTAAATTAAATCAGTGTCTTTTTTATTAAATTAAATTTGGTGGTGCAACAGCTCGAAGTGAACCAGGACCTAGTGACTTACAACTCTCAACCATTTCTGTGTACGTGTTACCAGGAACGGAGGGAACCTACAATTTTCTGCCGATTCCGAACGTCTAATGAGCAGCACTTCCAATGACAAGAAATACTCTTGGAGGATTTGTCAATTCCTCGCAAGAGGCAGTACACCCCTGAAAAAAAACTTTCTTGCAGCGGCTGAGAAACGAACTCGAGACCTTCCGCATGACAGTCCAACGCACTAACCATTATGCCAAGGTCTTTTTTATTAATTTCAAGAAATAAAATGTGACTAGGAGATATAGAGTAGACATCAACTCTCAATAAGTGTTATGTATTTCCATGCGAATTCTTTTTTTTTTATTCGATGAACATGTTCAATGACTGGGGATAAAATTATAATTTTTGAAAAAAAAAAAAATGGTTTACTTACAAGGCGCATAAAACATCACCAATGCATGTTTCTTCTTTTTTAAGAACGTTTTAAAAGTTTCATCATTTAAATGTTCAACATCAGATTCCTCTTCGTCCCAGGATTTTTCCGGCGGTGGGGGTGGTGGAGGTTCTTTAGGATCTTTCATAAAGTTGACAATTTTCTCTGCATCCCTCACATTGACATCAAATTGAAACTCTCCGTTTACAAAGTATTTTACAGTGGGATAACCCTTAACAGCATATTTCTGTCCGATCGAACTTTCTTTTGTTGCATCAAGAGCCGCCAATATCCCTGGAACGTTTTGTTCCTTCATCATAACAGCTGCTTTTTCATATTCTGGCTTCATGCGCTTACAATGTCCACACCAAGGAGCATAGAACATTATTAAAACCGACTTCTCATCCTTGATCGCTGGTTCAAAACCCATAGTCGTCAGATGGACGATTTCCGAATTTGTGTCAGCTGACCAGTCTTCTTCTTTTGGTTTTGTCGCTGTTGGTGTAGACGGATCTTCCATAAAAGCAACCAAATTTGCTCTATTGTTTTCGCCTTCATATGTAGACTTAAGTTTTCCGTTCTCGAAGTACAATAGAGTGGGGAATCCACTAATGTTGTAAACTTTCCTCGCCAGAGCATTCTCCGTTCTTTCTACGTCCATGGCAGCCATGACATATTTAGGCTTTAAGTCAGTCGCTGCCAACGAGTAGTCTGGTTTCATTCGTTTACAATAGCCACACCAGGGAACATAGAACATCACCATCGTCGGCTTTGGATCTTTCTTGAGATACTTTTGAAATGTCGCATAGTCGGATATGTGAAAGACATCGGCCCCTTTGGGGTCTTCTTCCCAAGGCAGCTCACCTGTTGGATCTCGCATGAAATTAGTCATACTACTTACAGTCATTTGACGGTCGTATTCCTTGTGGAAGTCACCGTCTTTGTAATGTTTTAGGATAACTGGTGAGGGTGTAACTTTTAATTTCTTACAGACTTTCTTTTTCTCCGCATGCGAACAATCAATGAGGACCATAGTTCCTACTCCTTTGACCGCTTCAGCGGTATCACGAAATACTCTTACATTCGAATGGGCGTCTCGACTGCCCGACCAGAACATGATGAGTACATTTGTTTTGGTCCGAAGGAGTTTTTTGAGATCTTTGAAATCGTTGATGTTGTCGACGACAACATCCTTGTTTGTTTTTGTCAGGACACATAGGAAGAATGAGATAAAAATCTGAAAGTACACAGCGCATTTTTTGTTTAAGAAAACCAAGGAAGATATATATAATGAATCTTACAAGTGATTTTATGTAGAATGTTTTAATGTTCATTTTTATTGTTTGGTATTTGTTCTAGTAAGAGTAAATTAGTTTTCAATTAACCGGCACATTGCTAATTGGTATCAATAAAAATAGAAGTATGATAATGATTGTAGTTTAAAGTTTTTCTTTCGCTTCACTCCTTCTTGAAGTGAACGTGCTTTGATTTGATTTCTTAATTCTTTTCTTTGCTTTTTGCTGACGTTTCTCATTTAGATTTATTCATGAAGAGGCGAGGAAGACTGAAAAATGCTAGCATTTATGGTATAGGTGGCGTTGTAATATCTATAGCAGATCGGTTTCCTTTATTAATCCAGTATAACAGAATTTCTTTTGACTTTTTTAGATTTGCTTACTCCGAGTCTACACAGTCAAACAAGTTGGCTACATAAACTGCCCGGAAGATTCATATTTATGTGTTTGATTGCTTTTAAGCGAAGCAATATTACCTTGTTATAGGACAAAAAATTGCTTGAACTGCTTTTAAACGAAGCAATAATAGGCGTTAGAATTGTAGAAAAAAACGACATCGGGAATATTCTTGCTCAGCGAATAACTTTGTGTTGCACTTTATTATTGGATGAAGACGATCAATATTTTTTCGAAATAAAGAAACAAATCATTTAAATATTTAGTATTAATTTATTTATTTTGTATCTTCAAAAATTGAACACTAAATCCTTACAGAACGATAATTTCAGCTGCTATACCTATAACCAATTGTTGTTATCTACATCTGATGACATTTCAATGACACTTTTAAAATTTAATGAGCCAAAAATGGGCATTTTAGTTTATAAGGGTGTTTAAAAGCTTGTTTAATTTAAAAGCGCTTGGTGAAACCAAAACATCTCATTTTAAGGTTTAGAAGCCTGTTAAATGTTTAAAAGTCCTTCGTGAAATCGGGCATTAAGCTAATACTACGTTTTCACCAAAGGTAAATCCGGGATTTAAGTGGATTTACCATAAATCTCCTTTAAATCTCGTAGATTTACCATACAAATATAAATCACCTCAAATGAAGATTTAAAATAAATCTCCTCGAAATCTTCTTGGAATCGGAAGATTTGCAAAACAAACAAACCTTATTTTGTAGAACTCACCTATGTAAACCCCACTTTCTTCATTGACAATCAACACAAAATAGAAATATCTGTCAAACTTGTTGTGTATTGTGTTTGGTTATTTACTAAAAGGCCTTTAGGCCAGACACTTTCTAAGACAAAATGTAAGTATTTATACAAAAAAAAAACTAATTATTTTAATTAACAAAACAATTAAACTTAGGCTGAAAACACACCGGATAAAGCAAAACATGTTTTTTTGTTTCGTGAAACAAGAGAACATTGTTTCTTATGAGACTGAACACACTAAAGAAAACGAAACAAAACACATGTTTTTTGTTTGAGTTGTTTCGATGGTGGTTGTCGAAAATACATGCTATTGTATACGAGCAACACACACCGAATGCAACAAAACTGTTTCGAACAAGGGTCGTTGACGATAATTGCATACTTTCTTATGGCGCAACGCACACCAAATGAAACAAAACATAAAAACAAAAGCAAAACAGAAAAACATGTTTCGTTGCCGATAGCTGAGCTATTGTTTTTTGCAAAACAAAGTTTTGACTCCGTTGTTTTTATTTTCTTCTTTCGTTGCACTTTACAGATTTATTTGCTTCTACGTTTACTCTGTGCGCAAATTTTAAATAAATATGAAATATGTAGATGGAGAGAAGTTCATTTTTTTTTTAATTAAGGCAAGAAGCCCTATCTATAATTATAAGGATAAGGAACATGCCAATATTACTATTGATAAGCTGCGGATTGCTACTTCCTACTATGACATTTGAAGATTGGCAAGATTAAAAGCTTTTCTCTTTTCTTATGAATAAACACATAATGCCTGTTTTGTAAAAACAAAATTGTTATTTGTATTTACTTGCTGTAGAGTTATAATCTTTCCGCCCGAGTTAAGCTTTTACGATAGTTCGTATTTTGTTTCATTTCAACGCACACCAAACGAAACAAAAAAACAAAACGTTTTGTTTTGTTTTATTCTGTTTCGCTTGGTGTGTGTTCAAATAAAAAATGTTTTTTTGACTATCGAATAAAAAACGTTTTGCTTTATCCGGTGTGTTTTCAGCCTTACAGAAAATGGCAGAAACAAAAAAACAACTACTACCAACAAGGAGTATCTGGATCTAAAGATTTCATTTCTTCCGCATCGGCATTAACTGTGTGCTGGCTCTTGGGAATGGAAACGCCGGATTTGGAGGACAAGCCCAATAATCTAGTATACACTTTGGACTTAGCGGTGGATCAGGTGATGGACAAGCATTTTTGGGTCATCCGGATTAAACATTGGAAGTGGATCGGGTGTCGGTGGTGATCTGGAATCAACAATGGATGTTATGGTTCAGTTGGAGGTGGTGCCAATTATGAACAAATCGTGTTATCGAATTTGGACTTAGCAGGGAATATTTTATTTTCTCTGCTCCAGAGGAACCAAACATATCCGAAGAAGAATCTTCGTATTATTTTCATCAAGGCTTCAGAAAACAATGGAATCCACAATACGGTCCTTCAAATTGCCAAACAAGCTACAGAAGACAAAACTGCCATCTATGTCCTGAGCAAGGACCCTGGATGTATCTGAAATTACCACCCAAGTAGAACAGATTAGTGAAAATGTTCGTGCTAAGCCAGAGGTCCGTTTCATCAAGTACAGGACACCTCAGAATGCTCTTAATGCCCAACGTACTATTCAGCAGCAGCATGAGTCTTTGGGTGGATCTTCCCAGAGCTCCAATGAAGGTGTTGCTCCAGTTTTGAACTTTGCTTCCCCAGTTGCCTCCACCGTCTCAGCACGTGGTCATGACTCCAATCTGGTTGAATTTGGTTCATCAATCGGTTCTTCCTTCGGAAATATTGAAGCGTCTTCGAATAATGTTGCTGTGATATTCGAAAACGAATAGCTGCCCCCAGCTGTTAAGAAATGAGTATTTTGTTTGTCTAAAATTATCATTATCTATTTAGACACTGCATTGTTGAGGTTTAAATATACTAGGAAATATAAGCTACGTATTAATGGAAAAAAAAGATTTATTGTTTTTATATTTAAGAACATTTTCGATGAAAAAAATTCCTCCTCCTTCGAAGGGTTCTGATAACCTGCTCTATAAATCAAAATTCTCAAATCTCAGATCAACAAAACATGAGACAACCTCGCCTGTGTGCGTGGATTTTTATCCTATTATTTAAGCTCGAGCCTATTTCCTATAAGAAATTCAAGCTTTTGCCCATCTAAAAGGGATAACTTGTCTGCTAACTCATGTTTGCTTTAGTTGACTCTTAAGTGCGGGATGTTCCTGAGTCCTGGACTTCAAATAATATAGACTTTGCCAGCCTGATGTACAGCGATGTGATCCTGATCAACATTTCGTGTTTATCGATTTAACTGGCTTTAGTATTTAGAGCAAATATACATCGACGTTCTTAATCGTTCCTTCTGGCTTAAAGTCAAAAAGTGTACGAACTGGACCGTCAATGTTGAATATCTCTACATGCCCAAGGAATTTCAACCGGCAAATGAATAATTTTTGACTTTTGGTACACTCAGTAAAGTACTTTGAAAAATAGTAATAGAGATTTTATCCGCATGGAATAGGCTCTATTGTCCTGCATCATACAGCAAGACCAGGATGATAAAAAGTTTTCATACTCAGTGTCTTCTTGGTACTTTTTAGTAGAGCCCTAAATATAACTCGGTTGTGCAACAGCTCGTAGAGAACCAGGGCCTAATGACTTACTTAAAATTCCTGTGTGCGAGTACTAAGAATAGAGGAATACAACTTTCTGCTAAGATTAGCAACATTTTCATGACAAGAAATACTCTTGGAAGATTTATCAGTTCCTCGCAAGTGGCAGGACAACCCAGAACAAATTTGTTTGATCTCCTGAAAAACTACTTTTAAGCCCAGAACATACTTTAAAGTGATTTTTATTAGACCGTAGTCAGTAAGTTGCTGATTGTCGTAGGTTTTGTTCATGTACCTCTTCTTTTTACTTGCGACATATACATAGAGCATGGGCCGAATACAAGTTTGGAAGTGTGGGCTAGCATAATGTTTCACAAGCACTGCTGGCGTTTTTTTCTATAAATATGGATTCTTCTATCCAATGCACCATCAATTATCCCTTTTATGACATTTTTCAGAATCAAATGGTGTGATTATAATAGTTTTAAAGTTGTAAGATTCATTTTTATAAACTGTTTATTGAAAATAAATTATTTTGTTGCTCAGAAATTGATTTTGCTTTTTACTATCCGTTTTAAATTGCAATTTTTTTTACTCTTGTCCAAATTGACAATTGAATGACATGTCAGAGTGAAAACGTCAAATAAATCTCATTTTCTCTGGTGAAAACACTTCAGGATTTATTTTAAATCTCTTGCCTTAAATCTCGGATTTATTTTTGGTGAAAACGTAGTATAAGACGCGATAAAAACTGTGATGCCAAAATAATATTATCCAAATGACATAGCGTACACAGAGTGCTTCCAGCTATTTGAAAAAAAACTCCTAAATCCCGATGTCATTTTTTTTTACATTTCTATATTAGGTGCGTTTTATTAGGTGCGTTTTATTATTCACAAATCTATCTGGATCCGGATCTGGATTAAGTTTTAACATGTATTACAAAAACAATTTGGGATCCTGTTTTCTATCGAGGATCTATTTCAAAGATCCAAAAACTAGTTATTACACTGGCGAGTAGATGGCTTTTTATGGTAAGGTGGTGTAAGCTATAGTGTAAAGAAAAAAGACAAGACATAATTTAAAATTTCCAAACCCAAGGATAAAAAGAGACGGGCTTATAACACTGCTGTCAGTAAGATCCGTATCGTTTTATTTTCAAGGGAAGATCTCGATCCGGATCCAGATAGATTTGTGGATAATAAAACGCACCTATTATCCACAAATCTATCTGGATCCGGATCGGGATCTTTCCTTGAAAATAAAACGATAGGGATCTTACTGACAGCAGTGTTATAAGCCCGTCTCTTTTTATCCTTGGGTTTGGAAATTTTAAATTATGTCTTGTCTCTTTTCTTTACACTGTAGTGTAAAGTTCGAGAAATTACAAAGCTATATCGTTCTTTCTTCTTTGTGGTTGTCTTCATTTCTCGGGTAGTTTTCAAATAGAATGGCGTTCACTCAACGAACTTCGATTAAATAATATATAGATTAAAGAGCGCGAAGAGATGACCCCTTTTCAGTAGAAAAAAGTAAATTTTTATAAAAAAAAATCGCTATGCTTAAGGCTAGGCGCGCACATTCAATTTTTAGTTTCGCAACTGCTTGGTTCGAGCAACTAAGAAGTTTGTGTTTTGACACAAACTAAACGATTGCCTAAAATGAGTTCGCTATTTTGTGTAACATATAATTACAAGCACCTGCGCGAACATTCAACCAAATAGTTCATCTGTTTTCTATATGCAACCAAACAGTTGTGCAACTAAAAATTTAATGTGCGCGCCTATCCTAAGAGTTTACTTTTTTGTTCGTCATCCATTTAAATTATGTCAGATGAAATATTTTACAAAATCACAGCTGATTATGATAACAGATTTAGGCCGGTATTCACCGAGCGCTCATAACTTAAGAAGCTCATAAACCTATTCACCAAGCAATATTAGTGAAGATCTACGAGCGCTTTTAAGGCCAGGCACGCACATCCAATTTTTAGTTTCGCACCTGTTTAGTTGCTAAAATGAAACATATGGGCTTATATGGGACACCGCGCACTTTGATCAACTCGATTCGAGCAACTAAAAAGTTTGTGCTTTGACACAAACTAAACGATTACCGTCGCAGCAGCTTAGCTGTTTTCTATATGCGCAAGAGAGAAAGAGAGTGTGAGCGTGTGTAAAGAGTTACCAGTGCGCGGTTCTCTTTCAACTGGTGATTAAACTATTTGATTTCGATCACAGTTGCCAGTGCGCGACTAGCCTAAGGTGGAAATCTTTTATGATTCATTACAGAAATTCTATAGCAGAATAACAGATGTGGCAGAATAGGCCTAAATGTCCATTTCTTTTACACACTAGGGATTTCGATCCCTTGTCAATTTTTTGTTCTTTTGGTATCCGCATTTCGTATACATGTATATCCCTCTTCAAATACGGATTCGAAGATTTCGATCGATTTTTTTTGGTGTGAAGGAACGTAAAATCTGTTGAGTGATCGAAATTTTCACACAGAAATTCATTTCTCATGTGTAAAGGCAATCGACAGAAGAAATGTGACCTAAATGTATCCGTATATGCGCTGTGTAGTCGAAGTGTGATAGGCACTCAGACTGTTATACATGGAATAAGCTATACTATTTGACATTCCAATGGGAAATAAAAAGAAACAACATCATTGTTTGTATTTTGTGTTTTTGAAAGCAACTGAATTTATTTTTTTTACAACACTCGTCGTCATTCTGAAAAAAGCTTTTAATTTATCTATTTTAAAAGATATTAAATGCATACATTTTATGCCGCAAGTTAAATAATAATAAAATCATTTTGTGCATAAGTAGAAAAACCTTATAGGAAAATTATTTTCTGCGCGAATAATTGCTTTGTTTTGTGTAACGGATTGTGAGCAGTTTCGTATGCAAATAAGAGGTAAAGCGTAGCAAAAAAAAAAAACACCTTCCGACATGACGATAAAAAAATGTTCTATTTACAGAATTTTATTTTTATTAAATTTACAAAATTGCGACACTTATAATGACGCCAGCTCACACGGATTCGCCTCTAAGACGATCCGAAGCTGGTGTATTTCGTGATGGCGTTCAAAATGTTCTTATCAATGATGATGAGGAAGAGCGTCGCCAAGCCCGTCGTCGAACATTACTCCGAGAGAGTGGTGCTTCGACGACGCTGGAAGAAAGTGAAACTTTGAAGAAATGCCTTGAGATCTACAACGGAAATAAGTTGAGCAAAGATAATGCCTGGTCGTTATCATTGATCGACACACTTTCTACCCTAATGGACAAGCATCACAAATCAATGAATAACTTTAAGGTAGCTGGTTCATCATTAGAGGCATCGAGCAAAGTTTATGGTCTTCGAGTGGATTCCATTCACACAGATGTGCTGCGTATGTCGGCGGGACTGAATGCACATAAGTTCTCCAACAGAGCGCTGGAACAAAATGATGGTGAGTTTCTAAGTTTTTCTTCATTCAGGTATTACACAATTCTTGAAACCTAGTTGAGGTGGCTTGTATGATACATAATTGATTAACATTTTTGTATGAATGATAATTTGGTGAAAGTTTTAAATTGTATTGGCATACCGGCCGCCTAGGAAAATAACTTCATTGTATAGTTTTCGAAAAGTGTGGAAAATGAGAGTCGAATTTCAGCTATTGTCAATTTTTTGTTAGTTCTGGTTTCACTTTTCTCAGTTGATAACTACAATTTTCCTTTTTCTGGGATTATGAAACTGTCTTCAGTTATTCACATTCAAAACTTTGCCAGCACATACCTACATCAAATCGAGAAACAAAACCACTTGTACTCTAAAAATTGGACAGATCGGGTGAAGATTTTGCATTGAATGCTAACTTCTGGCCAACATCTTTGACTTAATTAAATGAAAACTGAACAGAAGGTGGAATGTTCTGATAGCGCCATACTAGTATTAAAAAATTGTTCACATAGCCTCTACGTGAGATAACCATCTTCGGAAATCGCTCGTACAAAATGTCCAATGTGGCACGTAGCATTGTTCTGGTGATACTAAATGTCGTCCAATTCGTGCCAACAGAAATAGGTTATCGACCGATAGAGCTAGCCGTTGACGGTGACTGCCTGGGCAACGTCATTCTCATAATTATGAACCGATGATGTAGCCAGCCCAAAAACCTCACCAAACAGTGAAGTTTCTTGGATGCATTAGAATTTGGTAGATCTCGTGTGGATGGTGATCGTCCCAAATTCGACAATTTTGCTTATTGACGAACCCATTCACCCAGAAATGGGTCTCGACGCTGAATATTATTTTTCAGGAGAAGCGCGTGAAATGTTGCTCAAACAGAATATCCACTTCCATAAAACAATTTAACCATTTGCAAACGTTGTTAATCATGCTCATGTACATATTGTTTCACTGCCAATCAGATACAGGACATTTTCAACGTAGATTTTTTAGGATTAAGAACCTACAGTTGTGTTCATAAAAATAGCAGTGCTCCCCAAATAAAACAAAAAGGCTTTCATTATCAACGTTATAATATATTTCACTTAACTTCTAATAACAATTTAAGGTATTTCATTTATATTAACAGAAAAAATTAAGATTGATTTTTTACCGTTTTTTTTTTATCACAGTAAGAAGCGTTTTTAAAATTTATGGCTGTTCACAAAAATAGCAGTGCATCTGAATGTTCTGAGTCTATAACGCAAAAAGTTAGAAAAACTGTAAAAAAGTTATATGAAACTAGAGGGTTTTCCAATAAGAGGTGTTATTTTGAATAGCCCGCTATTTCGGTAGCTGTCACCTTTGAAGCATTCATTTTTTGACATTTGACAAGTAGAAACTACGCTATTAATAAAAATGGAACGATACACGCTTCAACAACGCATTGAAATTATTAAAATTGGGTCCTTGAAATGCATGAAAATGAACCGGAATTTCATCGAAAAATCATCTTGACTGATGAGGCCCATTTCCACCTCGGAGGCTACGTCAACAAGCAAAACTGTCGCATCTGGGGCTCGGAAAACCCAAGAGTTATTGTTGAAAAGCCTCTCCATCCTCAACGCGTGACTGTTTGGTGCGGTTTATGGTCCCGCGGGGTCATTGGACCTTACTTTTTCGAAAATGAGGCTGGAGCAACAGTTACGGTCAATGGATTGCGCTATCGAGAGATGATTAATGATTTTTTATGGCCTGAATTGGATGGTATTGATCTGGACAACGTTTACTTTCAACAAGACGGCGCTACGTGCCACACAAGCAATGAAACCATCGATCTTTTACGGGAAAAGTTTCCGGACCGTGTTATCTCTCGAAGAGGTGATCACAATTGGCCACCGAGATCTTGTGATTTAACACCTTGCGACTTCTTCCTTTGGAGCCACGTGAAAGATAAGGTCTACGCCAACAGCCCAGCGTCGATTCAAGACCTCAAAGATGAAATTCGTGAGGCTATCGAGGACATAGGGCAGCCACTTTGCGATTTGGTTATGGAAAATTTCATGAAAAGGATATGGTCCTGTAAGCGTGGTCTTGGCGGCCATTTGGCTGATGTTGTGTTCCATTATTAACGGCATACCTTCCTCTTTATAATGAAATAAACATCCGATCATTTATCTCCAAAAAATGCCATTTTGCTTTGAATATCAAAATAACACCTCTTATTGGAAAACCCTTTATATATAACCATTGTTTTTTATAACGGAAATGCATCTGCGTGGCATGGAATCCACTAAGGTTTGACACCTCTCGACTGGTATTGCGTTCCACGAATCTCGCACTACTTCCCACAATTCTTTCGAATTCTTCGGTTTTGCTTCATGAACCGCATTCTTAACATCCCCCACAAATTTTCAATGGGTTTAAGGTCAGGGGATTGAGCGGGCCACTCCATAATGCATAACTTGTTCTCCTGGAACCATGATTTTGCAATTTTTGAAGTGTGCTTTGGGTCATTGTCTTGTTGGTATACCCAAACCAACGGCATTTCCTCTTCAGCATAGGGTGACATGACCTCGTCGAGAATTTTAACATATTCAGCTGCATCCATTATACCCTTAATGGGATAGATAGGCCCAACCCCATAGTGAGAAAAGCAAGCCCATATCATAATTTTCGCTCCACCATGCTTCACTGTTTTCACAGTGTATCGTGGATCGTTTACTGCATTTTTGTGGTCTTCTCACATACTCGCGACGACCCATGGATCCAAAAAGAACGACTTTGGTTTCATCGCTCCACAGAATATTAATCCATTTCTCTCGTGGCCGATCTCGATGTGCTTTGGCAAACTCTATTCTCTTTGCCACATGCCTTTTTGCCAACAATGGTACCTTGCGTGGACTTCGGGCTAGTAATTTAGCATCCAAAAGACGTCTTCGTACGGTTACAGTGCTTACATACAGATCAAGCTTATCTTTAATTTCTCTGGAGCTTATGGAAGGCTTCTGTTTAGCTAACTGAATAATTTTTATGTCAGTTCTAACACTCGTCATCCTTTTTGGGCCGCGTGTTTCCGTTTTATTCTGCCATTTTATAGCGTTACTTATCTTTTTTGCTGATCATCCTAGGATTTCCTGAATATCCTGGTAAGTTTTCGCCTCCAAACGTAGTTTTCTTATTAAACTTCGAGTTTCTTCGTTGCAATGTTTTGACCGACCCAGTGTTTATTTTTGAGCTAATATTTTATAATTTTTTCTATAATATTATCTTGAGAATACTAAAAACTACAAATAGTAACATTTTTACTTACCAAAAAATAATAAAAAGAGAATGTTTAACACTTTTTAACTTTAAATGCAAGAGACTGCTATTTTTATGAACACGCTATATTCAGAGAGCTTGAGCAAATGCGTCTACAACGGAAAAAGTAAGGTTCAATTACAAACTTAAAGCCTCAAATATAAAAATAAAAGACCGTTAGATGCAAATAACAGGTTAATTTTGTTTGTAAGAACCTGCATCTTTAAAATTATTGACTAATTAATAAAGTGTGACCAGCACTGCTATTTTTATGAACACAGCTGTATATTATAAGAATAGAAAAGCATTATAGCAGCGACCAGTGCAGTTTTAAGCCAAACGATTTGTTTTCTCCAAATGAATTGATGGCCAGCATTTGCATTTGTAGATCATCGATCGATCGTTTTGAAATATCGTTTAAAAAATGGGACAAAGCGGCAATGAATTGTCGTTATTCAACAGATCAGTTTAATATCAAATACAGAAACACTCGCCAGAAAAGTTTAGAATTCTTTAATATATCAGTTGACAGCATTACCCTCAGAAATATATATGTACATAGTTAACACGATGCGATAAATGATAAGAACAACGAGGAAATCAATTACGTCACATTGACTGACAAAACAATGAATAATAAAAAAAAAAGTTGTATTACATCAGTTATATACCAGAGTTTCTTCCGCCGACTAGTAGTCTCTGTTATATGTACAGCTATGGAAATATAATTAAAACCCCTTTTATTTCAGAGAAGTAAACCCGCTTTTAAAAAAATTTTATAATTTCATTTGATTTATCTTTTCAATATTATTTTACAAGTTCTATTTAACTTCAAAGTTATATATAAAACCAATTTTTAGCTTAGTATTTTTTCGGGATTCGATAGAGTCTGGTATCCTGCTCTTTTATCAAAAATGGGTGCGTTTGGTATCGATGTATCTCTTATTCGTTGGATTAGTAATTACCTTTCTGACCGTTCAATTTAAGTCGTTTTGGATGGTTTCAAGTCTGAAGTTCGTAAAATAAATGCTGGTGTCCCTCAAGGCTCTGTTTTGTCACCGACTCTTTTTCTCATTTTCATAAATGATCTTTTTACCGAAACTACTAATCCACTTAACTGTTTTTCTGATGACAGCACCCTCAGCTTTTCATATTCATTTCCTGATTCAATTCCTTGTTCTTTGAATGTTGAATTGCAACGGCAATATATGTTGAGCTCTTTAAATTCCGATCTAAATAGCATCGTTAAATGGGGTATTAAAAATCGTGTTGAATTTAATGCTTCTAAAACTCAGAGCTGTTTTTTGTCATTAAAGCGGAATATTCCCCCTGTGCCCCTATTCATGGATGGAGCTTGCATCATAGAAACTGAAAAGCTATCAATTCTTGGTATGTGTATTACTGACCACCTTTCGTGGAACGACCACATATTGGATATTGCTAAAAATGCGGCCAAATGCTTAGGTTTCCTAAGACGATGTAAAAACTTTTTCTCCTCCTCTGATCTGGCCACAATTTATAAGGCTTATATACGTCCCAAACTAGAATACAATTCTCATATCTGGGCTGGTGCTTCTAAAACGTCTTTACAATTACTAGACAGAATCCAGAATAGAGCTTTAAGGCTGATAGGTGACAGAGTAATTTCCGAAACAATTGTTTCGTTAGAACATCGTCGAAATGTCTCTTGTCTATCACTGTTTTATCGTTATTTCTATAAACAATGTTCTATTGAAATAGCGAGTTGCATTCCCCCCTAAAAAAATTTCACCGTAATACTCGTGCCGCAGGGAATGCTCATCAATATACCCTTGAGCCAAACTTTGGACGTACAGTTAAGTACAGAGATTCTTTCTTTTGCCGTACGACTCGAATGTGGAATTCCTTAACTGACTGTTTTTCCTCCCCATTTCAATGTCCAGAAATTTAAGACGAATGTACATCGGTTTCTCCTACTCAATCCTCCCACTGTGTTTCCTAAATGCTCGCACTGTGTTCAACGAACATTTAAAGGGTAGTCATAATCCCTTGAGTGCGCGTTAATTATAAAAAAAAAAAAAAAAATTGTATTCGTGAATTGAGTCTTACACTCCCGGCTACAGCTGCCACATTCTCTGTGTCTGTGAGCACCGTACGACGACGGGGAGCATGAGTGTTGTCCACCACCAGCATAACAGGTTCACGAACTTTTTGCACAAACTTGTGTACAGCAGACGCGGTGGGTGTTTTATTTCGGTCAAAACTTCTTTTCAAAAAACGGACTCTCTGGGCTACATAGCATTAACTTTGTAGGTGCAGGCAGACAAATATATTCGTTATCTTCTTTTTTTCTATTTACTATACATCTTAATTATTTTCTTAGCAATCAATAAAAAGATATATTTGTCCCCATTCCTTTTTTTCCTCTTTTTTACTTATTGTATCCATAAATTTCCATTAAAATTTATCAGCCAACATTTTTTAGTTTTTGTCGTTTTTACACCCTTGTGCCACATGACGCTCTGTTGCGTGATACATTTCCTAGGCGTGTGATTTCGCGAAAAAGGCACTTCCATTGTCCGCACAGATCGTATGATATAACACTACAAGAATGTTTTTGGGATAATATCAATGTTCCACCAACGATTTATTGAACTAAAAGAATATATCAGAGCCGTTATTATAAGAAAACTGTTTGAAAAGTTTCTTCAAAAGAATGAATTTTTATAAGAAGGGCCGAGGCGGCAAATATATACCTATTGAAATTTGCACTTTATAAAAAAAATAAATAAAAATCTAGCTTTTTCTATTGATTGCACATGACACATCTTATTTTGTAGTTCTCTCCTTTTTGACTCACTTGTAAATTAAGTCACTCATTAAACGTTGAAATAAAAAATACATTTTTTAATACTATATAACATATAAGTAACATTACCAATAGTAGAACATTTATTTTCAATAATGACGCTGTAAATCTTAGCTATATTGATTTAATATTTATTATATATTTAATTATTCAATAGACGATAATACGCCAACGGGACCAGAAGCCAACGAAGCCGGCGACCAAGATGCCGAGAACCCTACTGAAGCTGCATCAGCTCCCAAAACAAATAAGCCTAAAAGAACCCGTAAACAAGTTTCCACAGTAACGAAAAACAAAGAATCTTTAAATGCCCGTTTGGATACAGTTCCTTTGACCGATCCGGTGTTTGGTAAACTCAATTCAATTGTTGGCAGCATAAATAGTTCGAATCGTTTGCTAAACAATATTCTTCCATCAACGGATTCCGAGTTACGCCTGCGACTGGACTTTCAATTCTGGGATGGCAGCTCTATAGAAGTAATCGATTACACTGAAGTGTTTGACTTAACCGAGGAGCCCACAAAGCCATGTGAAAAGCTTATCGAAATTAATTTCGAAGAATTGAAGATGCGCCCAATGCACAGTGGATATGTTATATCGGATACTCCAGAGGACATCGATGAAGAGGCTGACAAAGAGAACCGTATTGACTCACCATCTGGAGTGTTCGAAGATGATTTCAATCACGAAATGGCTTTTGATATAAATGCCGATGTTGAACCAATTCCTTTAACTGGTCAGACAGCGACTATGGTTGATGTTGATTTTGGGGATTTTGAAGAGCTGACAAATGAGGAGCGTGGTGCAATAAACCAATGCAGGGGTCTACGTAAGCCTGCAGTACTCATAGAAGATCTGCGGCCCGTAGATGCTTCGTCGAAGCTGGAGTATTCCTATCGGCCGTTGGACAAAATCAGTCAGTTCTGGGCAGGCCCGTCCCATTGGAAATTCAAGAAAACTCGGGCTCGCAGTAGTGTCATCGATCCACATCGGTTCAGCCAGCAACCGGTGGGTAATAAACAAAACAATGCTCGTTCTCGAACAAAACAACGTCAGTCTAAGCATGTTAATTTTGGGGAGTTCCATGATGATCTATTCGTAAAGTTGGACGATAAATTCAAGTCGCGTAAGACCAACGTACAGAAAAAGTGGGACGCTCGCAAACTCAAACTGCCCACAGATCTTCAAATTGATCCAAATATGTTTTACAAATTCCGTTTCGCCCCTGGCATTCCAGTTGAAGAAGATGCAATTGAGTCGCAGACCCCAATTCTTCAAACCGAACCAGCATTTGATGTCTTTGGAGGAGATGAAGCCCATCACGGAGATGTTTGTAACTTAGAAGACGATAGAGCCAATGGTTCGAATGATGCGGCTGGATTTGATTTAGTTGCTGGGGCAGATCACGGTGATGGAAATACGAACACGACATTCATGCCCACTCAAGATGGGGATCCTGATCAAACTATTCTGGAAATCGCGACAGATTTTGAAGGGGCGCCAAGTCAGGTTACAAAAATTGTTGTACCATTTGCGAAACGTGCTAAAGTCATTGACATGAAAAATTTGAAGAAATGCTGTACTCATCTAATGCGCCATCAAATGAGTAAAGAATTCCAAGGAACTATTCCCGAGTTAGCAATACCCAAAGACGAAGAATATGCACCTGGAGTAGCGAGTTTCCAAGAAATCTATACACATTTGCCAGAAGTACTCACTTCAAATATGGCTGAAGCGCTTTCTCCATCAGTTGCATTCTACTCAATATTACATTTAGCTAATGATCTTAATTTAAGGTTGATACCACAGACGGATTTGAATGATTTCAAAATTCGACAAGTGTTGTAGCTGCAACAAGCCCTCATTTAAAATTCTCATTACCAATTCTATTCATATTATTAGCATTTATAATTTTGATCTTAACTTAAGGCTAATACAACAGGCTGATCTGAATGATTTGAAAATTCGCGACCTTATGTTTCTGCAAAAGCTTTTATTAATTCATCAATTCACATTTGTATCATTTATTCCTTTGTTTCAATCATTCTGCATAATAACGTTACAATCATATTATTATAAATAAAAACTTAAAGCTGCTTTCAGCTAAAAAAAAAATATTTGTTTTGTTTAATCGATTTTTCGCGTAAAAAAGGCACGAGTAATGAAAAATATAATTCCTTAAGCTTAAGTTCACAACTTAAACTTTGTTACGATTACGAAGATTATAATATAGTATTGCACTTTACCAGGAGAAAAAATATTAAAATGGATTTTCTTTTTTCATGTTCTGTTTGACAAAGTATATGTACATATATGAAACATTTTGAAATACAATATTACTTGGGCTTGCTGTAGGCGAAGTATCAGAAGAAGAATAGAAAAGAAATTAATACCAAGGCCCGTATCGCGTAAGACTAAAGCAATCGCTCAATAATTAATAGTCGTTTTGACTATAGCTGTCTTTATCATATCAATAAAGAAATAAAGAAATATAGAGAGACAATCAATTATTCAACGATCGCTTTAGTCTTAACGCGATACCAGCCCAGGATACCTTAAGAAGAAATATGGGCATACAAACCAATATGTTCATTTCTGTAAAAATCTTCAACACTATATCCTCTAAATTTGCAAATTAATAAAATTGGGAAAGAATAATTTCAACATTTGAATACGTACAAATAAATACATAAGTATTACCCCCAGTGTCACAGTGAAAGTTTAAACTTAAGTTCAGCTAACCTGAACTGGAGTTTAAATTTGAGGTTCAACTCGTCCGGTTTACAGTCTAATCTGAACTTCAGTTCAATTGAACGTAGTTTAACTAAATACGTAGTATGAAAAAAATTGGTAGAATTGTATGTAGTTGCTATATGTGACCGTTGTTTTCTCTTTCTATCTGAATCAAAGAACAAAGGAAACAATATGAAATAGTTTGTGTTGACAATCAAGGAAAGTTTGACCTGTGAACTGTGATAGGAGAAAAAATTGAAAAAAAAAATAAAATAAATTCTATTTTCAATTAATCTATGTGTGAAGTGGTTGTTAAATTGAGGTTTAATTTAAACTATAGAATGAACTCTGTTCAAGGTTTAAAAGACACTGTTAAACCAAATTTATTGTCAGACTGAAGTTTAAACCAAAAGTGGGGTTTAAACTATGAAACTGGGAGTTAGAGTTCAAAAACAATGCTTAAAAATTAATATCCTAAGGTAAAGCAGGTCCTGCCCTTCTAACCTAGGAGACTTGTTTTCGGGTTAACTTTCCTAACAGGTAAAGAAAAGTTGGGTAATTATTACACGACCATGACGGGCACTTGTATTCTTGTATTGAGGAAACAACAGCTTTCAGTTCTCCGTATGTGCATTAGGCTGTACCGTCGTTGTATGAAGAAAAAAAAATTCTCGAATTTTTTATCGAAAGGGGTATCAAAAGTTTTCTTCATACAACGACGGGACAGCCTAATGTGCATCACAGACCACCTTGAGTAGAATGACCACATATTCGACGTTGTTAAAAACGCTGCTAAATAATGTTAAGGTTTCCTTCGTCGATGCACCCCTTCTGATCTGGCGCTAATCTATGAAGCCTATTTTCGTCCAAAACTTTAGTTTAGCAGGTGCTCCAATAAGCCACTTGAATTTCTTGAATATAGATCACCGAGCATTAATCCGCGTAAAATATGTAAAAAAAAAACTCCCTAAAACTGCATCAAGATTCAGAAGGGCAGATGATAACAACTTGAGTCAACCTTACAACTAACTTAATATCTCTGGTGCCACTCAAAATGTTGAAGCTGTCCTCGCGGAGTATAAACGCATCAGGAAGGATGGAAAAGAAAAATTGTTAAAACTTCATGATTTCGAGTTTAGTGTATGAATGGGACGACTTTAATATTTAAGTGAAATGAACCATTATGTAATGGAATCTATATAATTACCTTAATATTCATGGTATGGAACCCAAAGAATAAAACAGCAGGTATGGTTTGACATATAGAGTGAGTGTCCATTACATAATGGTTCATTTCAATCAAATATTAATCTCGTGTATAAATTAGATTTTGAGTAAGGCCTGATGTAAATAAATTTTTTTTTTTTTTGTTAGATTATCATACGAGTACTTCATTATTATCTTTTCAATTTCACACAACCACAACAGTGTATTTTTTGCTGCACTGCGGTCGTTTTTCCATAGCTTTTTCTGAAATACGAAATCAAATTAAACATGTGCTAATTGACGCAGGCATGTACCCGACATACATTTGGAAGAGCAAACGTAGACTCTGACCATTTCCTAGTTGCGGCAAAATTCAGAGCTCGATTTTCGAACGAAAAGGTGATCCCATAATTACTAAAACTAATGGGCACAATAAAAAATCTTTTTCGCTCTCAGCATGACAATTCATCAGATTTCATAAAAAATGAAAACCAAACGCATTCGTTTTCTTCATCTTTATTGGCTAGAGTTATATTTTTTATGTATGTATGTATGTATATTAAGAATTACTTTAATAATTAATTAAATTTTATTGAAAATACTGATCAAGTTCCCTTTTTCTCTTCTAAATTAAAAAAATTGACATCTATTTTTGAGGATTTAAATAAATACATTAACATACATTATTCCATCATTAACATTATTATCTTCATACTTATTTTTTGTTATATCAATTTCGCAATGTTATAGCTTCTTTGCTTTATAAAAAAAATAGTTTTGTTTTCAAAATTTGTTATACAATTTAATTCGGCATTTAGTTTGTTTTAGGTTTACAATTCAGAATTTTCCACTTTTTTTGTAATTTCTGTTTTTATTTGTTAACATGAATTTGTTCAATGTAGTTTTTTTTTATTTTTATATGATTTTTTTAACACATGCATGAAAATTTTATTTACATTTACTTTCTCAGAATGAGTGAAATTTACACAAGTAATTTTTGTTTAAAATATTTTGTTGATGGTTTTTTTTTGAGATAATTAGATAATATGATTTAGTATTCATGCAGGCATTTTCCTAGCTGTGAATTTTATATATAATTTTTTTCTTTAAAAAAAATTATAAATCGATGGTGTAAATTAAAATCAAAACAACATTATTAAGTAGACTTCGATTATATTGCGAATACAGTGTGGACCAAAAGTCAATTTGAAACTAAAAAGTGCCAAAAACCAAAAAACGGATAAAAGCTCAACTTCAATTCGTATTTTTATTTTTAAGACAGAGAAATATACATACTAATAATCTTGTCAAAAAGATCAATATTGTTTTTTCCGATCGGTATAGACCATCACCCTTATTCCAGTAGTCGTTTTAATAAAACGCCTTTAAAACGAGAAGGCTCCAGAGACCACATTTTGGTGTTTAAATAATACGAAAATGGCAGGTTTTATTATGTTCTTCACTTTTCTAAGCATTATACCGATAGTCGTTTCAATAAAATTCCAATTATCGTTTATAGAGCCTTGTCGTTTTACTGGCGATTTAGTAAATCGACTATCGGAATAAGGGTGCATATCTAATATTTAAATTATCATAAGCTTTGTGCTTTAAGGAATTTATCTTTTTTCCTTTGGCCTCTGTTTTCTTTTGGTTAAATTCGGAACCTCTTGATTTTTTTAAGTTTCTTGTTTTGTTTTGAGTTAATACATTTTAGACGCTCTTAGGAGATAGTTTACATTACGAGGAAAGAAATGTCCTGACCCTGAGTTCCGAACTTAGAAAACTATTTGCGCTTGAACAACAACTGTATTTTCATTACTCCAGTATTGTTCGGAAATGATTTTTTGTATAATCTTAATCTTGCCAGGTTAGAAGTTATTTGGTATTTACATTTTATAATTATCTGACTGCTAAAAGCTAAAAGTATATAACTAATGTATTTGCTACAGAGTTAATTTCACACTGGATTAAATTACTTTGTTGGGTATTAAAAGTACGAATGACTGTAATTCGAAATTTAAAGAAATTAGCCTTGTAAACAATCAAGGTTGTATGTCAAATACAAATTTATATTTAAATTTAATTTATATTTCAAATCATTGAATGACTCATGGTTCAGACTGTATTCTTCAAAAACCAATATTATAATTTTCAAATATTTATGAATATTTGTCTTCTCTTTCGGGGGCAATTTTTGAAAGTATTCATATATACTATGTGAATTTAAAAAAATGGCTACATATGTACATTCTATATTCATAATAAAGCATCAATTTTAACGGAACTAAATTAAATTGGGGCCATGTCCACTCGGGCTGTTGCGCCACGTTAAAAAAGTAAATAAAAATCTAAAAAAAAATTATTCCAAAAATAAAAAAAAAATATAAAAATCATTACATCATGCTAGATTTATAACAAATTTAAATTTATAATTTTGTTGTTATTTATGGATAATACATGTATTTAATTTTTGTTTATTTAACGTTATGCGTCTGTATAGGAATTTTTGTTGGTTTGAATTTATGCGGTAGTATTGGTATATTTATTTGTAGGATGTGGGGCGAGGAATTTAAGCTTTATCCGTTAAATTAGGTACAATCGAATTATGAGTTTCAGCAAGA
Organism: Chrysotoxum bicinctum; assembly: GCA_911387755.1. Classification (NCBI taxonomy): domain Eukaryota; kingdom Metazoa; phylum Arthropoda; class Insecta; order Diptera; family Syrphidae; genus Chrysotoxum; species Chrysotoxum bicinctum. Next base: position 22,709,980 of record OU426988.1, on the reverse strand, counting down.
TTGTGATCGGACTCGTCATGAACCTATATAAATACAAAGAATAAAATTAATCTTATATTTCATTTAAACCATATTTTGGGCTAGTTATTGTTTACCAAACTTTGAGATACACCAGCACTGCGACCGAATCTTAGTCTCAATGGAGTTTGTTTACGGATGTCTCGTTGGAATTCATCAGAACTTAATTGGTTGTCACTCAAAGCTTGGAGTTCATCCAAAAGGTTCCTTAATTTTTCCGAGTTGAAGATGGAAGAAATTAATTCATCTTGATATATTCGTTGGTATTCATTCTAAAAAATAAAAAACATTTTTCATTGTAAAATTTATAAAATATACATACATTAAAACAAACGTAACCCTATTAGTAATTTTTCATATTTAAACTTTTAACGTTTAAGAAAAAAAGATTTGTTTTTAATTATGATGAAAGCAAAAAGGATTATTCCTATAGGTATCTAACTATAATTGCCTATTCAAACACAATGCGAGCTTAAGGAAAATAGGAGAGGATTTAATATGAGATAACGATGCACATTGTTTCTGAATGTCTGATCTTCACGAGTCGGGTAAAGGATTCCCCATTGGTTAGTACGGTTAAAGAAAGAATGTCTGAATCAAACAATACGTCCGAAGTTGGGCTCAAGGGTAAACTTCTTGCCGAAGGAAATTTGTAAAGATAAGTTGGAAAAGATTTTGATATCGGTCTTGGCTAAACTACTATGTCAAAGACCTTAATTTGGAGAATGAAATTTGACCAAGTTGAATTCAACATTATTCAGCGAATTCCAACGCTAAAGAATAGCAAACGATATTTATTTTTCATATTTTTTTTTTCATATTTTAATTTCACAGATAGAGAATTGACCCCCAGATCGAATTTAAATCACCTGAAAATCGAGAAAATCGAAATCTGGAACACGGAAATTCGCATCAATTTCACTTCTAAAAAATTAAATCGATATCGGTAGAAGTGAATTGAAGGACACCAAATTTTATATTGTATCGGTCTTAATTCCATTTTGAGTGAAAGTAAAAAGCAGAACCTGGCTGTTAGTTTATAATACTCCGAGATATTGATATTTAAAGTATAATGGTAGATCAAAATCTCAAAATAATAGAGGCAAGTATTATTGAAGAGTTTTTTTTTTTTTTTTTTTTTTTTTTTTAATCTACCCGCGCTCAAGGGATTATGATTACCCTTTAAATGTTTCAACACAACGCGGGCATGAAACATGCTTATACCCAACCAAACAACTTTAATATGAATTCTCATTGAAAGTATGCATCATCCCTCAAATTTCAAAATCAAAAACTTCAATTCACCTAGGACTTTTAACCATTAACAGGCTTCTTTACCTTAAAATGGGATTTTTTGGTTTAACCCAGCGTTTTTTAAAAATTAAACAAGCTTTTAAACATCCCTATAACTTAAATGCAATTTTTTGGCTCATTAAATTTTAAAAGTGTCTTTGAAATGTCATTAGATGCAATTAACAAGTGGATATAGCAGCCGACATTTTTGTTTTGTTGGATTTTAATTCTCAAATTTTGGAGATACAAAATGAATAGGTAAACAACTTTTGACTTTGGAACAAAATACTATTTTAATGAAATGCTTTTTGTTTAGAAAAAAAAATTGGTCGTTTTCATCCGACGATGAATACCAATTCGCAAGAATCTATTTTCCGACTATGACGATATTGACATCAGTTGTTGCAACAAATCCGTCAATGCATTAAATCAAATGCTTATAACATAACGATCTTATGCCAAAGGATCTTTTTAAATCTTTTTTTTTTACATTTTTTTTTTCTTTGAAGTGAAGTGAACTCAACTTTTAAACTTTAATTTATTAACTTTCAGTCGAACCTCAAAAAAGAAACCATTTTAAGTATTCTAGTTTTTAAGAAAATTTAAAAATGTTTAAAGTTTTTTGTCATCGCGCGATCGAGCTACGACCGATGATGGTCGGGCGATCAAAATATGGACCATCAATAATCCTATTGTGTGTGCTTATTAAAACACAAATTAATAAGTTTTAAAATGTTATTCGAAGTAAAGTTAATAAACGAAGTCTATGCTGATTGAAGGCATGAAATTGATGACATGGTACCGCCGTGATTCTAGAGTATTGATAAAATATATGTTGTTGGCTTCGCATCTGTGATGCTTGACTAATTTGGCCATAGCCATTGGCAAATCAACAAAAGTTTTCCAATTCACATTGAGCAGCAATGTCCCAACTATCAGTATCAAAACATTCAATAAAAAGAACATACCGAGTCATCGAAAAAAGTAAAAACAAAATCGGCAGCTGCAATCGTGGACATGAGAAAGTCTTTGAATTACACATACAAATGTTTTGATTGTACTTCAAACCAAAAACCTAATAATATTTTCGAGGTACACATACAGCAAAAAGTCTCCGTACAGTAGACTGGTATTTTATGCAAACAAAAATAGTATGTAATGAGTAATAGAATAGATGAAGTGGGAACACATCATCTTTTACCAAATCCCAAGAATTTTTATTCACGAAGGATTATCAATATGATCGGGCGAGTCTGTCAAATGGAGACAATAGTTGGCAAATGTAAGGTGTGTGATTAGGAATTGCGTTTTGTTTTGGTAAGTTTAAGTGTTTTTATTAATATTTTAGTTAAAACATTCTTTTGTCTTCAGGAAAAAAATGTCAATTTAAAATAAGCAAATTCCCTTGGCTAACAGGAAAATTATAATCGACCTGAGGAATAAAGGAAATTCTCTGGGTGAGATCGCGAAAATTGTGAAAAGACCGCGTTCCTCAATTCAGTACGTGTTACAAAAATTAAATAAAACAAAAACAATTGCAAACAAAAAAGATCTGTACGGCCAAAAAAAAAAATTGATCTTCGTATGGAAAAGAGAATACTTAGGAGTTTTTCAGAGGATCCGAAGCAGAGTGCACCCGTTCTTGCAGGTAAATTAAAAAAACATCGACGGAACTGATAAGTGTCCCCAGACAATAAAAAACCTTTTGACCAGAAATGGACTTCATGGTCGAGTGAGCCGGAAGAAGCCATAAATTCGAAAAGCGAATAAGAAAGGCAGGCATTATGCTATGGAACACTTGGGTAGAGACAATTCGTTTTGGTATCAGGTTATATTTACGGGCGAAAATAAATTTAATATCTTTGGCTCAGATGGTCGTCGTATGGTCTTGATAAAGTCAAGCACTGCTTTGGATTCCAAAATTTGAATCCCTACTATAAAGAATGGCGGTGGCAACGTAATAGTGTAGGGGTGTGTGGCTTCTTCGAGCTTTGGAAACTTGGTTTTTAGAGAAAATACCATAGACAAATATGGATACTTGAAAATACTTCAAGAAAATATCCATGTAATTGCTGAGTCTATGTCGTCTTAATTCCATTAAAACTTTAAAAAGTTGTCATCAATGGGTTGCTGGTTTTGCTCATTGCATGTTGTTTAGGCATAACACTAACAACATATTGTGATTGAGTAAAACTAGTATGCCCATCAAATATGAAAAACGAATAAAATAATGTGAATTATAAGGGACATAAAAATAAGACACAGCAGTTCTCCGCACTAAGTTCAGCCGCCATCCGATAAAAAAATCTGAGACAACCACCTTCAGTCTCAGAACATCGTGCCACACATCTTTCATATCCTTCTTTCTCTTCCTTAACTTCACGCCCGCGCTGTGTTGAAACATTTAAAGGGTAATCATAATCCGTTGAGCTCGTGTAGATCATAAAAAAAAAAAAAAAAACTTGAAAAAAAAAATTCGGGAGCACACAATTAGCAGCAAAACAGACCTGAAAACAATCCTACTTAAAGAATGGAACAGAATTCGGCCGGATACGACTTAAAAAAAACCTAACCCATTCTATGGAAAACCGACTACAGGAAGTCATTAAAAATAAAGTAGGTCCTACTAGATACTAATTGTTGTTTTTTGTAACATTAAGTTAAATGATTTATTTTTTTTTAAGGAAATCAACCAAAAAAATTAAATGTACGGAGACTTTTTTGTTCCTTTTTTCTTACTTTGTTCTTATGTACAAGTACCTTACGATTTAAAAATATTGTATGATGATCCATAAAGATTATTTATAGCAAAACGATATAGATCTTAATAATTTTGTATGCACGAAATTTCTTTAATTTAAAAAATTAATATCTCATATACGAAATATCTTTAAAATTTTTATAAAAAAAATTGTAGGTAATACTAATTTTTACTTTTTATACATTTAAGGAAATAATCTCACAATCTTCTCCCATTTTCAAGAAATTGAATATTCAAAAAAAAAAAAAAAAAAAAAAAAATGAATACTTTTTTTAAAAAAATATTTTTTTGAGAATTTGTACATATAATGTTATTTCAAATTTAAAGGCTCTTCTGTTTTTTTTTTACTAAAATGTAGACCATACCTACAATAATACACATATTTCTTGCTAAAATCGTAAAAGACGTTCTCGAGATAAATAAACTCTTTCATAAAGGTGGGATGGCAGGTACCGTAAGTCTTGGAGCTAAAAATAATTCAATTTGTCTTATATGCAAAAGTTCCATATTATTATTCGGCTAAAGGCAGACAGGCAGCATGGTGTAAAACAGTAAAAGTATATTGTATGTACATACACATATGTACATATTTATCTAACTGACTTACCTCATCTAAGTGCATTGGTTCCCTTGCTTTCATTGAAGGATCTGTACGGCCGAATCTCAATCTCAATGATGGAGACCGAATGGGTTTTTGGTCAACATCACCGAACCAACGTTTTTCTTCCATGGGCAGCATTTCACTGCCAGGATCGCTGCGTCCAAACCTCAACCTGAGTGAAGGTGAACGTTGAGCTTTTCGTTCTACCCTTTCTGGGAATGAAATCGGTCCAGCATACTCCCGTTGAAGAAGATTTTCATATAAATTATTAATTGCATCTGCATCAAACAAAAGACAAACAAATCTGAGAAAAATGATCATAGTTAAAAATTAATAATAACTTACTTCCGGTTGATGGCATCTCTGCAAAGCTACTGCCATTTAATAGTGAAACTAAAACAATGATACCACATCCGTAGAGTAATCGCTGTGAAGTCATTTTCTTAAAAGAAAAAGAAACAAAAAAAAAAACAGTTTTAATTTGCCATTAGCGTTGTGAAAATATCGTGAAAAGTTGTTCTTCCTCTGGTGCACCATCAGAGGATCAAATCCTGCGAAAAAAACGACACTGAAAAAATGCAAGTTAAACAAAAAGTGGTGAAGTGCTCCTTGTTCTGACATGAGAGAACTTTAAACAAACTTAAAAGAAAGCATTTAGAGCATGGCACAGCCAAAGGTACTCGTACTCGTACGTATATGTAGGTACGTGCATTAAAGGGATGACAACGTGTTCATATGATGTCGCAGACAATTATTATATCGTGTAACATTTTGAATACCTGATGTGTTTTATTTGCATTGCCTAAGATGCTGTATAAAAGAGGAGAACGCACTTAGAAAGCAGGATATAAGATGAGCACTTTATGTCCCATAAGGAATACAGGCCGGACTAAACTCTTAAGAGAACTGAAGGAAAAACTAGCTTCTGAGATCTTATCACTATTTAAGTTTTGAATTGAAAAATGTATGTGTTTCGAAGTTTTTTTTTTTCGTATATTATTAAAATACAAGAGCAATATTTGCAATATTAGGTTATAGCTTTTTTAAGCCAGAAATCCAATCTTTTATTTTAACGGAAATAACTCGAACTGACGAGAACTTGATCAATCGTTTTTCAATAATATTGCAGGCAATACATTCTAATCAAGCTATTGATTCAGAAAAGTTTGATAATTATTGCAAGACTAGAACTAACTTGTACATAGATTTGTGTTGTTAGTCTTAAATGCATACACGTACCAGAGGTAATTCACAAGATTTTGATACATTAAAGGATATCATTAAATCTGCAATGTTGCCCATTGGCATGCTTATGCTTATGGAAGAAGCACCGGATCTCGTAGCAAGGATCGTCGATATGGATTGAGTCATTCAAGGAATTTTTTTCGTTTAACTACAAATAAAGGTCAATAATTATGATTTGTATTACTTATTTATTTCTAATCAATTTTAATTATTACTATAATAACTTTATTCACATGTAATTTAGAGTCTGCAACTATTTAAATTTTAAATATTTTTGTATCTAATTAAATTTCATTCGATTCGGCAAACAAATACAATTAAAATTAATGATTCTTTGTTTTTTAGATTTTACTTAGGCAAAACGTTTTCTTTTCTAAAAAATCGGTGCAAAAAAATATTCTTTTAACAGAAAATGCCTCCAAAACTGGGAATGGCAAAAAGTTTTGAAGGGAAGAACTCATAATCTACGGCTTTTTAGAAGAGCATAACCTATCGACTTCATAGATTAGAGAACCTCTATTTGAAAAGTGGGTGAAATCTTTCATCATGTCTGAAAATTTCATTTGAGTCGGTTGATTGGCTCAAATTTAAGGCCGCCTTTCCATACAACTTGAACCACTGTGGACCTGCCAGCCACTTATTAGAAAACCATTAGCTTAATTTGTATCTTTCAATCGAATTGACCGGCTAATGTTTGCTTATTGTAATACCGAATTAGTTTTTTCGGCATTGGCTTGGTTTCGCAATAATAAAATGCTCTAACGATTTTTGAAACGACATAAATTAATATTTATAAAATAACTATAATAACTAACTAGTGGGGTCCACTGATGTTTTCTTGTCCAAATTGTAATACAATTTTGTGCATTTGTTGCTGTTGGAAAACATTAGAAAAAACCGTATTGGATATTATATTTAAGGAGGAATAAATTAAGAAGAACCCTATTGGTAAACTTAAAGTGTGAGAAAATATGTGATTTGACTGGAATGTGATCGACTTTGAACTATGCGGCCTTGTTCCAAATTTTAAGTCACAATTGAATTCATACCACGAATACTGATGTTTCCAACCAACATCCCATTTAGTTTTAAGCACCTGTTGATCTCATGCGCAGGCCTCACAAGCCGGCCATGAAAGGAAAACCCGTTTGTGATGAAAATACAAATACTAGCCTCGGATGAACGGACTGATAATGTTAACAACCCCCCCCCCCCCCCCTCGCAAACGAAAAACGGACAACGACATTCGTGTATGTACATGGAATGTGCGTACACTTAACCGGACACGCAAAGCAGAACAACTTGCCGATTCCCTCACCAAAGTCAAAGCTGATATAACAGCGCTCCAGGAGATACGATGGAATGGACCGGGTGAGAGGAAGATTGAAGGATGCGATTTTTACTATGGGAAGTGCTTACTCATTGGAAAGCAACGATTGTTTGGGTGTGGATTTGCAGTCAGAGAAAAACTTAGGAAAAGAGTTTTAAGCTTTCGCGACGTCAGCGAGAGAGTGACTACAATCCGCATCAAAGCCAAATTTCACCACCTGAGCATTATCAAGAATTCTACGAGCTCCTCGCCAAAACTTATGAGCAATGTCCCAAAACTGACATCAAAATACTCTTGGGAGATTTTAATGCCAAAATTATTAAAGAAAACATCTTTGGTAGGACAGTCGGAAAACAATGCTCACACTGTGTCTTTGGCATATTAAGGGTATACAAAAAACCCCTTGAGTGTCCGCCGATTAAAAAAAAAAAAAAAAAAAAAAAAAAAACAAAGGCTGCACGACATCACTTCCGGAAATGAACTCAGGCTTATCGACTTCGCGGCGGGAAAAAACATGGTGTTGACTAGTACTAGATTTCCCCGCCTTGATATTCACAAGGGTACTTGGCGGTCCCCCGATGATCTAACGTGCAACCAAATTGATCATGTTGCTATCGACGGAAGGCACTCCTCTAGCATACTGGGCGTACGCACGTACAGATCAGCCAACATTGACTCGGGTCACTACCTGGTTGGTGCAAAACTGCGCGTGCGAATATCCATGGAGGCTATTAGGCGAACATCAATCCTGAGGAGGAAATTCAACGTTGGTAGACTGCAATCGGAAGAGACCGTGAAAGTCTATGCCGACCAAATATCCCTAGAGCTTGCGAGGGACCCTAGTACAGACGAGATGAGCCCAGAAGAACACTGGCAGCAATGCCAACATGCCATCAAGGCTGCTGCGGAAGAGGTGCTAGGATTCTCACAGCCACCGCCAAAGAACCCCTGGTTTGACTCCGAATGCGCTCAGGCAAACAAAGCCAAAACCGAGGCGTATAGGCTGTGGCAGCAAAAGAAGACAAGGGCCTCCCGTCAGCTCTACGTTGAAAAGAGAAGGGATGAAAACCGCTTGCTCAGTAAAAAGAAAAGAGACCATGAGCAGAGTGAAGTCGAGGAAATAGAGAGGTGTTTTAGCAGAAAACAGATTCGGAGTTTCTACAAAAGAGTCAAAAAGAAAACAACAGGATTCACTAGTCGCCCTGGTGCCTGCAAGGATGAGGAAGGAAACACCATAGTGGAAACGCAGTCGATGTTGAAAATCTGGAGAGATTATTTTAACCAGCTGCTTAATGGAGATGATGACCAAAAATTCCGCCAGCATGCAGCCACGTCAAGCAAATTTGGTTGATGATCTGGAGTTCCACCCACCCGACCTAAGTGAGATCAGGTTAGCCATCGCCAGGTTAAAAACGAACAAAGCTGTAGCGCCAACTAAAGTAAGTAAGTAACACTTTGAAAAAATTTTGTTGTTTATTTTTCGACATCTGTCTCGAGTCAATAATATCTCATGGACTTTTCCCTTCAAAACAATGAAAACTTAAAATGGGCATTTACATATGTACATATATTTTTTTAAATGTCTTAAAAATGTTATAAACGGTGATTTTTTAAGAGCTTGAGAACTTTGTTTTAAAAAAAAACGCATAAAATTTGCAAAATCTCATCGATTCTTTATTTGAAACGTTAGATTGGTCCATGACATTTACTTTTTGAAGATAATTTCATTTAAATGTTGACCGCGGCTGCGTCTTAGGTGGTCCATTCGGAAAGTCCAATTTTGGGTAACTTCTTCGAGCATTTCGGCCGGAATAGCCCGAATTTCTTCGGAAATGTTGTCTTCCAAAGCTGGAATAGTTGCTGGCTTATTTGTGTAGACTTTAGACTTGACGTAGCCCCACAAAAAATAGTCTAAAGGCGTCAAATCGCATGATCTTGGTGGCCAACTTACCGGTCCATTCCTTGAGATGAATTGTTCTCCGAAGTTTTCCCTCAAAATGGCCATAGAATCGCGAGCTGTGTGGCATGTAGCGCCATCTTGTTGAAACCACATGTCAACCAAGTTCAGTTCTTCCATTTTTGGCAACAAAAAGTTTGTTAGCATTGAACGATAGCGATCGCCATTCACCGTAACGTTGCGTCCAACAGCATCTTTGAAAAAATACGGTCCAATGATTCCACCAGCGTACAAACCACACCAAACAGTGCATTTTTCGGGATGCATGGGCAGTTCTTGAACGGCTTCTGGTTGCTCTTCACTCCAAATGCGGCAATTTTGCTTATTTACGTAGCCATTCAACCAGAAATGAGCCTCATCGCTGAACAAAATTTGTCGATAAAAAAGCGGATTTTCTGCCAACTTTTCTAGGGCCCATTCACTGAAAGTTCGACGTTGTGGCAGATCGTTCGGCTTCAGTTCTTGCACGAGCTGTATTTTATACGGTTTTACACCAAGATCTTTGCGTAAAATCTTCCATGTGGTCGAATAACACAAACCCAATTGCTGCGAACGGCGACGAATCGACATTTCACGGTCTTCAGCAACACTCTCAGAAACAGACGCAATATTCTCTTCTGTACGCACTGTACGCATTCGTGTGGTTGGTTTAATGTCCAATAAAGTAAACTGAGTGCGAAACTTGGTCACAATCGCATTAATTGTTTGCTCACTTGGTCGATTATGTAGACCATAAATCGGCCGTAAAGCGCGAAACACATTTCGAACCGAACACTGATTTTGGTAATAAAATTCAATGATTTACAAGCGTTGCTCGTTAGTAAGTCTATTCATGATGAAATGTCAAAGCATACTGAGCATCTTTCTCTTTGACACCATGTCTGAAATCCCGCGTGATCTGTCAAATACTAATGCATGAAAATCCTAACCTCAAAAAAATCACCCTTTATAAGCACAACAATGTTGTATACAAACTTATTTTAAGAAACTGCTAAGAACTTAAAAGATTTATAAGTTTTACTATCCCACAAATTGGTATTTGCTTACGAAATAAGTATATCAACTTCCTCAAAACATTCCCAGAAACTCATCAATATTCTGAAACTCGTATTTATGACTCGTATTCGCCTACAGTCGTATGTTGTTATTACAGGAGTCGAACTCATAATCTACGGCTTTTTAGAAGAGCATAACCTATCGACTTCATAGATTAGAGAACCTCTATTTGAAAAGTGGGTGAAATCTTTCATCATGTCTGAAAATTTCATTTGAGTCGGTTGATTGGCTCAAATTTAAGGCCGCCTTTCCATACAACTTGAACCACTGTGGACCTGCCAGCCACTTATTAGAAAACCATTAGCTTAATTTGTATCTTTCAATCGAATTGACCGGCTAATGTTTGCTTATTGTAATACCGAATTAGTTTTTTCGGCATTGGCTTGGTTTCGCAATAATAAAATGCTCTAACGATTTTTGAAACGACATAAATTAATATTTATAAAATAACTATAATAACTAACTAGTGGGGTCCACTGATGTTTTCTTGTCCAAATTGTAATACAATTTTGTGCATTTGTTGCTGTTGGAAAACATTAGAAAAAACCGTATTGGATATTATATTTAAGGAGGAATAAATTAAGAAGAACCCTATTGGTAAACTTAAAGTGTGAGAAAATATGTGATTTGACTGGAATGTGATCGACTTTGAACTATGCGGCCTTGTTCCAAATTTTAAGTCACAATTGAATTCATACCACGAATACTGATGTTTCCAACCAACATCCCATTTAGTTTTAAGCACCTGTTGATCTCATGCGCAGGCCTCACAAGCCGGCCATGAAAGGAAAACCCGTTTGTGATGAAAATACAAATACTAGCCTCGGATGAACGGACTGATAATGTTAACAACCCCCCCCCCCCCCTCGCAAACGAAAAACGGACAACGACATTCGTGTATGTACATGGAATGTGCGTACACTTAACCGGACACGCAAAGCAGAACAACTTGCCGATTCCCTCACCAAAGTCAAAGCTGATATAACAGCGCTCCAGGAGATACGATGGAATGGACCGGGTGAGAGGAAGATTGAAGGATGCGATTTTTACTATGGGAAGTGCTTACTCATTGGAAAGCAACGATTGTTTGGGTGTGGATTTGCAGTCAGAGAAAAACTTAGGAAAAGAGTTTTAAGCTTTCGCGACGTCAGCGAGAGAGTGACTACAATCCGCATCAAAGCCAAATTTCACCACCTGAGCATTATCAAGAATTCTACGAGCTCCTCGCCAAAACTTATGAGCAATGTCCCAAAACTGACATCAAAATACTCTTGGGAGATTTTAATGCCAAAATTATTAAAGAAAACATCTTTGGTAGGACAGTCGGAAAACAATGCTCACACTGTGTCTTTGGCATATTAAGGGTATACAAAAAACCCCTTGAGTGTCCGCCGATTATAAAAAAAAAAAAAAAAAAAAAAAAAACAAAGGCTGCACGACATCACTTCCGGAAATGAACTCAGGCTTATCGACTTCGCGGCGGGAAAAAACATGGTGTTGACTAGTACTAGATTTCCCCGCCTTGATATTCACAAGGGTACTTGGCGGTCCCCCGATGATCTAACGTGCAACCAAATTGATCATGTTGCTATCGACGGAAGGCACTCCTCTAGCATACTGGGCGTACGCACGTACAGATCAGCCAACATTGACTCGGGTCACTACCTGGTTGGTGCAAAACTGCGCGTGCGAATATCCATGGAGGCTATTAGGCGAACATCAATCCTGAGGAGGAAATTCAACGTTGGTAGACTGCAATCGGAAGAGACCGTGAAAGTCTATGCCGACCAAATATCCCTAGAGCTTGCGAGGGACCCTAGTACAGACGAGATGAGCCCAGAAGAACACTGGCAGCAATGCCAACATGCCATCAAGGCTGCTGCGGAAGAGGTGCTAGGATTCTCACAGCCACCGCCAAAGAACCCCTGGTTTGACTCCGAATGCGCTCAGGCAAACAAAGCCAAAACCGAGGCGTATAGGCTGTGGCAGCAAAAGAAGACAAGGGCCTCCCGTCAGCTCTACGTTGAAAAGAGAAGGGATGAAAACCGCTTGCTCAGTAAAAAGAAAAGAGACCATGAGCAGAGTGAAGTCGAGGAAATAGAGAGGTGTTTTAGCAGAAAACAGATTCGGAGTTTCTACAAAAGAGTCAAAAAGAAAACAACAGGATTCACTAGTCGCCCTGGTGCCTGCAAGGATGAGGAAGGAAACACCATAGTGGAAACGCAGTCGATGTTGAAAATCTGGAGAGATTATTTTAACCAGCTGCTTAATGGAGATGATGACCAAAAATTCCGCCAGCATGCAGCCACGTCAAGCAAATTTGGTTGATGATCTGGAGTTCCACCCACCCGACCTAAGTGAGATCAGGTTAGCCATCGCCAGGTTAAAAACGAACAAAGCTGTAGCGCCAACTAAAGTAAGTAAGTAACACTTTGAAAAAATTTTGTTGTTTATTTTTCGACATCTGTCTCGAGTCAATAATATCTCATGGACTTTTCCCTTCAAAACAATGAAAACTTAAAATGGGCATTTACATATGTACATATATTTTTTTAAATGTCTTAAAAATGTTATAAACGGTGATTTTTTAAGAGCTTGAGAACTTTGTTTTAAAAAAAAACGCATAAAATTTGCAAAATCTCATCGATTCTTTATTTGAAACGTTAGATTGGTCCATGACATTTACTTTTTGAAGATAATTTCATTTAAATGTTGACCGCGGCTGCGTCTTAGGTGGTCCATTCGGAAAGTCCAATTTTGGGTAACTTCTTCGAGCATTTCGGCCGGAATAGCCCGAATTTCTTCGGAAATGTTGTCTTCCAAAGCTGGAATAGTTGCTGGCTTATTTGTGTAGACTTTAGACTTGACGTAGCCCCACAAAAAATAGTCTAAAGGCGTCAAATCGCATGATCTTGGTGGCCAACTTACCGGTCCATTCCTTGAGATGAATTGTTCTCCGAAGTTTTCCCTCAAAATGGCCATAGAATCGCGAGCTGTGTGGCATGTAGCGCCATCTTGTTGAAACCACATGTCAACCAAGTTCAGTTCTTCCATTTTTGGCAACAAAAAGTTTGTTAGCATTGAACGATAGCGATCGCCATTCACCGTAACGTTGCGTCCAACAGCATCTTTGAAAAAATACGGTCCAATGATTCCACCAGCGTACAAACCACACCAAACAGTGCATTTTTCGGGATGCATGGGCAGTTCTTGAACGGCTTCTGGTTGCTCTTCACTCCAAATGCGGCAATTTTGCTTATTTACGTAGCCATTCAACCAGAAATGAGCCTCATCGCTGAACAAAATTTGTCGATAAAAAAGCGGATTTTCTGCCAACTTTTCTAGGGCCCATTCACTGAAAGTTCGACGTTGTGGCAGATCGTTCGGCTTCAGTTCTTGCACGAGCTGTATTTTATACGGTTTTACACCAAGATCTTTGCGTAAAATCTTCCATGTGGTCGAATAACACAAACCCAATTGCTGCGAACGGCGACGAATCGACATTTCACGGTCTTCAGCAACACTCTCAGAAACAGACGCAATATTCTCTTCTGTACGCACTGTACGCATTCGTGTGGTTGGTTTAATGTCCAATAAAGTAAACTGAGTGCGAAACTTGGTCACAATCGCATTAATTGTTTGCTCACTTGGTCGATTATGTAGACCATAAATCGGCCGTAAAGCGCGAAACACATTTCGAACCGAACACTGATTTTGGTAATAAAATTCAATGATTTACAAGCGTTGCTCGTTAGTAAGTCTATTCATGATGAAATGTCAAAGCATACTGAGCATCTTTCTCTTTGACACCATGTCTGAAATCCCGCGTGATCTGTCAAATACTAATGCATGAAAATCCTAACCTCAAAAAAATCACCCTTTATAAGCACAACAATGTTGTATACAAACTTATTTTAAGAAACTGCTAAGAACTTAAAAGATTTATAAGTTTTACTATCCCACAAATTGGTATTTGCTTACGAAATAAGTATATCAACTTCCTCAAAACATTCCCAGAAACTCATCAATATTCTGAAACTCGTATTTATGACTCGTATTCGCCTACAGTCGTATGTTGTTATTACAGGAGTCGAACATTTGACTTCATTTGTACTAATATTGGGAAATGAAAAACATCGCCTACGACTGTTTCTACGACTGTAGTCGAATACGAGTCATAAATACGAGTTTCAGAATATGTGTGAATGTTATGCGTCGTCAAAAGTCACGTAGGACATCGTTTCGTTGGCCGAATGTTCGGCTGCCGAATATTCGGTATTCGGCCGACGAGTGTGGCCGAATATTCGGTATTCGGCCGAGTCACTATTCGCGGCATCTCTAGTATGTCGAACTTGTCTTGCCATTGACGTATTATAAGTCAAATAAGTCAATGTGTCTTGCACTTTAGATTCTTCTCAAATTTTCACACATACTCGTAAATACAATCGGTTACAGGTACCTACACTCAAAATATATGTTTGATTCAGAAATTGTCACAATGCACAATTGCAACATTTATTTTATTCATTTTATCATTAACTAATACAAAACTAAATCCAGACAACAATTCATAAAAATACTAGCCTACTTATCAATTTCTTTCATCTTCCTTTTTCCTTATTGTCTTTTGATCTAAGAACTTTCTTAGACATTCTCGGTCGGAACTTGAACGAAAACTCGGTTCAATTAATTGCTTATGTTCTGTTATACATACTATATTCCATCTATCTGTCAGATTGTGTAGCTTGTGGATTGGTTGGTAGATTGCATCAGCCATTTAAAACCGTACAAATGTAAAATGAATATGTTTAAATTTTATACATTGTATTTACGAGGTGTTGTTAGCAAGTCAGTTTGGCGCTAGGTGCTCGTTGAGAGCATCGTGAGTTCAAATCTGATAAGATTCACAACTATACTTTTATTCTCGCGGTGATGGATTGTCAATGGGTAATTTACGCCTGAAGAAAACAAGTGTTGAGAATGTTCGACTCTGAGCAAGAATAAAAATTCAACTAATTTTTTAATTTAGTTAATAATCTGAAAATCAATAATTTTTTTCTTTGTTTCTATGTATGTTTTGTTCTACAGTTTTAGAGTGCTTCTGAAAGTTTTCTATTAGATACCAGAACGGAATTTCCATTCGTAAAAAGTTGTCAGAATTGACAAAATGCAAATTTATTTTATTGATAATATGATTTCGGTTAAATGGGTGCCTCTGGTCGTGACGCAAAGTCGATCTCTTTTGAGCTAATTTTGCATAACGATTTCGGACACTTCTCTTGAAACTTAAACTATTTCGATTCTTATGTTGTTCTTAAGCATCCAGTTTGGGGTTGGTTTGTTGATGTACACATTTTTTTTAAGTACCTCATAAGAAGAAATCGTAGGCATCAAATTGTGGAATCGTGGGGACTAGTCGATATTACTTTACACTTTTTGACGTTATCTATTCGGCGGTCGTCTTTAGCGAGCTACAAAACTCCAATACACCAATCCCCTCGACGACGACGCGACGTTGAAGGTCATTTCCGCGCAACTATTGTGTCAATTGAATTTATAAGGGTATAAATGCAAATATTTTTTGACCCTGTATTTTCGAAATGCCTTTTTGTTGGGTTTTTGAAAAAAAAAAAATTAATTATTATTTGAAAATTGAATTTATCAAGAATTGTTTGATGAATATTTTTGAAATACTATTTCGAAACTTTTTAGAAGATTTAACGATTTTATATATTTGAATAGTAGGTACCTAGGTATTTGGTGCAGATATCATACGGCATTTTTTTTAGCTGAAGCTAAAGGATTTTCTAATAGGGATTTCCAAACTTTGACAGGTGATTGCGGCCATATTGTTAAAGCCACATCTGTCAAATAAGTTATGTTTCTTTAAATTTGAATAAGACAAACTGTCAATCAGACATCATTTCACAGGCAATGAGGTATCTTTTATCGAAGGTAAAATAGGATCAGCGGTTTCATAAACGGATTCTACTGGCCTTACGAATGAGGATCGTGAGACAAAGCTGCATCTGCGGATTCATCGCCATGCATGTGTTTGTTTTTTGCGATTTCTTCTCGTTTTGAGTTCGATTCCAAGTTTTTCACAGAGAGTCTTAGAAAAGTCGATTGCGGCTTAGACAAAACGGTCTCTGCTCTCCATAAAGAGAGCTTTTAAAGCGCAGAGTTTCTGAGCACACTTATCCACACTCAGTCCACTTTGCTGCAGGTAAATCTGTACTTCATCTTTTTCGGGTAGCTCTGCAGCTCAAAAGCCAAGAAAAGTGAGGAAGTTGAATGACTGCATGACTGTCAGAAGAAGTCTGGCTCCCGATCCGTCAATTCTGCCAGTACCTCAAGAACTTGCACAAACTTATTCTTAAGCGTCTTTACAGCTTCATATCTTTGGCAAGACGAGGTTCACTTCTTCTGCAGGCTTGTGGCTAGATGCTTGAGGTACTTCTGCTGAGTCGACTTCGTCTTGACCCTGCTCTGTGGTGGGACCAGAACGACTTCCAACTTCGACGGCAGGCACGTCTTCTTCTTCTGCCTGTAAAATAAGTCATGCATTCCCATGAATATTGGCCGGAGGACAATTCTAGGCCACTCACGATTGTAGATGGAGGAATCATACTTACATTGGAATCACTTCCGCTGCTGCTGGATGCCGCCGAAGACGTTAACGTAGCTTTCGAACCAGAACTAGAACTGAAATATTTCAGTAATGCACCTGGAGACTTCTTCGCATCTGCTTCTTTCTTAGCCTTTTTCTTGTGGTATTCCGCACCGCTTGCTTCAACTCTTTTCATTTCCAAAATCTAGTTCAAAGGTTGAGTGAAGTACTAAGTGTATAGTTTAAGAAGATTGAACAGTATTTAAACTAAAAACAAAACAATCGAAATAACTTTCTGTGATGCGGGAGGGAGCAAAAACATTGAGCTGGCTGAGACTAGAATAACGTTTCCGTCGAATCCTAGTTATCTTATCATATCTCGCATATGCATATCATATGTTTCGGAACGCTCCCTTTCAGTTTCGAGAGAGTTTTGGAACGTTTTGTTTTTAGTTTCGCGCGACAATATACGGAATGCACTCTTATGGCCCTACTCACCGTTTACGAATTCACGGAAATCAGCCGAGAGCGTCAACGACGAACCACAGATAGGGTGGCAAATTTCAAATTTACATTATTGTTGTTTGTTGACTTGTCAAACGATTTGTCATGAAACATATGATTTCTACTCTACCCGCATCACCGGCGACATTTTGCCGCCCCCCTAGGCCTGCCGCCCTAAGACCTTAAGCCTAAAGATCCGTTAGATATTTTCAACATTAAGGATTTATGAATGAAACCAATGTCGGATATTATATTCGCAGACAAGGGAACAAGGTTTTTAAAAACCTATTCATCTTCAAAATTCAATAGATAGATACCTTTCTAACCGATTTTAATTTAAGATTATGAATAATGGAACTGATTTTGTATTCATCTCTTCAAGATATGAATATTTAAACAAAAGTTATAATGCTTCATGTAGCCTAGTGGTTAGTACAATGCAATCTCACGACGAGACGGTTTTTTTTTTTTTTATATTTATATTTTTTATATTTTATTTATATTATATTATTTATTTATATTTTTTTTAATGTTATAAATAACACAGCGCGAGCAGTTAGGAAATGAGGAGGGGATTTAAAAGGAGATGCCGATGCACATTGGTTTTAAATGCTTGTACATCACAATGAGGGGAAAAAATCGAGTGTGGTTTGGTTTCTATTCCCAGCAGCTGCCACAAAAAAAAACAAAGTCAGGGGTACTTCTTTTCATCTTAGCTTCTTGCACTCGGTAGAAATTTGGAAAAGCCTATTTATCTTGAAAACGTTTCTAAAAATTTTAATACAAACAATATTTAATATATACTTACAGATAGTCTAAATTTTGGTTGAGAAGAAAATTTAACAAAAAAAGTTATTAAAAGTGCCATCCCATAAAACGGTTTTCATTCGACGTTCTCATTGTTTAACCGATTTGGATCAATATGTTTACACACGAGCTCTTTTGAACTTGAAAAGACGATACGTAATACATTCATAATTGCCATTTCGATATTTTCTGAATTTTTGGTAGCTGAATTTTAATAAAAAATTCGTATTTACAACAACTTACCGCGAAATTGGGGTAGTAAATTTTTTTTTACATATCGTAATAATTACCACGCATTTCAAAGGTCAAAAACTGTGAATTCCATGTTAGATCCAAACATTGTTTTGTACATACATATATGCATTAAAAAATGGCGCAACATTTTAAGCATCCTATTAAAAATTAAACATTTGCTAACTTTAAAGTACTCGTATTTTACTACCTCAAAAAAAAATTGGAAAATGTTAATACACAATACTAGGTATCCAAGCTTTCTAGGAAGCTTTAGAATAAAAAAAAATGACCGAAATTAGTTGTACCGTTTTTGAGAAAATCTAAAACATAACAAATGGTACCTACATACCATTAAGAAAATAAAATTATCTAAAACATGAGTAATTAACGAGCTCTGTAAGTTGATTCGTCTTTAAGCTAAAGAAGGTCATAGTTCAAATATCCCACGTCTCAAGATTTAGTTTATAATGAGATGTACCCAAACACAAACAATAAAAAACGAAATAAAAGTAAGGTAAAGAAAATTACTCCTGTTTAAGTATAGCTATTGAATTTAATTCAATTGAACCATAAAAGAACAAAATCCCCGCTCCTCGATGCAAACAAGGCTCTCCACTGAAATTCAACTCTTTGGAAATTGAATTCGAAGCGAAAGTCCAATTTTCCTGGCCTATTAGTTCGGTCAATGAGCAATATTTTTGTCTTATAATACGTAAAATGTACTTTTGAAAATAATTGTCAATAGTCGCTCTCTTAACTTTGAAGGAAATGCGATCCTCTATTAGAAGCCACCTTTTGGTTGACATTTTAGGATTTGGGGGTAAATCATAAAAATTGCTTTACATCGTGCCTTAGCGCTGTTAAAAAAAATATTGTAGAATGTAATAATGTTTCCAACTTGCAGAACTAAAATTGTAATTCACATTTTCACATCGCAAATTCATATTCTCGAAGGTTTACTATAGATAACTTAAACATACGAGACAAGTCAAATACGGCCATGATCAAACATTATTGTTAGTTCCTATTTAAATACATTTTCCTTTAGGTTGCGAAAAGATAACTACACGCCTCTTAATGCACCCTTGAATGTTTTTCTTCTTGTAGTGGCAAACGAATGTAAGCTACCCAGACGACCAACCTATTATACTCGTTAAATTACCTAGCCCGATGCTCTACTTCAAAATCCTTACTCGAGAGAATACCTTAAGAATAAGGAAAAGAGAAAATGAACCCACAATCCTTCAACTTTTCTTTATATTGTATGCAATCTTTTCAAATACCTACCTACTACAAGCAAGGAAATCGCATTTCTTTATGGTTCTGACCTCTTAACTGTTAAAAATAAATGCAAAAAATGGAAACTCTTCCTTGAATGAAGAGAGAAGCGCCAAGAGCTACACCTACACCAGTCCAGTCCATCAGTCCGTGTAGTCATCACATCACTAAACGGCGGCGGCGGATGGGGTGTCTTTGTGGAAAAATGTTCGTATCTTGAGCCATTGAAAATTACAATTGTTTCAAGCTGGCATTGTTGGAAGTCGTTTCAGGTGAAGAAGCAGAACTTGCTGCTGCAACGAGTCATGTATTGGAATCTACTTTCAAAAATGCAACTTCCTACTGAAGGATACTTTAGAATATCTACACTTGCATAAGAGGCATACGAACACCCGAGACTCGACACTAGCATTTTAAAGAACTCCCCTTTCTGTTCTCGAAATAAATCTGCATTCTTAACAGATATCGGAAAAAAATATCGGTGATGGAATGCTGCTCAATGCAATACAATGACGGCCTATACATAAGCTATATATTTCATTGTTTGAATTATGGTTCATCTTTTTTCTTGATTTGCTATGCTAGGTATTTTGATGACAAGCTTAGAATTTAGATAGAATAGAAAGATAAAATGCATTGATATGAAACAAGAAATATTAGTATGTTGGAATGAGAACATTCCAAATCCTTTCCAAGATACATGGAGAAGGCTTCGAAGATTTTGTAAGAATATTTGAATATTTTATTCTTACGTACTATTTTTTTTTCCCAATTATTTAAGTCTTGATGTTTTTGCTTATTTATGAATACGAGTATTTGTACGAGTTATGTAATTCAACGAAACTAAACATGCGGCATGTAAATAGAAAAGACATTCAGAGCACAATACCACTGGCACAACGTGGGTGTACCTATTTCATCTTGATGAAGCCTTTTATGCTCGATACCCTCTTTGAATTTCGAGTTATATACATAGTTGACACATTGAGCTTTTCTTTAATGTTTGCTTCAGGAATTGGCTTTCTTTTGGTTTTTAGGACAGATTTTTAATCTCGGTTAATGCATCTTTTCACATAGTTCAGTGTTCAGATGCTGCAAAACTTCTTTTTAAAGTAAATGTAAAATTTAAGAAGCATTTTTTTAAGTATGCAAGGAATTAATATTAGATATACTTATGAAGGTTTTAATAAAAAGAAAAAAATAATCTTAAGACTCAAGGTCGTATGCAAATAGATGAACAAGATCTCAGAGTCGGAGCTAAGGGGCTTGAACTCAGAACTTACATGTGAGATTGATTCATCAGACCAAAACTCGGATGAATTTGAAGTTGATTTTAAAAGCTCTTGTGAGTAACTGATTGGACCAATGGAAGATTCGAATAAATTGCTTTTATTTGTTTTGGAATCCAGGAGCGAATTAATCCATTTACTATTAAAGCTTAACACTAATAGTAAATTGCAATTTGAAGTTCTGTTGGGGCCCAAAGCCGATATAAACAAAGTTTATTTATGTTTGTTTTTTGTAATGTTGAGTATATTTAGAGTTGATTTAAGCAAAATTTGGGGACTCAGGAAAAATGTATGTGCTATATAGTGCTGTATAGCTGCTTAGTGTTTAAGTTTCCTTTGACCTTGCCAGAAATGTTGCACCTCTTTATGATCTGGCTGTAATATATAAAAGACCCATATTCGCCCGAAGCTCCTATATTTGAGCATGTGCTCCAATAACTCACTTCAGTTTCTTGGATAGAATTTAGCAAAGGGGTAAAATTATAACAGAAACATTTGAATATCTCGAGCATCGCAGCAATGTTTCTTGCCTTTCATTATTTTACCGTTGTTTCTATTAACAGTGTTCTATACTCTGTTCAATTTATAATTGCAGTACAGGCCATATGGGAGAGCTTTTTCAGAAACACTGGTGCCTGCTGCTGTTTGCACGACACCTTAACTTAATAAATTGCCACTCAAATAAGAAACAGAATCACTGAGTTACATTAAAATTGTTTGTGTAATCTTCTTTGATCTCGTACATCCGTACGTACATCCCACCATGACCTATCTGCTCCCCGAGTGAAAGGAGATAGGAGAAAGGATAGGAGACTGATCGACAATTTGGAAACAACCACAATTGGCATTGTGTTTATTAAAAAAAAAACACTTTCAACCAGAGTTCCCGTTCTCAACTTGCTTTTTGGTATGTAACTTTTAGGATTTGAGCTTTTTAGAGCTTTTGATAGCAAATATTTCTACTTTACAGAAAAAGGTGTTGACCCTTGGTGTTTTCCTGTTTTCCTGTTTTCATGTTTTAGGTTTTCCTTTATCTTTTAGAGAGAGTTTGTATTATGATTTATGAAGGTTGATACTGAAAAATGGCATCGTTGTGTCGAACACGTTGAGAAAATGATTGAGCCAAAGATGTGTGAAATGGATGTTTTTATTGAAAGTGCAATGGAAAGTTTGATAATATGCTTGGATGGAGAAATAAGTAGCAGCAACTACTCGTCAGAATCGGATAGATAGATTCAATTTATTTAGGTCATCATTATTTTTCATTATAATATGTGTCTGTATTAATAAATAGTTGGTAACTCTATCGATATTTTTGTGAGATTTGAGGCACTTTCTAATGCTCACTACGGCAACCCTGTAAGAGCTTTAAATTAAAGATAACTTATTGAAATTGAAATACACAATGGTCAGACTTAAAGGCAAATATACTATCTTCCCTGTACTGCAAATATAAATTGAACAGGGTATAGTGAAATAGTCAGTTGCATTCCTCCCCTTAAACAATTTAACCGTAATATTCGTGATTCAGGGAATGCTCATCAGTTTACCCTTGAGCCCGACTGCAGACGTACTGTTAAATTCAGAGATTCTTTTTTAGCCGCACTACACGAATGTGTAATGCTTTACCCAGCTCTATATTTCTTTCCCATTATGATATTCAGACATTCAAAACCAATGTGCATCGGTATCTCCTTTTAAATCCTCTCAAACTTTTTTAAAATGCTCGCACTGTGCTCAAACATTTTAAAAGTAAGTCATAATCCCTTTAGTGCGCGCAAAACTATAAAAAGAAAATTAAGGAAATTCAGTTGAAAAGAAAAATCATGTGAATTTTGACCGCTATTTGAATGAATTATTTATTATACAGGATTATAAGTAGTATATCTTGACATAATTGCCACTGCGTTGAACTGTCATGCAGAGGGTCTTGGGTTCGATTCTCAGCCACTGTTTTGAAGTTTATACAAACTCTTGCGAGGAATAGACAAACCTTCAAAAGCATCTCTGGTCATAAAAAATGCAAATCATTAGCCGGTCCGAATAGGTACAAAATTGTAGGTCCCCTTTATAGCTCCAAATACGCATACAGAAATGGTTGAGAGTTGTTGTATGTCACTTGTCTTAAGCTCTCTATGAGCCGTCCTGGTCTCTGATTTTAAAGGATTGCGCTATACAAAATTTCGAGCAAATCTTTCAATGAGTTAAGGTTCTTTTATTGGATATCATGGACTATATTTCAATATAAAATATCCAAAAACTGGAAAGAATTCTCCAAGCCGAGACAGGCTAAAATATAACTTGGGAACTATAAACAAGATCGTTTCATGAACTGTTTCAGCTTAAGTAGGAACAACCTAAAGAGAGTAACGGGTCTCCTCACGGGCTAAGCTAAGAAGTCACTTGAGTGTGCATGGGCTAGAAAACAGTCCAATGTATAGGTTCTGCAATATTCATGAGGAAACGCCGCCGGATCACATACTATACTCTGTCCAATAAAAATATGCAGTGTGGGCAAGATAGGACGTTTGCTTCGCATTCTGGCTACAGTGAATTGCATAAATCTATCCTTCATTAAAGCTCCCACAGGGTTATCGTAGTGTTGATTTTAAATGGACCCTTTTTTTAAAGCTCTAAAATCAAAAGCACCTCAACAGAAACCCAAGGGAAAAAAACTGAACAAGTTACGAAATGAACAAGGGTAACTCTGAACGCACATCAATATTTGATGGGGGTTGAAATTGAATAGCACCAACAGCCATAGGCCACAGCAATTCAGTGCACACTGCATATGCACACTCAGATGTGCAGTCAATAGGACGTCGGGCCTGCGTCAGATGCAATCGAAAATTTATGGGCGCACAAATACTTTTTTGTGGAGGAGTTCTTTCAATTTAGTATGGTGCAAAAATATAGAACGCTACTGATTTTGAAAAAGCTCTCCCATAAGACGTGTACTGCATATTTTTATTGGACAGAGTATAGGTAGATGTACTTATGCATCAAAGTACTCGTAATAAGTACCTTGGACGCTACCAGGTAGAAGAGAGCGACTTATACCTATACTAAAAATCAGCAACTCATTTACCTATTTTTGGCTACGTCGAATATATGTACATACATATGTATGAAATTACATGAGAGATGGTAACACACATACCGAACCGACTATGCAACGTTTTTCGGTTTCTTTGATACAAAAGCCATTGGTGTTATATTTCGTTTGGTCGACAGAAGACAGGTTTGTGATTTGGAAGCCTTAAATTATGTTGAGATCGGTAACTAATAAGCTAAGCATTCTAAATCTGAAAACAAATATGAAAAGCTGAGCGGACTGTCGTCAACGAAACAATGAAGTGAACTAGAATCTTAAGACAACAGATAAAAGTTTTGGGGGCAAAACGGGCACACCAGCATTTATTTTTTGAATATTAGACTTAAAACCGTTCTAAGAAAGTGGGTACTGCCGTTCATTGAAGAGCTTTCGTTTTTCGAGATATTTCATAGGTTGCATATTGACTAGCGTTTCCATGATCTTGGAAAAAAGTGACGTCAATGTAATTGGTCAGCAATGAGAGGGCGAGGAAGATCCGCGTTTTTAGGGACCGGCTATGGGCAAGTACCGTTTTTATCTTCTCGGAAAGAGTATGACAGATGGAAAAGTTTATTGCGTAAACTTAGAACGTAGAAGGACACCTTCTAATGCGCTTGAACATAAGCGTAAGTACGTATGATTCATTCGTGCATTGTATTTTAAAATTCGTATTTTTCTACACTTTTTCTTTATTGAAGTTTTTGTATATAAACAGGGTTTTCCCGAAAACTAAGAATGGCGTAAAAGAGAAAAAAATTCATCTTCTTTATATGTAGCTACCAACTTATCTTCTTAAGTTGTTAAATGGGGGCTATTGAACGAAGTTCAGCAGTGGTTTCAAAAGAAAGCAGGCTTGTAACATTTTTGTATCCTTGGCTTTCCTCTTCACACGATATACAAAACTATATGTCTACACAACTCATAAAAAATCCGTTTATGATAATAAATAAACTATTTACATCTTACAAACCAAAAATCCTTACATGTATATTTATTTTTTTTTATAAAGACCTACATTGTGGTAGTTGAATTTGTGTCCAAAAATTATTAATTTTGCGGGTTGCTCGAAAATTTCCTCTAAGTCTTTCAAGAGTTCTTTTGATTGTATAATTGCATCAGCTGTTGCTCTGATGTTCTGATGTAAAAAAAGTGTAGTGTTTGGAGGAGCGTGCGTAGTGTGTGTTTTTGAAAAAAAAAGTGTAGTAAAAACACAACAATTATAGTAGAGGACAACGCTGATCCCAACCCGGATGTTTTTTGTGTGCATGTATTTGGGTTTTGGTAAAGTTTGTGTCAATATGTAATAAATATGAGGCCTTCCTTTTGTTTTAACTTATTTTTAACAATATTTCGGGGTAAGTTGTAACATGTGAAAACAAACCCTGTTCATTGCTTTTCAATTCATTGCGATAGAAAAAGGTTTTTTTTTGTTCGTGTTTCGTTTCGGTTTGGTTGCTTTTTTTTTTTTTTTTTTTTTTTGATAAAAATCAAATAACAGTGCGCCGAAAAAGGTTCGACCATGTTTTTTGTTTTTGTTTTGATTGCTCGGCACCAAACTCAAAGCTGGGGGGCAATACAAAATAAATATCCCATGCCGCCTCTCAGGGATTCCGTTAGATATGTTTTGATGTAATGATCCTTCGACACTTTCATGACTATCTACCTGTACTAAGTTATCTGGAGTGATCGCGCCAGTGCTGTTTTGAAAGCTTTGGTAAAGTGTATCCTTTCTGTGTTGGTGGAAGGCGTTGAATGAATCGTGTCCGGTGAAGAACTGAGTGAGATAATAGTTAATCACACCCACGACGTGTTTCCGGTCGTTCCACTCACCCAAGTCCCTATCCCTAATCACCCTGGATGTCTGTTTTGTTATGCTTTCCGAGCCCCAACGCTCTTTCCACTTCTGTTTTGTGAGTCGCTCTCACGGTTGCCGCTCTCACGGTTACCGCTTCCACTCCAATTTCTGCCTTTTTATCGAGGACGTACTTCCTTTGTGCCACCAGAAGATCAATGGGGGTCACTCCTGCGTCACGAGCTAGCCACACTCAAAGCTCCACGTCTTTGCACTCCGGTATTTTTTCAGTCGTAGATCTCGTTTCCATATTGCAAAATGGCATGCGTTATTGACGGCAGTAGATTCCCATTGATAGCGGTTGCACCACCAATGTTCGCCATCAGTCTGCTGAGCAGTGTTGTGACTTTCGACGTTCGTTCCTCTGCATCTTTTTACTGTTGTCAAGCTTAGACCGTGCTCGCTCATCCAAAATCACACATATTTATTTAAGAAATAAGATAGAATTTTTGCTAAGCTAAAAAATATTTTAGGAACTGTTTAAATGTACAAAAAATCATTTTTTTACATTTTTCTCTGATAACATTTTTGTTTCTATATACATATGTATATGTATATTTATAAAACCTTTAAAATTCTAAGCCATTTGAAATATCAAATCAAGTTCCTGCCACCCAGTCACATTTTAGAATAGTTTTACTTTCTATACAAGCTAATTTTTAGTGTAGCAGTCTCATTTATACCACCAATAACTTCAACTTAGTTTCCTTCAGTCGTAAAGTAAAATAAAAAAAATACGCTTGTATTTCTCTTGGCGCTAAATATTATTTCCCAAACTTTTGTCCACACGAAATACAAACATAAGATACTGGGAAGTTTCAAAAAGTTTTTTTTCACGTTTTTGACCTGAACTAGAAATGTGATTAAGACTTCTGATTCCTGAGACCAAAAATTCTCTTTTTGTATAGACGAAAACAATCTACCAAAACTGTGATTTCTTGCAGTTGATCTGTTGATAAAATGTCGTATCTACGAATACCACAGAGTAAAAGTTTTAGATTGAATTTTATTTCAACTTGGGAAAATCAATTTCAACTATTTGTCTGAAGTTGAATTTTTGTGCTTGGGTTATGCTCGTATTTTAATTCACAAGGTGGTGGTTTGTCACAATCAATTATTGTTCTTAAAAAAAAAAAAACAGTCGATGGGCACTAGTGTTTCTTTTTCTAACCTTTGTTTTAACCTTTTGACAGTCTCTTGAAGACTAATAACCCTACGCCGATGTTAGTTAAGATATTATATTATGTTATGATATTAAAAGATGAGTTATTTACTCAAACGATTTTAGTATAAAAGCTAAAAAGAACACATGGTTTTTGTGGTTCTTTAAACATCATTCATAAAAGAATTTCTGACCCGAAACTTTATGTAATTTTATAGAACAACATTCTTATAACACATACATACATGTGTGTTTACGCAAATATTTAAGCTGTTTGATGACATAACTTCAAGAACATATCAATTTGACCAATGTTTTTTGGAAGAGGTCAGACATGGAGAATTATTGAAATTCCTCAAAGGTAAGGCAATAATAACAACTACTTTTTTCTGAGCAAATATGTACAAAAGCGGTGATTTAGAATTAATGATAAAGTTGCCCGATTGCTTCGGAAGTGTTAATGTTGGCATTCTGTGTTTGTTGAAATAATTTGAGGTCATTTAATCAACAACAACAACGAAATTCTATCAATAATGTGCTCTTAACTCCCTGTTTTGAATTAAGTCAATTTTCGAAACAAATTCACTGAACAGAAGTAAGTAATTTATAAAACAAAATAAAATGCGTGATTGGGTCGCACGTTCCTGCTATCATCTACAAGTATTTCGGGATTTAAAAATTGTTTATAAATACAGGATGTCCGCGGATATTTCACTTTATACTGTTTACTCTGTTAATACGTATTGTAGAAATACAAGCTTTATTTTAAATGCGTTTAAATAAAGTTGATATCTATTCGGGGCCTTGAGATATCGAATTTCTAAACCTGTTAATATTTTATAACCATGCCAATATTTGACTATGAGGTCAATTTTCTCCATAAAATGCGTATTAAACATAACGTTTTAGTATTTTTTTAATTAACATATATAATAATAATAAAAATCAGTAACAAGTTTTCGGAAAAACCCATAATATGATAAAAATAGTTGTTTTCCAAGAATTAATAATTGCCGTGTTTTTTTGGAAAAGTTATCTGTAGTACAGTAGGATTTTATATGAATAACAAATACAACATCCGCAGTACGATCACTGCCGATAAAGGGAGAAGTGAAATCCTGCTGCGGATAGAGATTTGACGTTTATTCGAGTATCGGCAGTGATCTTACTGCGGATGTTGTATTTCTTATTCATATAAAATCCTACTGTACTACGGATAACTTTTCCAAAAAAACTTGGCTAATGTTACAATATTTGTTTAATCTTGAATAGCTATTAGAAAGTTTTAAAGCGCGCTTCTTTGTTTGACTACCTGTCAAATAAATGAAGAAAATAAGGTCTTCATTTATTTGACTATTAGTCAAAACTCTCATTTACTTACGCCTTAAAAGTTCTCAGAAAGAATTACATTTGGGGTATGAGAGCATATAAGGAAAATTTCCAAAACAAAAATTGTATAAAAGATAAAATAAAATGCACGACTGGGTCGCACGAACTTGCTCCTATGTAATAGACTAAGAATTTAAAGAAAATGTTATCAGAGAAAACTGTTCATAAGGATAAATTTTATTTTTTAAACTCTTTTAGCAGTAAGATATAGAAACAGAATGCTATGCAAATATGAATGTATGTCAGAACAAAAATTATAAGTCGTTGTAGTGGTTTCTTACAAAAATAAGCTTTTATATACAAAATTCTTAAAAAACTCTTAAGAACAAATTTAGGTACGCCAATTCAAAGTTTTTATTAGTAAATGAATAAAAAATAAATTTACAAAAAAAAAAAAATACTGAGCCGTTTTTGAGATATTGAACTATCCCAAAAAAATTTTAAACTATGGTTTGTCTTTATTTAATAACAAAGATGCATGAAATATGAAAATTATTTCGGCTTAAGTGGAGTGATTGAATTTAATTTATAACAACATTTAATAACAACATATACAATTTAATAAATATTTCTAAAACTAATAGTTCACTCATTTTCCAGATTTTGATTTTTCAAACAAAAATTTTATATACTATATAATACTTTTCAAATTCAAATTCAAATTAAGCTCCTGCATACAAATTTTGGTCAAAATTCTTAGAGCCGTTAATGAGAAAGTCGAAATTATTTATTTATTTATTTTATCAATATCATTAGATCCGTTTTCGAGATAAATAAGAATTTTCATAACGACATGACACAGACAGGTGGAATTACAGGACCCACATTTTACTTGCGACTTATAGGTACTATAAGGCAAGTTATGCATTCGTAAAAACAATCGAACTCGAGATTTCGATCAAAGTTGACATTACAATGATAGCGAAGACTAAAAAAGTGGGTCTCGCAATTCTGTCTGTCTGTCTGTCTGTTCGACTACAGCCTAAACGGCTGGGCCGATTTTCTTTAAACTTGGTAGATATCATTTTTAATTTTTTCTCCCCACACATTTTTCTCTTTTTTTGATAATTTTTTTTTGCTAAAGCTCCCCAAAAACATAAATAGAATTGTGTACTCAAATATTAAAAAAAAAATTTTTGGATTTTTAAAAAAAACTTCAAAATTTTTTTTTCAAAACTCAATATTTCGAAAACCCCATGCTAGATTTTTTTTAAACTTGATAAATAAAAGTTTCTCAATATAATCTACAAAATGTGTTAAAAAACTTTTTATTTTACCTAAAAATAAAGGTACCTACCATACAAATGCTAAAAAATTAAAAAAAAATGGTTTTCAAAAATCGTATTTTTCTCGAAAACGGCACCTAGAATTTTGATAAATTTTTTTTTCTTTCAATTAATTTTTACGATCTTTAATTTAATAAAAAAAAATTTTAAATTAAGATATTACAGCTTGTACCTACCATAGAACCATTTTTTCGAATTTTGAATTTCTCATTACCCACCTAACGGATCTTAATGAAAATTTTTATAGAGAAGCTTCTAAAAAGTCTGAAACACATTGAATTTCAAAACTTTAAAATAAATATTTTTTGAATTTAAAAAAAAAAATCCATTTTTTTTCTTTTTTTTGAAAATTCGATATCTCCGAAACGGGTCAATATTTCTTTTCGTAAATTTAATTTTTATTCGAACAATAATAAAAACTTAAAATCAGCGTAGGTACCAAAATTTTTTCTTAAAAAGCCTTTTAAAAGTTTGTATATAAAAGCTTCTATTAAAGAAACCACTGCAAGGACTTATAATTTCTGTTCTTGCATAAATTCATATTTGCATAGCATTCTGTTACTACTAAAAGAATTTAAAAATTAATTTTATCCTTATGAACAGTTTTCTCTAATAACATTCGTATTTAAAATTCCTAGTCTATTACATAGGAGCAAGTTCGTGCAACCCAGTTGTGCATTTTATTTCATATTCTTTTTCATGAGTAATGTCAACTTTGATCAAAATCTCGAGATAGATTTTTTTGTAAATGCAATATTGGCCCTTTATCGAAAGTAAAAATTGTTAAACGTTATGTTTAATACGCATGGAGAAAATTGACCTCAGAGCCAAAAAGTTTAGATTGGTCATGGTAGACCAAAGTAGGCCTTTTCTTAAATCCCGGAAAATGATATCCCAATACTACAGAACGATTTTGTTCTTAGAATACACCCAAGAATCATATCCCAAAATATTTTTGACGAATTAGGACACACTCAATGAATAATTCTTAGTTTTTTTTTCTTGATTGTACATATGTATATGTTTATCGCCTGAACTCATAAGTTAAAATTTATATCGCTGGTTAATTAAGCGGGTATAATTGTGCAATTATGTCTTACATATTTAAATTATTCTTTTTTCAAGTGTATATAAATACGTGAATACAAAATCAGATCTATAACGGTCAATTACTTTTTGTGTCTGTTTTGTATAAAGGTAAAGGTACATAGTTTTTTTTGTTCTCATGCGCAAAATTTTAGACGTTACTCTTTTAGAGAATAAAATCGGCTCTACTTAACACAGAGGAAGTGCTGCGAATATGCCCCCCTTTTGTTTTCTTGGAATAATTCACAAAGTCGTACCTGTGTTTCAAGTTTACATTTTTCAGTAGCAGCCTTACCCTATTTGAAACAAAATTTGTTTATTAAAAAAAAAAAAAACTTTTTTAGTAACAAAATTATTTTTATGAAAACCAAAAAGAGCAGAGTTTTCTCAAAACTGTATAGGTAAAATGGCCCCTGGGGGCCATATTAAAAACAAATAGCTTCAGCGACAAAAATCACACGTGTATTGATCTCCTTCAGCACCAGCGCAAACATAATGTGCCCATTTCCTACACACCTCACACATTATCCAAGTTTTTTTTATCAAGCCTTGTTCTCATAACAACATTCTACTTTAAAGTACCTACTCAACTTGGTTTTCAAAAAAAATGTGTTATTAATATTATTCTTTTAAATATTTCACGAAAATCCAAAAACTTCAACCGTCGCACTCAAACTTTAACAGTAAAAAAAAGTTTTGGTTATGACGTTTTACTTCAAGTACAAATTGAAATGTCACCTAAGGGCTCGGAACACCGGTTTTGTTCAAGATAAACTATTTAAGCAGGGATGTTTGGAAATATTAAGGCTCCGAACACATGTAGCTCATCACATAAGAAATAATTAGGGAGGCCAAATAACATACAGGGCACATATTACCGACACTTCCTCTAGTAGTTTAGTTGGGAAACGTTTTCATATTTTAAACACGTTAGACAACTCTTCTAACTAATGTGGGTCTTGCAACAGAACCTAAGCGAATTTACATTGAACAATCCTAAATTTGACAGATGAAGAACACAACTACAAAAAAAAAGAACAAAAACAACTTCAAGCCAAATAATTTTTCACCAAAAACAGCACATTTTATATAATACTTACATACAGATTTTAATTGTTTATACGTTATTT
Source organism: Chrysotoxum bicinctum (assembly GCA_911387755.1). Taxonomy (NCBI): domain Eukaryota; kingdom Metazoa; phylum Arthropoda; class Insecta; order Diptera; family Syrphidae; genus Chrysotoxum; species Chrysotoxum bicinctum. The sequence continues at coordinate 22,677,998 of OU426988.1, read as the reverse complement.
ACATTCGTACATACATACGTATGCATTTACATTTGTAGGTACAGATTTGCTTGTCCATCGCCCGCCGCAAAATTGCAAAATTAAAGATCGTTGACTACTTTTGTACGATTGTTTCGCGTAAAATTTAAAACGTTGCTCATTTAAAGAATAAAACCGGCTCTACTTAACACAGTCGTTTAGTTGAGAGACGTGTCTAACTTTTTCATAATTTTAAACACGTTAGACAACTTTTCTAACTAATGTGTGTTTCGCAACAGAACCTAAGCGAATTTACGTTCAACAACCCTAAATTTGACAGATACAGAACTCAAACAGAACTACAAAAAAAAAAAAATCGAAAAGATCAAACAATTTCAAACCAAATAATTTTTCGCCTAAAAAAGGACATTTTAAATAATAACTGCATACAAATTTTTATTGTTTATAGGTTGTTATTTTAAATGCAAATGAAGTATACAGTCCCTGATGGCCATAATTATTAGGCTCACTGTAGATTTTAAGCAAAATTAAAAGCAATAATTACTGTTTTGAATATTTGATTGCAGTAAATTTATTCTTTTTGTATAATAACTGTTATAAATTAGACCATATTTGGACAAAGGTGAAAATAACATAATTCAAATATTTAGTTAAGCCTCCTCCGCCCGTTATGAGAATTTCAATTCGGCGCGGAATTCTGTCAATTCAAGACTGAACTGCTTTATTTGCGGATTATGATTCCCCACATCATGAATGATTTTTTCAAGAGCAGCTTGTTGGTTGTGATCAACTCTTGAGTAACTTCCCTCTTCGTCAGTTACTCCACATTTTCAATAGGTTTCATCTTTCATGTCACTGATGTTACCCGATGAAGCCAAGAAGGAGATATTAGCTTCTTGTAAATACATTTTTACAGACCGGGCTCTATGACAGGGATGCATAGAAACAAAAGGTTCGCCTTTCGCAATTCGAACTTCTTTATACTGGTTCTGTTTCATTATGCCTTAAAACATCTTCAGACGTCAGTCGGTTAAAAGTCAAACATATGTATATGCATATAACCTAGTACAATCCCTGAATTTCTAAAAATATGCATAGTGCTCCTAATAATATGGCCAGGGAGTGTATAGTATATTATTCGCTAAATCACAAAATAAGGTGCAAATTTATTGGGCTATACTCATACATGCATATGTAAGTATTTACATTTTTGTAGGTACAGATTTGTTTGTTCCATTCCCCCCGCAATATTGCAAAATAAAGACAGTTGTGCACTTTTGTGCGATTGTTTCACCTTTCTAATATTCAGTCTATTTACACAGCACATATTTAAAAAAAATCAAATAAGACATCAGTAAACATTTTTACTTCGATTTGTTTTGGTATGAAATGTCCATTGTCAATCTGGATTAAGTATACTTACTTTTAAATGAAAAAGTAGCGATTTGCTACTGTTAAAGTCGGACGAGCTCTTTTACGTTAAAGTATAGTTTATACCTTTTTAAATTAACAGAAAGTCGTTTCTCCCTTTAGACATAATATTTGGAGTAGACTCCCATTCTAAAATTGATTTAGAGTCGGTTTTGAATGTTTAAAAGGTTGACAATTGTGTTTTATTTCTTTTAGACACTGACAAATTATTATCATTCCATTTCTCAGTATACAAATAGAAAGAAATGCGTTTCAATTTTTTTTTAATTTGTCTCATACTTATATTCTCATCCCTGATCGATTATTAAAAAAAGCCATTTATCATCGTTTTTGAGTAGGTTATGACGGATGTTATACTCCTCTTTTGTTTTGGTATGACCCTGCCCCGTTAGTATTATTATAGAGACTTTTATATTCCCTATGCCTATATTGCTTGTTATAACATTTGTTTCGATACTGCCCGAGTCAATATAAAAAAGAATACCAATCAAAAAATTATATATGCGCTGCATTACTATAGATTGGGGTTGTTTGTTTAGAATTTCATTTTAATTAGATTGAACCCGAGGAAAAAATACGTTTAGCTGAAATTGTATATCTACTCTGGAAGAACGCAAGTGGTATAAGAGACACTACTCTCGGACGGAAAATGACAAAAAATTTATTGAGTCCCCCAGAGTGTCCCAGTTACAGAATAGTATTTGTATTGTATGGATTCTTAATGGCTTTGTTTTGAAGCTTCGATGGAGTTATTTCGTTTTGACGGTGATGAGAATGACGATGATTAATTTCAAAGTCGTATTTGACATTTAATCCTTAAATAACAAAACAAAAGCCACTGACTACTGCTCACTCATTGCGGATATATTGATTCAATTGAGAAGGAAATCAATTGAGTTGGAATGAGAGATAAATTATTGAAAGCATACATGGAGTATACTGTCTTCTCTTGTCACTGCTTCGATGAAAAGCATTAGTTTTTTAATGACTATACTGACAGATGGGAAAAATTCTCAAATTAAGGCAGATATTTATTTGGTTTAGTGAAACTTATTTTTGATCAATTGATACCTATTTGGTTTTCTCGAAAGTATGAAAGTTCAAGACAAGGCCATTGATGACAAATTTTAGAAGGTTTTAATGGAAGTAAGACGACATTGACGACAGCAGGGATCGAACCTGTGATCATGAGGTTGACAGGCGAGCACACAACCATCGTGCCACGGCCACCCCACTTCATTTTGCTTCCGTTGTTTGGTGAGAATAAGTTTTATTTAGAACTAAATATTAAGATAAACATCTTTTAGATAATTAAGCCTTGTTGTGGGATTACGTTAATGGACATTATTCATACATATGTATAAATAATATTAGACTATATATGAATAAATATTTTTATCAACTATGTATTTACAAGCAATATATTATGTATGTACATACATATATTAAGAAAATAAAAAAAATTGAAAAACAAAAAAAAAATAAAAAAATGAAAGAAATTGATTCGCATATTATGTACTTACACTTTTTTATTGCACAACAATCGACCCAGCTCCAGCGACAAGAAACTTCAACCCAATATTCAATTTTGAAATAATTTGAAACATATCTGTGTTCAATTTTAATGATTTGAAACATATTAATTTGAAAAATATTTCGTTAAGTTACTCTGAAAATGTTTCAGATTATCTATTCTTCTTAGTTGACGTGGCAACGAATTCCAAAGACGAACTGCGACGAACTGCACTAACGAAAAACTGTCGCTCAGAAGACTGACAAGTAAAGCGTGAATAGAGATCTGGTTGGTTCTGTCAGAAGATAGAAAACTTATATGGTTATAGAGGTCCGGTGGTTGCTTCGTCTGGACAATTTTAAATAACATGGTAAGCGTTCGAAATTGTATTAAATTCGCAGAGCTGAATCCTGAATCCATAAAGACTTTTCGTATAATTCGAAATGTGGTCAAATCTATGGAGTCCAAAAACATAACGAGCTGCATTATTAAAAACAACGTTCAATTTTCTCTGTGAAATAACATCTAAGCTACAAAAAATTTCACACCCGTACGTTAAAATATAGGTACTACCAATGTTTTGACCAGCATTTTCCTAGTTTCTACTGGTGTGAACTTCTTTGCAACAGATAGTGTTCTCAGCGCACCATAAGCCTTTCCTACCACAGCGCAGCGTTTACATGATTGCGCCAAGTTAGATTACGATTAAAGTATATATGTATCTACCTAAATTTTTCGCCGTATTAACGTACTCCACAGGAGTGTTGTTTAGGGATATGGTCGGAAAATAGCTTAAGTTTAAAGTCTTATTCAATCAAAAAAATTGATTTAAGGAAGCCAAGTACCAATGATTTGTATACCTAATGTCGCAAAATCTTAAACATTTAAAATCTGCTGTAAATCAATTTTAAAATTGGAGTCGACTTTAAATATTATGTTTAGAACCGACTTTTTGTAATTTTAGAAGGCATTAACTATACTTTAACGTTGAAGAGCTCATCTAACTTTAACAATAACAAATAGCTATTTTATCATTTAAAAGTATGCTTTATCCAGATTGACAATGGACATTTCATACCAAAATAAATCGAAGTAAAAATGTTTCCTCATTTATTGGATTTTTTAAATGTAAGAAAAAATCGTACAAAATCTTCTACGATCTTTAGTTTTGCAATATTTGCGATGGACAAACCAATCTGTACTTACGAATCTAAATATGTAGATATGCTTGTACGAGGATAGCCAAATGAATTCGCAACAACAAAATTTAGTTCTTATTTTGTGAATTAGCAAAATAAATACTTCATTTTTATCTTAAGTAGTATAAATAACGTATAAACGTTCAAAATCTGTATGTAAGTATGTATTATAAATATAAAATGAACTTTTTTTGGCAAAAAACTATTTGGTTATACTACGTTTTCACCAAGAGATAATCCTGGATTGAAGTGGATTTACCATAAATCTTCTTTAAATCTCGAAGATTTACGATGACAATTTATTTCTTAAATCTAGTAGATTGGAAATAAATCTTGTTAAATCTTCATTGGATCAATTGTTCGAACTGACCTAACATCCATATCGAGCTAATCTATCTCCATGATTTTTCATTGTTTGGCACTTCCACTTTATAAGAAAAATTGAAACACCATTAGGATTTTGATAGATGCTGTCAAAGTTAATCTTCTTTTTAATCTTTTAATGCGGTGAAAACCACACCACACCACATGTTTGTGTTTTTTTTTAAATTTTTGTTTGTGTAGTTGTGTTTGAGTTCTTTATCTGTCAGATTTAGGGTTATTCAAAATAAATTCGCTTAGATTCTGCTGCGAAACTCACATTCGTTAGAAGTCTAACGTGTTTAAAATTATGGAAAAGTTAGACAAAGTCTCCAAGCTAAGCGACTGTGTTAAAAAGAGCCGCTTTTATTTCTTAAACGAACAACGTTTAAAATTTTGCAACAATGCATTTATCTCTTATTAATTTTTTCAACTTCCAAATAAATCAGTTATAATTTGGGATAATAAGTAACCTACGTGTATATCTTCAAATATTTTTGAAGTATGTAAGTATGGATGCTAAATAACAAACGCTTGCCTTTGTATATTAATATTTCCCATGTCCATGAGCTTTTATAAATATGTACGTAGGGGAGTGCGGGGCTAGAAGTAACAAAATTAATAATTAACAGGTACAAAAATAGGTTCCGTCAAAAATTAAGAATCGTGTGGATGAGAAAGATGTTTCTCTTCTCTATAGCTACCTGTGTGTGGTCTCAAAAATAAAGAGGTTTGTTTTTTGTGAAAATGGATTAATGTTATGTAAGTAACTTTCATTTTGTTTAAAATTGTGTTCATTTCGTTAAAATTCATGGCGTTACTAGTTCTGAGATATTTTGGGGATAAGTTGCAATATGTTAAAAGTAATCCCGTTTATTTTTGCAACTGATCGTTGTTAACAAAACGTAAAGAACGGTTTGTTGTATTAACAAAAACTACAAATCTTGCGTAGGGTGCAAGTTTGGCTTCGGTCGGGCCTGTGTGCAAGCTCTGAAACAGTATGATATGGTAAACAATTTACTTAATTTAGTATTGGGTGCTTTTAAAACGCCGAATTTAACGAGTTAAAGTTATCCTCTTGGTATCACAACACCGTAGACTTTTATACATTATTTTATAATACACAATTACTATGTAGTTAATAGATGTATAACTGCTAACTCGATTTTGTTTGACGTTTGTTTATTTGTTGGTAAGGTTTAATATACTGAGTTATTCAAAAGGCTCGACCGGAATAAGGCACGTACTTACTCTTTTGTGACCAAATGTATAAATTGCCAAGAAGAAAAGTATTATCAATTTTCACTTACCCTTGTCTCAAATTTTTTAATTGTAAGTAAAAAAAACTTTCTTCATTTTACGAATTTTTACAATCTGTGAATATGATACAAATGCGAGCTAAAGCATTGTTATTAAATATATAAACGTTTAAATAAATAAATTAGCACATTTTGAACGATTTAGTAAAATGTTGAAGCCATTTTTAGTAAGTTACTAAGTTAAAAAGAAGATTTTTTAAATTTTAAACGAATTTAGCATCTTACTATCTCCTAACGTTTTACTAAAGTTAGAATCACAACTAGCTATTTTAACTTTTAGCAATTTTCTAAATCCATATGAAATCTGTCATTTTTCTAGAAAAAATTTCTTGGCAGTTTTATTTGAAAGAGTTAAATTTGTGTTTTTTTTATGATTCAACAAATAAACAATTAGCTCGTTTTTAAAAGTAAATAAAATAATACTCGTATAAAATGTTTTCGGAAAACGAACATTTTAATTTATATTTTTGAAGCCTCAGCTTTGTGCAGTAAAGTGCGATATTTTAAGTCCCGAGTAAAAACACTTTTGTAGAGCTGGACGATAGAGAATTTTACTTGGTTCGGTTTTTGGTTGAAAACATAAACTTCCAAGACCGAATTACAAGCCGTGGGCTTCCGATTTCACCAGAATTTCAAGTATTAGATACATTACACTTCTTTGGGAGAAATATCCGATTCTGGTAAGTTTACTTCCTAATGGAACACAAAGGATTTATATATATGGACAACATTTAATCTTATAGGAGCATAACATGCAATGGTCCAGTCCAAAGTGGGGAAAATAATAAAAAAACATTTCGACAAAAGGTTGTCACAAATAAATAAACTGTGGGTTGTCCCTTTGACTTTTGAGTTTCCGAAATTTCAAATTATCTATAAAATTACTAAACTTTTAGCAATTTGCTAACTAGTTAATGCTAAGTTTTATAAAAAATTGTTTTTTTTTTTTTAATAGATTTAAGCTACCTACATATATGTATGTCTAGAAATTTGTATCCATCAGCATATTATTTTCGCCCAAAATGTAGCTGTGTATGTTTACATATGTATTTACTTTTTTTTTCAGACTGTCTTCATTGAATTTACATATACATAGGTGTTGGCGAAGGTTATTTAAGACCTCCAGTCGCATTTTCAAAATTGTATTCGGAATAATATCCTTAAAATTTTTGTCAACTTAATTAATTATTTTTTGTTGTAAGTACCTTTCATTCATAGAATCATTCAAATATATTTATTTATTGTCATCTTAAAAAATTTAAAAGGTTAAAACTCAATAGTTTTATTGTTTTCATTTTTCGATAATGCACTTACATTACATATGTACATAAATATATTAATATAAATATCAAATCAGTTCGAAAGTTGAATTTAATAACAGTTAATTAAAAATCCGATAAGACAAAAAGTTAAAATATAGATACTTCTCGACCAGATGATTTTTTCACCTCCTCGTGTCATCCAATTTAATGAGCCAAAATTACAATAAATACATATGTTTCCGGTAACGCCATGTCACACTACCTGAACATTATAGTTGAAAAGGTCGGTCCTTTATCGAGAGAATTTTTTTCAAAGGTTCTTTTTTCTTGTTGACACTGATTAACTTAATTGTATTGACGTTTACTGACACTGTAATTACTTATAATGTGTTGAGTACAGAATTTCAATAGTATTTTAACTTTCAAAAATAAAAAAAGCTCTTGTCGCTCGTGTAAAACCCCAAAAAATAAAAATTAATTACAATTTTAATGTTTAATTTAATAACTTAAAAGGAATACCTAATATGTTTCATGTTTAAGTGAAGATACACTACAACGGTGTTTTGCGGGCATCTAATTGCACCTTGGCTGCAAAGGATTCGCACAGCAAATTGAAAATACTTCGCCTTTTATACCTAGCAAAGGCTTCTTCTTTGTAAACTCCATTTTTCATTCATCCCTTTAAAGTATTACTTACGATTCATGAATAAAAACATACAGAGGTTTTAACAGTTAATCTGTTTTACATTTACGGGAGAGGTAGTATTAAGTTGAAAGATATAGCGTGTCGGTAAATAAAGGTTTGTCTGTTAAATGAGTGGTAGTGGGACTAAAACTGGATAAATAGTATATACATACAAATACGGTCAACAAGAATAGTAAGCATTCATATACCTACTCATGTCTGGATTATTGGATTTTAAGTGTACCTTTTGTTTTTGAAAGGATCTATAGAATTAGAAACAAAAGGCTAGCAATCTATCTATTGGTTCAATGTTTCTTCTGAAAGTATGAAGTGCTGGGTAATATCTTTTTTGACATGATTTATTATTGAACATTTTGCAAAAAAATATTGTTTATTCATTATTCTAAAAGAGGACACTTTCAAAATATGGAAGGATTTTGACCACATTTCTTAAACGTAAACATGGTTTTCTCACTCAGAAAAACAAAGAAAAAATCTTAAGGAACCGATTGCTCCGTTAATTATAAGTTTCACAAGAACGTACCTTATATAACGTTAGTAACCGAAAAGTTACAAAGATTTTAGCTTTAGAAGAACATTTATAAATAAAGTATATTCAGCGGCCCCTATGGACTATGAAAAAAAAAACAATACCTAATCAACAACAATATTGTTTACATACCAAAATTCGTAGTAGAATACATATGAACATACTATTACTAGCATTAGATTCTGTTACAGAAATGGAATCGAGAATTCGCAGGATAAAAAAAAATCATTGTTTGTAGCACCAAAGCTAAAGTTTTTGTGGCATTTAAGGGCGAGGAATTTGAATTGTTTATTCTTATTTGAAAAGTATTTTAACAAAATAATGCTGATGTGGGTGCAGATATTTTATTTGTCTCTTTGTTCTTATTTCGGGATACTGTTTACCACTCGGTCTTTTTCGCAAGCCCACTTTGTGAATATATATTTAATGCTGATACTTAACCTAGTAGTAGGTATGATGTATGAAATTTGTTGACCCAACGCCCAACTGCAGGGATTGTGTCACTGTCACCGCAATAGCGGTAATTCAGGTGGATTTTATTAGATTGGTACAAGTTTTCTGCAGGCTTGGAATATACAAATCAAGTAAATTTCCTCATCTAAAATGTCATCTAAGCACTGAGTTCGTCCGCCATTCTAATGAAAAGTGAATTTTGACAGCATGTTTGATGAATGTGAACGCTAATGTTTTTCATTAATCAAATATTCATCATGCCGTACTTGTCAAACTAATTTAATGTTGTATCAAATAACATCCCTGTTTGAACATATTATAGTCTAATACTACGTTTTCAGTTAGAGATAACATTCAATTAAAGTGAATTTACCATAAATCTTTATCAAATTTCGAAGAATTATCATACACATTTATTTCGTTAATCTGGTGGATTAGAAATTAAACTTGTTAAATCTTCATGGGATCAATTTTTCTATAGTTTGAATTAAATTATTTCGATGTTATTTCATCGTTTTTTATCGTCAGATCATACTCCAGTAATTTTATAACTGAGCGAATCAGAAATAATAGAAAAAAGTAATCCCAAGCTCGTGAATAACACAACAAACTGGAATGAATTCAGAGACAAACGTGAAAGTTTTATAAACCTAAGATCCACTATGCAAACAATTGAACAAATTGATCATGAAGTAGAACAATTTATTGCTGATGTGCAGCAGGCTGCAGAAGAAAGTACTCTAACTATTTCGAACGCGAGAGAAAAAGGTATAAAATATCCTATCGAAATAAAGGTGTTGATATTGGAAAAAAGAAGAGCTAGAAGAAAATGGCAAACCACGAGATTCCCAGATGATAAGGTAGTTTTTAACCGTCTAAACAACGAATTAAAAAAAAAGAATCTGTGAGTTTAAAAATGAGTCACTAAGTAGATTCCTGAAAAGTCTGACGACGGATGCTTCTACCGAATACTCCTTATGGAAAGCAGCTAAGCGCCTAAAAAGACCTCAGACACAAAACTAAGTAGATTCCTGAAAAGTCTGACGACGGATGCTTCTACCGAATACTCCTTATGGAAAGCAGCTAAGCGCCTAAAAAGACCTCAGACACAAAACCCGCCAATAAAATCTCAAGATGGTAAATGGATCGGAAACCCGAAACAAAAGGCTGATCTCTTCGCTGAATATCTCGCGAATGTTTTCAAGCCATTCCCAGCAAACACAGCTACAGATCCCTTACAGTTTGTTGACAGAAACGACGAATGTGAAATACCTTCTGTCACGCTCAAAGAAGTAAGAAGCATGTGTCAACATAAGTTGTCTAACAAAAAATCACCAGGGTACGATCTTATAACTGCTCAGGTTTTGAAAGAAATGCCTCTAATAGCCTTCAAGAAACTCCAATTTATAATAAACGCATGCCTTAAACTAAGATACATATGTGCCACATCATTGGAAAATTGCAGAAGTCATTGTTATACCTAAACAAGGTAAGCCACCAACAGAAGTAACATCTTACAGACCAATATCGCTTATACCAATCATGACAAAAGTTTTTGAAAAACTGCTACTGAAAAGGCTTAGCAAAATAATTGAAGAAAGAAGACTAATTCCAAGCCATCAATTTGGATTTAGAAATAAACATTCCACGATAGACCAAGTGCATCGAATTACAGATGTTGTGAAAAAGGCACTTGAAGAAAAACAAGTATGCTCTGCTTTATTCTTAGATGTTGCTCAAGCTTTTGACAAGGTTTGGCACTTGGGACTTGAGTACAAACTGCATAGGGACCTTCCCAGGCAGTACTACGAAGTACTGAAATCCTACATTACGAACCGACTCTTTAGAGTACGGTACGACCAAAATTACTCGGAACTTAAGAAAATTAAAGCCGGTGTACCACAAGGAAGTGTCCTAGGACCAACCCTGTATCTGTTTTATACAAGGGATATTCCAGTGGACATCAACGCTATCATGGCGACCTTTGCTGATGATACTGCAATATTGGTGCCAGATAAATCCGTTACGAAGGCTACACAAAAATTGCAAAATGCAGTCGATAAAGTTAGTGATTGGACTTTACAAACAAAAACATAAACAATGTTCCAATATTTATAAACAGTACAGAAGTACCTTACTACAATACCGCAAAATACCTTGGAATGAATTTGGATGCAAAGCTTAAATGGAAAGTGCACATCAAAAAGAAAAGAGAAGAACTAAACTTAAAGTACAGAAAAATGTACTGGTTACTAGGAAAGAACTCTGACCTATCTATCCAGAACAAACTAATGTTATATAAGCAAGTATTGAAACCCGTTTGGACATATGGCATCCAACTATGGGGCTGTACAAAGAAAACAAATGCAGAACCCATCCAAAAATTCCAAAGCAAGGTCCTTCGTGGAATAATAAATGCCCCTTGGTAAATAAGAAATAGCGATGTACATCGTGACCTTCAAATTGAAATGGTTACAGAAGTGGTTAAGAAACACGCTGTATCACACAATCAGCGACTGCAAAGTCATACTAACTCCGAAATGGAGACCGTATTAAATAAATGTACGAGAAAATGTTCGGAGATTAAGAAGAACCAATCCTCTTGAGCTGATGGTCTAAAAGCTATGGGAAAGTGTTATTACCTTAAACTTCCCCCAATGCGATTTAAAAATTAAGAAATGAAAATCATTTGTCGATCTTTCATAGATTGGTCCTGATTCACCGGTGGTTTTAGTGCGGTAAGAGTCCCACACTACTCGGTACCGATTCTTACCGAGTGTCTTTTGAAGATTTCCATCGGATAAAAAAAAAAAAAAAATTCATCGTTTTACACAAATGAAACTTTTTTTTCTCGCTTCAATTTTATAAGAAAAATTGAAACACCATTTGATTATTTCTTGGTGATAATGTAGTATAACAAACTGCATGTTTTATATTAAACTTTTGAAATAAATAGGTTTGTTCCTTTGATTGAAACCTTATGATTTTCTGTGAATTTCTATCCAAAGTTCTGTCAAAGTTAATATACAAAATTAGCATTCTATTAAATGCACAAACATTTTTTTCAATATAAAATTCAATTCAACTTTGTTTTATTGAACATACTTTTTACAATTTGGCTTACAACTTATAAGATGTTGGCTCATAGGGGGCCTAACTACGAGTATATACAGTGATTTAAGTTTAATTATTTTTATATACAATTTACATGACGAAAAAGAAAAATTTAAAAGGTCGGTTGACTGTATCGTCTTCAGGGTATTCATTTCTGGTTGTCAGTGGTGGGTATAAAAAACATTAGAATTACATTATTATGTATGTTTATTAAGTACGTTCGATAACAAATATTCGGCACTCGGACGAACGTTGATGTTTACACATCTTAACCGTGAGACCTGGCACTCACTTATTTTTTTTTTTTTCATAAATATGTTGATTGAGCAAGGCTACAGTAGTTGTTTGAAAAAGAATTTAAGTAAACGTATGTAGGTAAGTACGTATATGCGAACAATTTCAGCTCTTTAATGTAATATCCAACCAATATAGATATTTCAAACCCAAACAACCTGAAAACTTAAAAAGAAAACAAGAAATGAAAAATGATCAAGAATTGATTCAAAGAAACGCAAAATATTTCATAATTTTGGATCTGTTTGTAAATTTAAGTGCTCCTGAGACTTAGCGCTGTAGAATAATTCGAATAATTCCTTATAACCGTTTTTTCTGTGATAAAAAACGCTTCGAAAAAAAGCAGCAAAATACAAGTTCGCTAGTTTTGCTTATCGCTTCTATGAGAAAGACGAAGTCAATACTGCAGACGTTCCCGTTTGCTTAAAATCTCTTGTGGAACCAAGCATCGAATGAGATTTGTAAGGATCCTTGGCTTTAACTTTTCACATCTTTCCGCAAAATGTTTGCGAATAATTTTAATAAACATATACATCTGGAAAACCCGCAAAAAAATACTTACAGTACTTGATAGATTCTGGAAGTAGAGACTTCTCTGTTGAACGAATCGATGAAATGCTCTGATGAGGAAGTAAAGAGGAAAGTAAAATGAAAACCAGTGAAAAGTACCCCTTGGCATAATGGTTAGTGCCTTGGACTGTCATGCGGAAGGTCTCGAGTTCGATTCTCAGCCGTTGCAAGAAAGTTTTTTTCAGGGGTGTACTGCCTCTTGCGAGGAATTGACAAATTCTCCAAGAGTATCTCTTGTCATGTAAAGTGATGGTCATTAGCCGTTCGGAATCGGCAGAAAATTGTAGGTCCCCTCCGTTCCTGGTAACACGCACCCAGGAATGGTTAAGAGTTGTAAGTCACTAGGTCCTGGTTCAGTCCGAGCTGTTGCACCACCAAATTTATTTATTTATAGTGAAAAGGAACTTAACCTAAAAAAGCGAGCTGTTTTACACCATAAATAAAAAGTATCGTAAATTTAACGGTGTGTGTTAAAATCTCCATTAGAACTTAATACGCTCCAACGTACATGTTATATCTTGTTCAAGATCTATATTTTACACCTTTTTTCTTTACATAATTTTGCCAATGGAAATCATAGATCTTCCAGTTTTCTCAGTACCTCATAGTAATCACAAGGAAAAATAAATTCGGTTTAAGTCATATTTCCGATTAGACATCAATCGTATATAGAATGCGATCGAGATGTGAGTCTAGTTAATAAAAAAAACTATCACATAGACATCAAACAACTGGCAAAACGAAGTGAGGAGAAGCTGTACAAATCATAATCTATGTAAAGTAATAAAATAAAAATAACTGTGATGATAATTTTGATTTCCAAAATTGAAGTGAGTTATTAGCCCCCCTTTATTTTCGAAATTGTCCATTTTTAACTCGACCAAACAAAATGCTCAAAATTTGTAAAGAGGTTTTCCAAAAATCGAATAACAAGGGCATATACAAGAGCTCTTAGATCGATAGAAAGGTCTAAATGGAAAGAGAAGGCATTAAAAAGATTTTGCAATGGTCGAACTGGAAAATATTCAACATTCGTCGATAAGAACGTAGGAAGCGACAATAAATTCGATTTCTTTGAATTCTAGATGATTGTGATGGACGCTTGAAAAATGACACAAGTCACAAACTTAATTCACTAAAATCGTTGTCTTAAATTATGTTCTATCCACTAAAAAAATGTTATGTATTATTTAACATTTTTTTTTTAATTTGACCTTTATTAGTTAATTTAATTGAAAGCTCAAGTGACCCGCCCCGGGCGGCAGCAGGCCAGGGGCTGCAAAATGTAGCCGGTGAAGCGGGTAGAGTAGAGATCATATGTTTCATGACAGAACGTTTGACAAGTCAACAAGCAACAATGACGTAAATTTGAAATTTGCCACCCTGCCTGTGATTTGTCGTTGACGCTCTCGGCTGATTTTCGTGAATTCGTAAACTCGAGGGAGAAAAGGTCGCCGCGGTAGAATCTTTCATCGACTTCTTCGAACCAAAGGGAAAAAATGCAGAAGATCTCAGCAACGATATAATCGCGAAGATAACATCAGACGGACTGGACATACAGAACTTGAGAGGACAGGCTAATGACAACGCTGCCACAATACCAGGGATCCACAATGGAGTTCAAGCCCGGATTAAAGCAATGAATCTGAAAGCTACATTCTGAGTCAATGAATTCCGTGACGTTTTTTGGAACTCTGGAGAAGCTGGTTGCCGTCACAAGTCAAGCAGTGAAACGAGTCACTGAAACGCGCTGGAGCGCTAGACATGAAGCTGTCAAGACGCTTAAAAATAAGTTTGAGGAAGTTCTTGAGGTACTCGAAGAATTGACGGATTCATCTCAAACTTCCGAAACAAGATCGGGAGCCCGTCTTCTTCTGACAGCAATGCGGTCATTTAATTTCCTCACTTTTCTTGGCTTGTGGGCTGCAGTGCTACCTGAAGTAGATGACGCACAGATTTACCTGCAGCAACGAGGACTGAGTGTTGATAAGTGTACTCAGAAACTCTGCGCTTTAAAAACTCTCCTAGATAGCAGAGACCGTTTCGTCCAAGCCGCAATCGACAATGCTAAGACTCTCTCTGAAAAACTCGGAATCGAACTCAAAACGAGAAGAATTCGCAAGAAAAAACGCATGCATGGCAATGAATCCGAAGATGCAGCTTTATCTCAGGAGCAAGAACTGCCTCGAGAGGTGTTCGCATCATTTGACAAGATCATTCAAGAAATGACGACTCAATTCCAGCAAGTACAAGAAATAGCAGACAAGTTCGGATTTTTGAAGCCAACGAAACTTTTGGACAGCAAGTACGATTCCCATGTATTAGAATGCATCGACAAGAACGAGTTTCAGATGGAACGGAAGCCTTCCAACAGTTTGTCGCCAGTTCTGAATCAGAGGACGATATAGGAAGCAAGGACCACTGGAGCTCCTACAGTTCATTCAAAAACTGAATCTGGGAATTTCGGTTCCAAATATCGGTCATCTTGATTCGTATATATTTGACTTTGTCAATTTATTAGTGTCGTTAGTTGTGAGAGAAGTTTTTCGAACTTGAAGCTAATCAAAAAGTATCTCAGATCCACTATGAGGTCCACTAGACTGTCAATCTTGACTATAATTGTCGATTGAACAAGAATTGGCTGCAAATATTGATTTTGACAAAGTTATTTCTGACTACTGACCGTAGAATCTATTTGAGAAACTACTGATCCTATTTTACCTTCACTAAAAGATACCTCATTGCCTGTGATATGATGTCTCTAAATTTAATTTTAATTAAGTATTTAATGGTGGCGGTAAAATGGGTCTACCGCCCCGGGCGCCGAGATGGCACGCTACGCCACTGGTCCACATAGAAAACATTTGGAAAACAACATCAATGTCGATTTTTTAACTCATGATTCAGGTTTTTACCAATAATTTCTCACTCTCTCTAGATGTACTCGTAATACAAAATTATTTATTATTTTCTTAACATAGGTGGTCCTGGTCATCCACATTTGCCTACATTTTACACTTTATCAAAAATTATTTTTTTTGTAACGTTTTTTGTTACAGTCCATGCACGTACGTACGAGTATGTACAGTTTCGGCACAAATATTGTAAATAGAATATTACTAAAAAATAAAAGATGGAATTCATTCACTTGTAAATACAGTGAACAAAACAAAATGTACCTACAAACTTTCTCATATGACCCTACACCACAAACTGTATTAAGTATGTATTTGTTATACTTATGTATGTACCTATTCGTAAGTTAAAATTCTGATCAAAACAGTTTCTCGTTTTCATATAAATCGCAATTAATTGTTGACGCTATTTCATCAACTGACCCCAAAGTGTCATAACATTATCTAATTATCAACAAAAGCTAAAATTTTCGTCAGCATTTCTACTACTCTGTGTGTACTCGTATGACAAAAATGTAATGAACATGCAAATCGGTTCACAAAATAAATTTTCATATAAACTGACGACAAAACGAATGGAAACTAGAATAATAAATTTCAAGAGGACAGCAATCCACACTCGAATGACTATGAAAATCTGTACCTACGACAACATTAGGAAAAGTTTGGTTTTGAAATTTTCGGAATCATTTTAGGTTCTACAAGATTTGAACTTTTGGTAACACACAACTTGGAGGGGCGATAAATTATTAATAAAAAATAACACATTAATTTACAGCCCTGTCATTCTTCTGCCAACACTCTTATTTTATCTATGTGTTGATTGATGTTAAGGACATTGACATTGTTTTACCTACATATGCAAATATTATATGGCGCCATTTATTATTTGTGTCGTGTAAATTTTCTTTACACACGCTTACAATAACAAGATAGTCCTTATGATTCAAACCAGAAGCGAGGAAAAGCAGTAGCTTCATAGACCAGTAATCTAATCTCATTTGCTTTGATTTTGATAAACCGAATCAAGACAGTTTGGTAGTCAGGCTCACATTGTCTAACAACTGTGACCCGGTCAATAAAACTGTGAAATTCCTACAACTTATCAACATGAGTCCTTCTAATGGCATTTGCCTTAAAAGGGGGTGTAATTCTTTCTCCCTGCAGTGCTGTGTTGTTGGTATAATCAGAACTTGTCGTTGTTGGTTTTTGGGATAACGTTATTTTGTTATTGTAAGTATTACTGTTTCTCCCTGGGAGCTGTGGAGGTCTTACACTTAATTACACTATTGATTAATTTACTATGAAGATTCATTGGATCTAAAACCCAAGCACTAATTTCCAAAGTGACAGTTTCGAGAAATTGAAGTGGGATTTTCAGTCCAACAAAAGTTCTAGTGAATCGCAAAGATACGAGTAGTAATGGAACTGATAAATGCCGTTGCAGTTGACAAGCTTAAACAAAATTTCCGAATACACAGTTCTTAAAAATATTTAAGAAATAATCAATTGATTAATAAATTGTACACATTAATGATTTCATATAATTAAGAGTAAAATTTAAACAACATTAAAAAATTAATAAATAGATTTTGCAAAACGATTTGAAGTTATTTAACTCCCTTTGAATGCATATGAACTTTCTCATTCCAACAATGTGTGCTGACACATGACTATGGCCAAAGTTAGTCATCGTTCATGGTCGATTGAATTTCTGTTGTAATTTTTCTCTACATTCAATAGAGATTGTATCGACGATGACTATAACTTTGGATTTAGTGTTGTTCGCTGATGATGAAAAGGTTTGAAATTAAGTACTTTAAAATTTGTATTCATTAGTTTTTTAATATGATTTAAATTTGACTCCGAATTTTGAAAAAAACATTAAGGTATACTCGTACAATTTGGTAATCAATTGATATTTACACATTTCACTTGGTTCAACTAGAAAGTTATCATACTAAAAAGGAATGTCTTATTTTTTAAATGCGAAGTTTTGTGCTACTTAAAAGGACCTGTGTAACAAAATTGATCCACCCATTAACAGATACGGGTCTGATCAAAAACATAATGTTTTTTTTTCCAAAAAATATCGAAATCGTGGTTCCTTTATGAAAAGTTTTCGCTGATATTACCCATAGACTGAAAATAAAATCTAGGTATATATGATAAAAATGTAGGTTGGCTGATAAAAATTTTCAACAAAACGTTTTATCAAATTGATAAAAATTACAGAAATTTGTTGAGTTAACAAAAAATATTTTGTTGTATCCACAAAATTAATTTGTTAAGCTAACATATTGATTTGTTGAAATAACAAAAATATTTTCTCAATATGACTATTTTTTCGTAAAATATACAAAATAAATTTGACATATTAACAATTCTTTTGTTGTATAAACAAATTTTTTTGTTAATGTAACAATTTTTTTTTTTGATTATCGGATTAATGAAAAATTTTGTCAATTTAACAAATTTATTTTGTTGAATCCACAAAATTTATCTGTCAGCTTAATGAAAATGATTACTTTTAATTTAAAATGTTTCTTGTTTCAAAATAGCTGTTTTTGACCTTTAAGTCCACAAAAATTGGCGTTTCGTCCCTGCATCTTTCATCTGTATTGACGTATTTTGTTAAATTCAGTTAATCTTACATCGATTTTTTGACAAAAACCAAATGTGAACTATATCATATACAAAAGATTTGTCATGTCAAAATATTCGCACAATTTTTTCTTTTCCTCACAAAATAGTTTTATCTATCTGATAATTTTATTTTATCAATATTACAAAATAACTCAACCTCAAAATAAAAATATTTGTAATTTTAACAAAAATGTTTTCATTTTTTGTTAAATTGACAAAAAAATCAACAAAAACTTTGTGATATTGACAAGCATTTACAAAACAGATTTTTTGTAGATACAACAAACATTTTGTTTACATCAAACAAAAAATTGTGGATGTGACAAAAATTTCTGTTTGTTTGATGAAAGTCGGTTCAGTAGATAACCAACAACTGGGGGTTATACAACCAAAGATAATAAAAATATATTTATATTATCCGCCAGTGCAGAAAACACATTCATTTAAAATCATAAACAACTACTTGACCCAATAGAATGCCTAACTGTTTTTGAAATGACTTCTTGGTATAAATATTTACTTACATATGTGCGTGTGTGTGTAGGCACAAACATATTTAAAGGATAACTGTCGATGGCCGGCGGCGGCAATATAATAGAGAATAAAAAATTCATTTTGTTGGTGGAGTTACTTGTTCACGAATGTGACCCAAATAAATTATTCAGATGTGATTTTAACTCCTTAAAATTAAATGAGATTAATGTAGTGGTCACCGAACAGCTTTAATTAAATATGAGCCACTAATGAATTAAAATGTCAAACTACACATACAAGTTGGCAAACTTCCTGACTGAATAAACAACTCTTAAAAGTTACCCATTTTACAACAAATTCTCAATCGAAAAAGAATTCTTAAATTGGAAATTTAATTTGATACGACAAAACCACAAAATCCCTATCTATCTTCAATCAATAAAATGACATTCAGAAATCTGACCCTTTTTCTGATTAAAAAAAATTTGACTGCTTTATTTTCCTTATAGATACCTACCAGTAGTGCCTTTCATTCTTAATCCTACCAAAGTACAAAAGAGAAGAAAAATATTCATAGGAGCGTTCAGACAGTTTGATTGACGTTGATCAATTAAGAGTATGAGAATGTTGAACATATTAAGTAAGTTATTTGAGTACCTTCTAATGTAAGATGTTATTTGTCAAGGATTAAAGATTTCGGAGACTTCATGTCAAGTGTATACCAGAATCGGGTTACATTTTCCAACATTTGTGACCCATTTGATGTGTGCAAAGTTTGAATGTGACAAATTGAAATAAATCTGTATAGTAATAATTAATTAGGGTACTTTTTAAATAAAATGAAGTAAGTTTTCTGCAATCTTAAGTTTTTCCTCACAGATGTGTCTGTCGATGATTTCTTTACACAGAGTCAAAAAGAATGCCTTTTATTTTAGACAAAAAAAATAAATAATTTCTTAATGAGACTACGTGAAGTAAGAGAAATTTATTTTAAGGTGTGTTGATATAGTTTGGTAAACAAACTTATCTTATGAGTCCTGTTAACGGAAGGAAATACTAATGAAAGCTATTTAGATGTTAAAGTACATACATTATGTACCTACATAAGCACAATTATATATGTAATAGTTCTCGCAATGAAATGTGTTGAAACTTTCGCAGAACTTAATCGGAGAAGCTAAGACGCTAAAAAATAATCAAGAGACTTTACTGACACTTCAAAATTGACAGATCATACAAAAAAGTTTATTAGTGCGTTTGTATTAAAATACAAACTGTAACATAACAAAGTGTTATGCTCTGTTAATCCATTTTATCCATCCATCCATACACATTATTTATTTGGTAATTTGACAAAGGTAAGGTGAGTAGAAATGGCGGCCACGAGCAATCTATCTCAGTGATAGTAAAAGAATAACTTTCCGAATAACTGAACTCTCATTTTTGCCTGCTCAGATTCAATGCATGTTCCGCTATTGGCCATTGTTCGGTATATACATATATTGTAATTACCCTGGTTATTTCTGCGGTGGTCTGCATATAAGGTCATTCGTTCGGAATTAATACAGATGGACCACTTCTTTAGATATTATGCAGTTGCTGAAGATGCTTCACCTACGGTTGGTAATTGTAAATAAAATTGATAATTTATGTAAGTATATGTTATGAAGAGGTAATGTTGGCCTGGCCCAGTTCGTTGTCCCGTTTGTTTGCCTCAATTTCACACTGGACCAGAAACCAGATAAGAGTGACATTGAGGTAAATGTTCAGCTTCGTTAGCTCATCCCGGCATTACTGGACCAATTAAGCAGATGAAGAAACTAAATCAATGGTTTTAGCAGTCGCCTGAATTTCTGTGAAAATGGTCATGTTCCGGTTCTGATTTGGATCTAGTTTGTGTATTTTGCATGCTTAAGCATACTGTCTAAAAAGACCTAGAGACATTTAAAGATTTAAGACACATACTAACCATTTTTGGATCCCTAAAACAGTGTATTATTCTTGCGTGGAGTAAAATAATAAATTTTCAACTAGTAATTGTTCAAAAACACCTTCTACCTTCTACCCTTTTCCTTAGTAAATTAGATTTATCTGTAATTAACTAAGTTTATTTTGATATACATAGCATAAGCTTCTATTTTTATTTGTGTTCTAAATTAAAGTTAAAAAAAAAAATATTTAATTGAACCTTAAGCAATTTGTGAGGGTCTTCGATAAGTAAAAAGAACGCATTTCCATATCTTAAGTGTTTTACGAGTACTAACAAAACCGGTGCAAATTCATTGTATCTAACAAAAAACAGAAATAAATTAAAATCATGAATACAATAAAAAATAATTTTTTAAATTTTCAAAAACGAAGGTTTGAAAACCAAAAACAGTAATATGCATTTATGTCAAGACTACAAAAATAGAGATGCACCCTTTCTCCTCAGGACGGCAGCAAACTAGGTGTGTAGTATTCAGTGTTAGTCGAAAACATGTCTGCTGCCACCAGGTTTGTAATCTTAGCCCATTCTTCAATATTTAATTTCCACTTTAATTTAGGGCCGAAGATAAATCCGAGTTGGTAGACAAAGTGAGAATTTAACGTTTGAGTCGAAGAAATTTAACCAATAGTAACAACGAATGCAGCCGCCTTTACACCACATCTCTCCAACGAGAATTTTATTTCTGCTTAAAAGCCAGAGAAGATGGGGCAGAACACCCTTCTTTACCTTGATTTACATTTACTTCTCTACACAGACGTCAATGAGTGATTCTTGAATGGACTCGGCAAGAGCATATTCTTTGAAGTGATTTTTTTCTCAATTGTACGAAGAACCTCATGAAAGCCCGTCTCGGTTCACTGACCTTTAAAATATGCCAGTGGTTTTTAGATCCAGGATGTCTCTAATATTTTTGTCTAGAATGCGCTTTCATTCTAATCAGAAAGAGTCTTGAAGAGTAGCACAGATGGAAGACTTACGCAATGGTTTTGTCAGCGAAGAAGAAAACCTTTTCATAACTTAAAGGGTTAAGACGCATGATAACTTTACAAATCTGTATATTGCGCCAATACTACCAAATATCTTGGAATGTCAAGCTAAAATGGAAAAAGCACATCAACAAGAAAAGAGAATAACTGAAATTAAGGTACAAAAAAAGTACTGGCTACTAGGACAGAACTCTGGCCTATCTATCTAGAACAAAATAATGTTATACAAGCAAGTGCTGAGAACCGTTTGGATATATGGGATGGGGATCCAGCTATGGGGTTGTAAAAAGAAAAATACTGAACCCATCCAAAAATTCCAAAACAATGTCCTTCGTGGAAAGATAAATGTACCTTGGTACATAATACATAGCAATCTTCATCGTGACCTTCATATAATTAGAAGTGGTTAAAAAACACGTTGCATAGTATAATCACCGATTGCGAAATCATAACTTACCTATGCCGAGATGGAAACCGTCTTAAATGTTAGGGGTAATATTCGGTGACTTAGAAGAACGAAGCCTCATGAGCTAATTTCTAATTGCTAATTGCTAATTTCTCTTAATGTGATTTTAAAATAAGAAAAGAAAAATTATTTGTCGATCTTTCATAGATTGGTTTTGATCTGAACCAGTCTCTGTACTTTTTCCGGATTTCCTTAGTGGGGCTTGTTTTGTACCATCGGAGCTAAAAGGGTGGTCCAACGAAAACGCACGATATTAATTGTAAATAAAACAAAATGTTTTCAGAGAATTGTGTTAATATTTTTTTATTATTATTATATTTGAATCGGTCATTTCAAAAACCTCTTAAGTCACATTTTTTTCCAAAATGCTTTTTTTTTTTGCTGAAAATGGTTCCTTAAAGGGAGATGCGTATTCTGGGTAAGAATCACGTTAGTCTGTACATTCCTTCCCCTTCAAATAATACCATGGAAAAGACGTTCATTGCATAAACAACATAAGTCAGTGACTTAAGAGGTTTTTGCACGAACTACTAGATGGCGGGTGTAGTTTTATGCGTGAGTTTGAGGTTTTAATTTTACTTTGCTCTGATTGGTTCTTCTTCAATTTGACAACAAGGGCCATTTTGTCTTATTTTCGTCTTTTACTCAACTATATTCTGCAAAAAGTTATTTAAGCTTTAAAAATGTCTTCAAGTAGAACAGAAAGTGATGGTGAGCCGAAAAAAAAGAGAACGCGAAATCCCCTAAAATATAAAAGAAATATTATAAAAGATTCTAAAATTAAAGGACGTGCATATACTAATTATCGAGGAAAAGAAATAACTTCGAGATCTACTATCTACCGGTGAAATTTGCAGGCAAGTTTTCCATAAACCTTTATTCAGTTTACGTTTTTCAATGGTTTTTCTCTATATAAACCTAATGTACCGCTTATTCATTGTAGATGTAAGAAGCAATGTTTTTCAAATTTCCAACAAGATGACATGGACTTTTGCATTTCAAAAATTAACTTCTTTTCAACAAAAAATGAGCAGGATATATTTCTTCAATCACTTATTGAAAAGTTCCCTATAAAACAGAGGCGTCCTCGAAACGAAAACGCTATACAGAGGCAAAATGCTTTTCAGTTCCATGTTTTAAAACAAACTGATAAACTTAAAGTCTGCAAGAGAGCATTTATCAGCATAAATGGAGTTACTGAAGCCAGAGTTCGTAGGCTTTGTGATTTGCTTAATGAAGGGAAGAGTCCTATACAGATAAAAGGGGATGTCACCCCAAAGCAAATACAGTGCCTCCTGAAATATGCCAAAAAATACACGAACACATCCTTTGCTTTCCTAGGAAAATGACACACTACGCAGGAAAAGACATTAAATATCTTGATGCAAGATTGGATGTCAAAAAAATGCATTCAATGTTTAACGAAAAACTTCCAGATCTCGGTGTAAAGTACAAATTTAAGTACAAATTTTACTTACAATACTTTAATGAAAAGTTTTCCCTTAGATTTGGTCGACCACAAGTCGACACATGTATAACTTGCGAAGAACTATCAACAAAAATAAAGCAATTAAACTTATCAGAAAATGCAAAAAAAAATGTAGTAGCTCAGTTAATGGTCCATAAAAGCAGTGCCAAGAAGTTTTACAACAAAATTTCATCAGTTCAAGATCTTTGTAAGGAACGTGATGATGTCGCAGCTATAACTTTCGATTTTATGCAAAATCTACCATTGCCGCACATACCTATACAAAACATTTTTTATTTAAGGCAATTATGGGTTCACTGTTTTGGTATTAAGGATTTAAAAACAGGCAAATCGACATTTTACATGTATCACGAAGGCATTGCTAACAAAGGAGCCAATGAGGTTTGTTCAATGTTGATGCATTATATAAAAAGTAATATTGGGCCAAATATTAAATACTTGTATCTATTTTCCGACGACTCATCATCATCATCGGCTCGACAACCGGGTTCCGGTCCTGGCCTCTTTCAACAAGTCTCTCCACCTATCCCGGTTTTCCGACGACTGCCCCGGCCAAAATAAAAATAATACACTGTTGAGATTTATGTTGGGTTTGACTGACTCTAAAAGATTTGAAAAAGTTTATCAGTATTTTACCATACGTGGTCATTCGTTTTTATCAAATGACCGTGATTTTGGAGTCATAAAAAAAATGTTCGAAAGCATGATCGTATATACGTTCCATTGATTTGGTTTCAAAGTCCAGCTCAACATTTACAGTTTGGTTTTTAAGAAATGGTGGCCAAATTTGGACAAAAAAACATGTTTGTCAACTGAATCTTATGGAAAAAAAGTCCCAAAAGACCAGAAAAAATCATTCGACATACACGAGCTTTCAGTGTAATTCAAATATAAAAAGTACTATCACAGCCGAGGAATATATTGATGGATTGATTAATGATTCATTCTTATTAATAAAGAAGCTTACAACTTCTGTTTCGCTTCCATCAGACAAAGCTTATGATTTGAAAGTGCCCATCAACAAAAAAAAAAAGAAAAAAAAAAAACAGAAGATTTAAAACAAGTTCGGGATAGCATTCTGGAAGAGCATATGCCATTTTATAACAACATTTTCAGCTGGCCAACTACAAATGTGGACGAAAATCCAGGCGAGAATGATGGAGAATATGACTATCATAGCTGGGCATTAACTCGTTAATCCGTTAATCGTTAATTAACGAAGTTAAAATTTTGATTAACGGATTAACTTTTAAGTTAACTTTTAAATATGTTAACGGATACGTTAAATCCGTTAAGTCCGTTAATCGTTAATCCAAAGCCTACTATTTACCGCGCGGCGTAAAAAACAGGTTCAGACAAGTATGAGACAAGTGCCGTGCGGCGCGTGTCGCGGGTGAAACAAAAACAGCTAGGTACGTATTATATTTTGACGGCGCGTGAGTTACACAAATGCAAGTCACCAAACTTGATGACGGGACATTTGTGTTGCTTCGCAACCCATAAGGTAATGTAAAACCACTTTCCGGTGACGATGGGAAAATGTCTGTATTTGAAGGCCATCGGAAAGTGGATGCATTGACCTAATGAAAAACAAGCTGAAATAAATTATGAAAAATAAATCGACCGGCAGTCGCAATCGACCCGGGAAACATTAAAGAGTGTTTTTTTGTTAGTACTACTGATAAACAAAAAGAATATAATTCGTGCGAGTGAGAAAAATGCGAAGAGATTCATTTCGTTTAATAATTTCATTATGCCGGTCGTCCACTATGTGCGCGATAAGTTCAACCAACTTCGTTCAACTTTTTATTCAACTCTTTCGTTGGATAAACGAATTTACAACCTCTTACACTAGTGCAGCAACTTACGTAATTCATGTTTAGCAACTAAAGTTGAACAAAATGCGTTTGGAACTCCGTACACATAATTGACCAACTTTCCCATATGTTGATTAACCCCGCACACCTAGTTGATCAACTCTTAAAACTTATTCCAGTGTTGAATAGCTCCGTACACCTAGTTGACCAACTTACTCAAATGTTGAATAACCTCGTACACTAGTTGATAAACTTGTTCGATTTTGACAGAAAAAATTTTTTTTCCAGTTGATCAACTGCGTTTTCGATATTGTTGCTCAACCAGTTAATGAACGAGTTGATACCTTAGTACACTTAATCAAGGATCACTCGTTGGGGAACGCGTTGAACGCACCACGATAAACAAAAAACTCAAACGTCAAACCTGAAACAATTTTGACTTCAGTTCGGTACATTAGGCAATTGATTTTCGAGGAAATTTGAGACCAAGCCAATTCCCAGGCATCTCGATTTTTATAAGAGGGGCTCTTAATGTCCCATATATTGGGCTTTTCCTCAATTGCTGAAATCAATTGCAAAATTAATTCCGTGGTTCACTCTGATTTTTTGTCACCTTCTGTGACGAAAAACCAAAATAAACTACAGTTTCCAAGTTGCAACAACTGCAAGTTCATGGCAACGCAATAGTTCAACCACGTAGACACATTTCACTGCAGCCAACGCAACGAAAAACAATATTACGCCAAGAAATCCCAAAGAAAATTAAAAAATTGATCAACGCGTTGAACAAGTAATGTGCCACACATTATCTTGAAAATGTTGCTCAACGTGTTGATCGAACATTTTCAAGGAGCAACAAGAGCTCGTACACTGCCCGTACACTTGTTGCGCAATTCGTTGAGCAACGGCCAACAACTAGATCCAACCCGTTGGTTTAACAGAATTGAAGGCACCGTACATTAGAGTTGAATGCGTTGAATTCGAAATTTGTGCGTTGATCGCCTAGTGGCATTACTTAGCGCCGGTGCTCAGAGTAAAAAAATATAAAAAATGCAATTTTTATCAAATGTTAACGGATTAACGATTAACGTTAACTTGCGTTAATTCTTCCGAAATTTAAGGCTTTAACGTTTAACGAAGCTAACTTTTTTAGTAGCGGATTAACGATTAACGAAGTTAACTGTTTGATTAACGGTGCCCAGCTATGATGACTATGTACCTTAAAGATTTAAAATGGGACAAATCTATATATGTAAAATGTTAATAACGTTATTTTTAAGAGTACTTTTCAATAAAAACCAATAAAAAATATAATTACTAACATTGTTTTGGTTGAATTATTATATATCACTTACACCAATCCTTGCTAAAACCACTTAAGTCAAGAACAGTTTTTTAGGTTTTTTTCATTATTTTTATTAATAAAGTGTGAATTTTTTTGGCTTTTTAATTTCTTAACCACCAAAATACTTAATTAAGTATAAAAAAGTCGTATAAAACTCATTAGTTTATGTTTGAAACAGTTTTTATTGATTCTTGAAAAATTCTAAATGAATGACTTATGAGGTTTTTGAAATGACCGATTCATTTGTATCTATGACAATTATATGTGAAACCAAATATCGGCCAAATGCTCGCCACGGGTTCGGTGGCATACCTCTATCCCATGGTCTATATTTTTAATGACTGAGATATAAAATATAATTAAGGTTAAATGTCGTTAATGTGCCGAATTATCTCATCCTTTAGCTCTTGAATTGTTCTTGGCTTATCGACGTATACTTTTTCTTTTAAATATCCCCAAAGAAAGAAGTCCAACGGTGTCAAATCACATGACCGTGGCGGCCAACTAACATTGCCAAGACGTTAGATAACACGGCCATTGAATTTCTCGCGCAAAAGAGCTATTGTTTCGTTGGCTGTGTGGCAAGTGGCACCATCCTGTTGGAAGCACATATCGTCCAGGTCCATATCCTCAATTTCTGGCCACAAGAAGTCCGTTATCATCTCGCGATAGCGAACACCATTCACGGTTACTGCTTGGCCAACCTCATTTTCGAAGAAGTACGACCCGATGACGATGACGCCGCCAGCCCATAAAAAGCACCAAACAGTCTCTTTTTGTGAATGTATCGGCTTTTCAGCAATCACTCGTCGATTCTCATTTGCCCAAATGCGCAATTCTGCTTATCAACGTATCCATTGAGGTGAAAGTGTGCCTCGTCGCTAAAGATGATTTTTTTTGTAAGGTCCCATTCACTTCTATCTGTTCAACCAACCATTCTGCGTATTGACGACGCTTGAAATGGTCAGAAGGCTTCAGCTCTTGAGTCAATTGAACCTTGAAAGCGTGTAAATTCAAATCTTTATTCAAAATTCGCATCAGTGATGTTCGTGCGATGTTCAATTCTTGGGAACGATGACGAGTCGAGGTCAACGGCTCCTCTGCGACACTATCGCGAACACCTGCAATGTTTTCCGCAGAACAAACTGGGCGATCATGCACTGGTGTTTTCACATTTTCTATAGACTCGGTTTGCTGAAATTTGCGCATAATTCTTCCGATTGTGGACACATTTGGTCGATTATGCTGACCAAAAAAATCACGAAGTGCACGAAATGCATTTTGATTTGAACGCCCATTTTCGTAAAAGGCTTCAACAATTCTAGCGCGCTGCTCAATTGTGTACCTCTCCATGGTTGAATTTGTCAACCAATGAAACAAAGAAATGTCAAATTAAGTTGGGCAAGAAACTTGACGTTAAGGTGCGACTCACAATAAACATCGTGCATTATGGTTGGACTACCCTTTAGTTACCTTTAACATTATAAATAATATTGTTCAATTGCTTATCAAAGTGACGACCATTAGGCTTAGTACAGGTCTTATGGAGTATAGCTTTGGCCAATCATCTATGAAAGCACCCACCTTTTCCTCAGCTCAAATAAGGCTTGATTTCAAACTTTCCAAATTCGCATGATGTACTTTATGGTAAGACTTGTTTAAAAGGAATTGTTTAGGGTATTGAGATCAGGTGCATATCGATAATTTTCTGAACAATTCAGTAACATTCTTTTGCGGCTACATCTGAGTCGATTTGCCATTGTAGGCTAGATCAGGGGCCTGTTTCAGCGCTATTACATCAACTACATCAACTACATCTTACAACTACATCCTACAACTACATCAGTTACATTTTTCTGTTTCACACATAAAACTGAAAGTGTTGTCTGATGTACCTGGAAAACATAGTTGATGTAGTTCATTTGACATTTCTTCTGCATATTTTTATTTGAGCTAAGTTTTCATGTTTTATTGTTTAATTCAAATCTCGTGAAAAAAAACTTAATTTAACAAAAATATGTAAATATTTTCGATGATGACTTTGAATTTGATATACGCGTTGAAAGAAGAAGTAATGTATTTTTACAAAGAATCAATTTTAATTTGGAAGATCCATATTTTGTGGAGCGATTTCGAATGCCAAGAAATTGTATTGAATTTTTGGTTGAATTGAATTTTTGGGTAAATATTTTATTTTCTAATAACGTATCTAGACTAGTCGCGCACTGGCAACTGTGATCGAAATCAAATAGTTTAATCACCAGTTGAAAGAGAACCGCGCACTGGCAACTCTTTACTCACACTCACACTCTTTTCTCTCTTGCGCTTATAGAAAACAGCTCAACTGTTGCGAAGGCAATCGTTTAGTTTGTGTCAAAACACAAACTTTTAAGTTGTTAGAATCGAGTTGCTCTAAGTGCGCGGTGTCCCATATAAGCTCATATGTTTCATTTTAGCTACCAAACAGTTGCGAAACTAAAAATTGAATGTGGGCGCCTGGCCTTAAACTCTTTCCAACTGCTTCTACATCAAACATTTATAGTGTATCAATGTAGCAAGATTTTACTGTTAGTTGTATTACAACAATGTAGCTCAAAAAGCTGTGAAACAGAATCATACATTTTTCCAATAATTCCAGTGTACCATCCATATCTACACTGATGTACTACAACTGAAAATCGAAAGTACCTATGAAACAGAATTCATGTATTACAACAGTCAAAATGATACATTGTACTTGATGTAGTATCGCTGAAACAGGCCTCTGAGCGTGAGCACTGCCTTTTTTTTCAACAGAGTATTGTGTAGTGGTTGCAATACTGCCTCTTAAACATCTAAATTGTATGTTTTTGCTCTTGTTTTTCCGCATTTTCGCAAAAATGAAACTTGCTTGTTCCTACGTTTTTCACTCCATCAAACCATGATCATATCCGGATGATGTCCTGTTTCGACTTTGCTACTAGCTATAACAACAAAAATTGTCAGTACAGGCCTTATGGGAGAGCTTTTTCTAAAGCAGTGGCTCCTGATGCACCCTCACTACAATGCGTTAGGAAAAATGACACTAAAAAAAGAGCAAGCCACTGACTTTTCTTAAGGAATTGTTGTTGTAATTCTTTGCAAAAAGTTGTACACCCCAACACGACCGTCGTATCCCACCCCATTGCTGATGAGATACTGTCAAGATCAAGACAAGAGTGTCAAGTGTCACTCAATACGATCGCGCGCTCTTTATCTACATCTAAACAGAGTTACCATTATCATTCTCAATTGCAAGCAAAGAGCTTTTTCAGTGGTTTTTATTAAGGAGCTTTTGGGATTTGAAGCTTTTGAGAACACATTTTAAGAAGATGAGTATGTTAAGTGTTGTCGTATTGCTTTTTAACTTACAAAAAAAACGCGCCTATTATCTTACCGCTTGGCGTTGTGGGAAAAGGTAAATTGAATATTGTTATCAGTCGTTTTGAATCGGCAGACGGTAGCCCTACGCGTTTTTTACTTTCATTTGCGGCGATTTATAATTTAAACTACGGAATCCCTGTGAGAGCTTTAAAAGGCGACACACTTATGCATGGCAATGCAACCAGAATGAGAGACAAACGTCCTATCTTCCCTGTACTGACAATTTTTGTTGGACAGAGTATAGACAATTATTCAACCTCTTGCCTGCCGGTCACTCGACGGAAAGCACCCATCCCAAAATCCTTTTTAAGGCGTTTTTCTTTTTTAGTTCAGAACAGAACCTGAGTTGTCAAAAAATAAATTGTGTTTCTTTTTTAGTTCAGAGTGTTCAGAGTTTCGAAAATGTGTTTCTTTTTTCGTTCCGAGCATGTTCTGAGCGTGTTCAGAGTGCGCTCTATGAGCTCAGAATAAAATAACTGAGCAGACAGAGTAAAATGCTTAACACAAGCATTTGACAGATGGAAATTAGAAAAAAATGGCGACAGCTACATAAGTGTTCAGGTCTGTTTCAAAATATACTCAGAGCGCTCAGAGCACGCTTGGTTCAGAGAATGTTCGGAACATGCTCAACATGCTCGGACTCTGTTCAGAGCTCTATACTGAACTAAAAAAGAAAAACGCCTTTAATGAGCCTCGATGTTTTCTATTCGTTTGGTATAATAAATCGTAATGGATCTTACAGGTCTTCTATGTTTATTAAAAAAAAAGATAGTAATATACAAATAAAAGCAGTGCTCAAACATCTTCTATAAACACATCCTTCCAGACAAACATTAGCAGTAGTTTAGGTTTAAACAATTTCTTGAATAAAATATAAAATTAGCGAAAGAACAATACTTCTATTAATTTTTGTTTGTGTTGGAAATGTTTCTGGCCTAAAACTGAGGCTGTTAGAGTAGCATCTGGGCTGATTATACAGAGAAGGTAATTTATGTTCACAGTGAAATAATGAAATAAACGTGTATCCCCACTGGAGTGATGTACTCAATATGGTGTGTTACGAGTAAGTTCATGGAAAACACATACCGCTTTTAACATACATGATATCATTTCAAAATTAAAGAAGAGAATATTTACATATTCGTAATTCGGTTTATTATGTTACGCTAATTAAAATCTAGCATTTTAATCGCTAAGACTTTTGAATAGATCCCGAAATCAAGAACCAACAAACATATTATTTTGGAAGTAGGATAGCTTGAGCTCATTAACACTTCCGCTTCCTGCTGTTGTTTTTATTCCCTTCTTTTGTGGTTTAAACACAATAGAACGTATTTTCAGAATCCAGAACTCATATTTTCAAGATAGCATAAATGATTTTTATAGAAAATACCTGCTCTTAACCCAAAAGTCAATGAGTGTGTGAGTTTGGGCAGCAAGTGGGTTTGAATGTCAGGTACTTCCTGTCCACGTCATTCCATAACAGAGAAAAGAACACTCATCCAGAGTACATCAGGAGCAACAGTTCAACAAGAGTGCTTTATCGCTTATAAGGACCAATGTAAGAGTAGGTATATTTTATTTGTATTCATTGTATCCGTTTTCGAGCTTCCTTATATATTTTGTCTTAGTCCAAGAGTGGGGAATACCTACATAGTTTGCTCTACATAAAAACAATCTTGAATTACATGGCTTCTCGAAGTTTGGTCGCTTTCAGTTAAGGAATGACATCCTTACGGACCCAACTTGGAGGGTGCTTCGATTGCAGTGATTAAAGGGTACGGGACGGATAATTTGGTATTTTCCTTCGCCTGGCCGGTAGTCGTTGTGTCCCGTTGAGAGGTTGTTTCCGATTTGGTTTATGTTGTATAAACACTAAAGTGACAGGGCAAACAAGTTGTTGGCATGGTACAGCTTTTAATTAGGTTGTTGAATTAGAAGACCATAATCGGGTTTTTGTATAATCCGGTAATATGGGTTGTTGAGGTTTGTCTTCACAGTGTGGGCCCTCAAATTTGGTTATGTTTGTATATATTATAGTTGGTGGCTGGATAGACAAAGTCAATTGTTTTGTAAAAGGATATGTACATACATTATAATTTTTTTTTGAAAAGGTTATAGTATGTTGTTAAATAGTTTGAAAGAATTTGGAAGGCAGATATGCAAGTTAAAAAGGAACAATATAGAGTTAACATAGGATATATAGAAAGACATATAGCTTTTGTAGCTTGCAATGCACGTTGAAAATTACTCTTCTTTTAACTTCCAGTGTAAACATGTTGCCTTGTTACAATGACTTCAATACGTATAGTATGTTCAATACAAATTTGATACACCAATCATATAGTAATGTAAGAAGTAGTGTAAAAAAAAGTTTGTTGGTATTTTCAGTAAGATTAGTTGCGCTATTGAATGTCACATCACAAGGAATTTGTTTTCTAGTTTTCCTTGATCTTTGTATTGATTGTGTCATTTGAAGCTTTATTTATCTGATTAAATTTTCCATTCATCGACCCATTCATTTTCCTGTCAATTACAAAACACAGTAAGTATTTATATGGGGAATGCTATGTGTCTGTGATCTAAGTGTCTAATTTTAAAATGCTGCTTGAGCAGTTGGAAAAGCAATCGTAATCCAGTTTCCAAAATTACAACATCGTTCGGCTTAGGTTCTTAAAAGTTTTTTTTTCAAGAAGTAATCAAACAGCGAACACTCGTACGTCAAAGGAAGGTAAGATCCGAGATTATTGCCGCGGTCAGTGAAAAGTGTAAAGCAGAACCCAAGGCAGTGGATTCATCCTCGTGCATAACTTGGTCTTTTACAGACTTGGCGAATTTTGGTGGGAGACTTGGGCCTACATCCGTACAAGATCCAACTGACCCAGGAGCTTAAAGTTAACGATCATAGTCAAATTGAACCATATGGGCCTGTACGACATATGGTTCTAGCAGAATGTTACTACGTCCCACACAGCGGACGACACGATTGACATCCAGTATGAAGAAATTGATGGTAAAGTTATCTCTCGCCGATTTGACGTGAATTAGCCACAAATGTCATGTGATTTGACCCCACTAGACTTTTTCTAGTGGGGTTCCCTCCCTGAAGTCGCAGGTCTATATGAATAAACCAGAATATACTGATGCCTTAAGAGGAACATAACACATACATTTGCAAACATATGCGGAAGAGTCATTCGACCAATCGGATCCGTGACACCGTAAGAAGCCAAGACTGGTATTGGAACAATGTCATATTTCATATAAAACGACATACAGTCCAAGGCACTATGCCTGATGCTGAGGTGTACTATTAGTAATTTAGAATTTAAAAATTGTGTTATAAAAACATAGATGGAATTAGAGCAGAGTGTTCAAATGCAAAGCCATGAGAGAATTCGGCATCCCAAATAAATTGACACGACTATGTAGGTTGACCATGACTAACGTAACAAGCAAAGTTAAAATAGCCGGATTGCTATCCAGACCAATCAAAATCTTTAATGGACTCCGACAAGGGGACGGTTTGGCCTGCCTCCTCTTCAACCTGGCGTTGGAGAAAGCAATCCGTGACTCTGGCACGGCAACAAGAGGGACCATCGTCAACAGGTCCAGCCAGTTACTAGCTTACGCAGACGACATTGACATCATCGGAAGAACCGAACAGAGCTGTACACGATTCCTTCATCCAGATCGAGCAGGCGGCACAAAATCTGGGGCTGCACATTAGTGAAGGTAAAACAAAGTACATGGTGGCGTCGAATGCGAGAGGAACAGTTGGTCAAACAATCAAGGTTGCGGAGCACGAATTTGAAGTGGTGCAATCCTTTAAATACCTTGGGTCAATAGTAGCAGCCGATAACAATATAGAAGAAGAAATACGCGGGCGGCTTCTCAAATCCAACAGAGCCTACTATAGTCTGTCAAAGCTTTTCAAATCCAGAAATCTCACCATAACTTCAAAACTGCTGCTGTAGAGGACCATGGTCCTGCCAGTACTCACATATGGATCCGAGACTTGGGTGCTTAGCAAAAGGCACTCCGACCTCTTAGCCGCGTTCGAGAGAAAAGTCTTAGGCTAGCCGCGCACTAGCAACTTTTAGTTGCGAAACTGTTTGGTTACTTATAGAAAACAGATGAACTGTTTGGTTGAATGTCCGTGAATTTGCAGATAATTATATGTTCAATAAAATGGCGAACTTATTTTAGGCAATCGTTTAGTTTGTGTCAAAACACAAACTTTTTAGTTCCTCTAACCAAGCAGTTTCGCAACTAAAAGTTGCTAGTGCGCGACTAGCCTTAAGGAGAATTGTTGGCCCCATATGTGAGGAAGGACGATTCCGGAGACGGTACAATCATGAATTGTACGCAATCTACCTAGAAGCAGATATCGTGACAAAAATTAAGCTCGGTAGACTCCGGTGGGCAGGGCACCTAGCTCGCATGAGCGAAGAGGAACCTGCTCGGAAAGTTCTTTGTGGTACATTCTATGGTAGACGACAGCGTGGTAGACCATGCTTGCGCTGGAGAGATGGCGTAGACCAGGACGCCCGAAGCCTTGGGGTGCGCAACTGGATGGCGTCGGCTAGAGACCGGGATAGGTGGAGAGACTTGTTGAAAGAGGCCAGGACCGGAACCCGGTTGTCGAGCCGATGATGATGATGTTCAAATGCATACAATTAAATAGCTAAACAAATAATAAATAGAACGCCGACTGATTTCTGGGAAAAATATGAATTTATGCACATAAAATTAATAAAAAAAATGTTAGAGTTGTTTTTTTTTACCATAAATACCAAGATATTGAAGTTTCAAAAAAACCAAAATTAAATTCTTTCAAAAATCCAAACGAAATTTTCGAAAATTTGTTTAAGTATACAATATTATTTCAAATTTCGAAAATAAAATAAAACGGTTTAATGAAAAGTACCGTTAATAACATTTTTGTTAATTTCTTTTGACCAAAATGAGGATCAATGACAGTAGTAAAAATATTGTCTTTTATATT
Source organism: Chrysotoxum bicinctum (assembly GCA_911387755.1). Lineage (NCBI taxonomy): Eukaryota > Metazoa > Arthropoda > Insecta > Diptera > Syrphidae > Chrysotoxum > Chrysotoxum bicinctum. The sequence continues at coordinate 22,642,731 of OU426988.1, read as the reverse complement.
CACTGAAGCTAAAGTCGTCAAGAGCCGTGTTTTATTGGTTACATCGCAAAATTTAGCATGGAAAACAACAACAAACGATTAGTGAATAAAAATAAGCTAGTAGTTGAAAAGAATATTTTAGTGAAGATGGAGTTTCGGATGTTGAAATGTAGGAGGTGTTTAGGTGGTGTCCGAAAAAATATATGTTGGCATGCTTGAGGGTGTGTTCGTTGTTATTTATTTTTTATACTTTGCCTTTACTAGCCCAAAGTGTTATCGCTCCGCAATATACAGAACATAATTTAAATCATATCATAATTCCGGTTTTACACAACTGCCATTAATTCTGTCACAAAATATTGAATCGATTTACACTTTTTTAAGTGTTAATGCAATATTTAATAGTGAGAAAATCTCTAAATCAACTCGATTTGCATTTTCAGGAATATTTCAACTTGATCTGCAATTTCATGAATATTTCAACTCCAGCTTAAAAACGAGATACAAATCTTTCGAACACATCCGTGTAAGTTAATTCAACAAGTAGGAAGGTTTTGGCACATAATACACTGATACCAACTTTTGGAAATTATGAAGAGTGAGTTAAAGAGTGAATAAAGCGTTTTTTTGGTGCTTGTATTACTGCGCTAGATAAAGATTACCAATAAAACACACCTTAGATAAATAAGAATTTTCATAAAGGCTGTATATCATGAACGTATGTTTCGGAGCTAAAAAAAATATTCAGCTTCAGTTCTAGGGAATCGCCGACGACTTCATGCTTCTTGTGATAATAATTAATTTGTTAGCTCATCGGATGTCAAATTTGATCTTTTGACAGAATTGGATACAAAAAACTGGGTTTAACTAAATTAAAGACTTATAAATTTACATACATACATTTAAAATAACTGTGGTGTGCAATTTTGGGTAGAAGTGGCTGTCGTCCGAGAGCCGACAACTTCGGTCAAATCTTGGTCCTTTGTGATATGGTTTAAATGTTAGTTCATTCGCAAGTGCATGCATATATATAAAATAAGAAATGTTTTTTGCTGCCGAACAGAAAATGAGAAATGGTCAGATGCAAAGAAGAACAAAAAAAATATTTTTTTGTCCCAATGGAAAACTTATCGCAAAACTACTTTATGTATAAGAAGAAAAACACAAAAATTCCATCTGATACAAAAAAAAGGCTGAAAACCCATCCGCAGTATCATTTTATATAGACAGTATTCCTACTCCTAATGTTGTATTTCATATTTACAATAGTACGGTTGGCTTTTACAAAAAACACGGGTATTTCTACAACTACAAAGCTCTACATTCCGACAATAATTGTGACATAGTTGTTTTCTGAAACCTGCAATCTTCTGGGAATTGAAGAATAATCAACCACAAGACAATTAAATATCTAAGGAGTTTTGTCGATTGTGCCGATCAGAGTTGAGACAGAATTTATTTACCTTATTTATTAAATTTAATTCAGGTATACAAATTTTTCGCTACATTCTAGCATACATTAAAAATAACTGAGAATTTGTATCTATCTTAATCAATAGGTTAAATTAACATATAACATAAATTAACATATATAAAAAAAAATAAATAAATAAATAAATACTATAACTACATTATTTTAATAGCATCGATCAACAAGACTTGAATAATTTGCATTTATCATACATTTTTTGTCCGAATAAGCAATTCTGTGTAAAATTATTCTGATAAATTATTGAGAACTTACTATCTTAGTATAACACAGATCTCTAGTAGCTTTACTCATTGCTAAAACAATACTTCTATTGTCATTGATTCCTTATTTTCCCTCCTGTTCATCCCCCATTCAAAATGCAAATTTTACCTATAAATATGATAATTAAACCAAATTCGTTGTAAAAAGCAGTCATCATCGAACAATATAGTTAATAAGAATCAGGGTTCCATAAGCAGAGCAAAATTTACTTGGAGTGAGAAAGATACAATTGGTGTCATTTAACATTTCCCAATGAAATCCTTGGCTCACCTTTCAGGTTTAAAGCTACAATTTCAGGAAGGGGATATAATAAAATTAAATGCAGGAACGTGTCACAAGAACATGCTCTTATGGTTAAAGTTGAAGAGAATTTAAAGATTGAAGATTCGTAAGTTACTGTTTTATTGGCAAATTTTATATCGCAAGTACTATTCGAAAATGACGACGGTATTGCACTCATTATCAACTTCCAATCGATGATAACAATTAACTGCATATCTGATGCACTCTTATGCTATATTGCTCCCACTAGAGCATGCAAGACGTTCAGATTTGTAAATAACTACTAAAGGCCAATCTAATTATGCTAATTATTTTTTGTTATCAATCACACCCAAAAATCGCTGTGGGCTCTAGTTTAATAATATATCATTTTTCGTCGTCACGTTAAATAAAATTAATAAATGAAGTAATAAGAACAGTCACGCACATTCAATTTTTAGTTTCAAATCTGTTTGGTTGCTTAAATGAAACATATGGGCTTATGTAAGAAAGTGCAAGATAGACCAAGCTGTCATTCCAAAACTATCTAATTGCATCCTTTGTATAATTGAAACAGTTTTGAGTGCCAGTTTAAGCTTGCTAACTTATTTTGCAAATTATTTTCAATTCAAAGAAAAATTTCAAATAAATGTATTCGGAAGTGATTTTGACATCTTTTAATTTGCAAGACTGTATTAAAATTACTTTTAAATTGATTTTTTTTTATGTTTCCGAAAAACACTACAGGGTAATGTCAAAGACCAACGAAAAGTAGATTTCCGTATCGTCAAAAGGTAAACACACCCAAACAGTACTTTACATCTATGTTTCAAAACTCATTTTATTCTAGAGACTAGAGACGATAAGTGAGGAATGAATTGTTTAATTTTTTAGTTGTTATGTTGGTTTGTACAAAATGTTTGTACGTTTATAGGTTAGAATCTTACAGAGGCTTTGCTTGACTGAAGAGAAGTTTTAATTCTAGCGCGCGTACGTCAGTACACGCACTCTTTTTTTTTCAACATCCACAAATATGTTTAGATTTATTAAAAGTTATCTGAATTTCATATCTACGAGGACTGTTTTCTGGTACAATTTAAACACATTCTTGACTTATGAATTTTAATTTAGAAGAGTTTCTGGAACCTAAACGACTATCGATCATATCAAATCGTTCGTGGGTTTCCACATTTAAGAAGTTATTTAAATCAAATAAAATGAACGACTGGGTCGAACGAACTTGCTCTTATGTAATAGACTAAAAACTTTGAAATGAATGGCGCAAAATTTTAAACAGCTTAGTATTAAGGTATTAGTATGATACTACTTAAAAATTTGCTAACTTTTTCGTAAATTACTAATTCTTTCTTAGTTTTAATCATTTTCTTACTAGTATCGTGCTAAGGTTATTTTTTTAATAAATAGCTTCTAAACACAATTAATGCATTGGCAGTTCATCTAAAAAAACAGACCTGTTTTGATGTTTGTGAATGTCAAAGAGTCATATGAACTTAGCACGATACTAAAAAAATAAAATAGGTATTCGACAATTTTAACTTTAATAAAAGGGTACACAAAGTATGATGCTAAACTCAATTAAAATTTGCAATATTGTCATTTTAACTAAGTATCATACTAAAACAGCTTTAACATCGTACTAGTTCGACTAAAATTTTGCTAAAAAAAAAGCATCCCAGGCGCTTAGGGTGTAGTCGAACAAACAGGCAGAAATGGGTGACCCACCCTTTTCGTACTCTCTACCATCTAACTTTGATCAAAATCTCGAGTACGAATGCATGACTTGCCTTATAGTACCTATAAGTCGCAAGTTAAAAAAAATATATGGTGTTATGTATTGAAAATAAAAGATTTACTTAACTCATTAAGTTAAGTTCTTCGACGAAGTTATGTATAAAATTTTCCTAGAGATATGAAAATGTTAAAACCCCCATAGTTGACATTTATTTCACTGTAATCTCGGCATCTTGGTGAATATAAGTAATTTTATTCTTAGAATACTTTTTGAAATGTCGCTCACGCAGAGCTTTTTGGAAAGTTTCTTCCAGCACATATCTTGTATTTTTTTCTCAATTATTCACCTACCATATCATAGATTTGGAGATAATTTTTTACCTCCTTGATCCAAATCTTTAAAAGGATAAATTACCATCAATCCAAGATGTCAAAACGGAATTATTATGGAAAATTGCTGCCTATTATTGAATGAGAATGTCATTTAGAGATTTATTTAACAAAATAAAATATTTCAGTCCAATTAATCGTTTGCTTGAATAAATCGCTATATAAGGGTCTTCGATTTCGTGCTTGAAATTCCCGAAAAGCCTTAACAGATGTATATTTCCCTTTATCATTATTTGAATCAGATTACATTTAGTGGGTGGTTTCAACTTTTATATGACATCTTGTAAGGCTATTTGGTACCTAATGCCATTTTATTGGACATATCGAGCAAGGAATATCAATATAAGATTTAACACAAAATGGAAAGCAGAAACCACCCGTTTGATAAAAAAAAATTTGATTCCAAAGTGCTATTATATTCGTATATTTAACAATAATATTGTTGATTTTGAAATCAATATTCAAAACTGGCCTAAATATGTACGAGTATGTACATAATCAGGACATCTTGATTTACTATACAAAGCAGTCCAGTGTGCTATCCCAAACAGCTTATTTGGTTTTTCGTTTTTAACATTTCTTATTTTACATTTTGATCTGGACATACAATATGCTGATAGTTTACCTAAAAATCTTTAAGAATGTTGGCTTTAGGTTAACATGAAAGGACCCCATTTTAAAACAACAGGCTGTTGAAGGTGGGATAGTATTTATATTTTCCAAAGATTATTCCCTGGAATTTAAAATTACTTTTGGGTTTTTCCTCACTGGAAAGGATCTAATAGAAACTTTTTTCTTATTTTAATACACTCAAATAACTAACGTTAAATAAATTACATACATATGCATGTTGAACCATAAGTAAACCTTTGCGGTCTCTATAGGGATACCCACTTGTCTTTTACTTGAAGATTAATTACCAATTTCTTTGTCCAACACACACAAGAGATTCTAGAAATTAAAACTGACACCATTTTAGATGATAATTAGTAACAGAATGAGTGTAAATTTTACAGCATTCACCATAAAACTGAGAGGATGTAAAAATTATATTTAAAAAAAGCAAATAGCAAGTGTTATTTAACAGTCAGAGACGGGGACACTTCCAATAAGAAACTCGTAAAGATTATCGCTTCAGCAGTATATACTGTGGATCCAAATACAGAAATACTAACATAGACAGGCGGAATTGCGGGACCCTCTTTTTTTGTTCTCTACGAGTATTATCGTTATGCAAAATTTTATCAAAGTCTCGACTTCGATTTTTTACCAATCTAAAAATCGTACTTAACTTAGTCTTAAACTGTGCAACCGTTGTATTATTGTTTTTTTTTTTTTTGTTATTGGTGTGCACGCAACCCTTAAAGAAAACCATTAACCTCGAGAAAGAAATCAGGAGGATTAGATATGTGCTCAAAATATTCCTATACGGACGAGTCGTTTGATTTATACTCGTAGCAGAAAGTAAGTATGGGCGGAGAATAACACTTGCCAATCGCTGCTTCTTTGGACTAAGAAGGCAATTGAGTAGCAAAGTCCTCTCTCGAGCAACTAAAGTGTCCCTATATAAGACCCTCTTCTTCCCGGTTTTGTCTATGGTGCAGAGACATGGACTTTGTCGAAAGTGGATGAGAGCGTTTTAGGCTGTTTCGAGAGGAAAATTCTTCGTGTGATCTTTGGTCCCGTCTGCATAGACGGGGAGTGGAGGAGAATATTTAACCACGAACTGTACGGGCTGTACAGCGAAACTGACCTAGTCAAACGTATAAAAGTCCAGCGACTGAGATCGCTTGGTCATGTAGAGCGAATGGACCCGAATGCTCCGGCCCGGAAAGTCTTCGAATCTAACCCCGAGGGACAGCGAAGTAGAGGAAGACTGCGACTCAGGTGGCGCACACAAGTGGGAGAGGACCTCAACCAACCTGGCATAAGAAACTGGAGACAGCTAGCTAAGGACCGAGCTAGCTGGAGAAGTTTGTTGGTTGAGGCCCTGGTCCACCCCGGACTGTAGCGCCACCTTAAGTAAATAAGTATGGGCGCATACCGCTTGCCTGGGTCGTTTTCACGGAAAAATGTTTTTCATTTTAATGAAACCTTAACTTTTTTTTTGGGAAAAGGTGTTGCAATAACAATAAAGTTCAGAATTTTCTTCAAAGTTTTCGGAGAAGTTTCACTTTTTTAAATGAATGATCAAGAGACTTCACTTCTTGAGTTGATTTGATTTTGTAAGCGTGAGGGCCAAGAAATGTACCCGATATGGCTGGGAGCAGATCTTTTTCAACACTCATAAAGTTAGTTAATAATTTCCAAAAAAAGGTTTTTCATGAATTCCACCATAACAAACGTAAACCATGAATGATGGTTTGGGATTGACCTATCTTGAAAAAAAAGTCTTTGTATCGGGTTTTTCAATAAGAGCGCTACAAAAGTTTTTTTTTAAATGAAACAAAAAGGGTTTTGGATATCAATGAAATTCTTTATTCCTGTGAAAGAACGTTCGATGCCATTATGCATAGGACTTGATTTCTTTTGCATGGCCACCACGGGCACGCTTGCAGAAGTCCAGACGCTGAACCCAATTTTCGACGGTTTGCAAGCATAAATCGGCCGATACTGCTGCAATTTCACGTTCGATATTCGTACGAAGTTCATCAATCGTCGTTGGATTGTTGGTATAGACCATAGCGTTGACGTAGGCCCACAGGAAATAGTCTAACGGCGTCAAATCGCACGACCGAGGCGGCCAAGCGACTGGACCATTTCGTGAGATAACACGTTCTCCAAACTTGGTTTCCAATAAATTGATTGTGACATTCGCTGTGTGGCTTGTAGCGCCCGTCCTGTTGGAACCACATGTCCTCCAAGTCCATATCATCCAATTAGGGCCAAAAATATTCGGTTATCATTGAACGGTAGCGATCCCCATTCACAGTTACGTCCCGGTCTTGATCAAGTACGGCCCAATGATGCCGCCGGCCCATAAACCACACCAAAGCGTAATTTTTTCGGGATACAATGATGAATCATGGAGTACGTGTGGATTGCTGCCTGACCAATACCGCACATTTTGTTTATTGACGAAGCCATTCAGCCAGAAATGAGTCTCATCGCTAAAGATGATTTTTCGATGAAAATCCGAATCATTTTCAAGTTGTTGCTCAGCCCAATTCACGAACATACGACGCTTCTGATGGTCAAGCGGCTTCAGTTCTTGTGTCAATTTAATCTTGTAAGGATGTAGGCCAAGATCTTTTCGCAAAATTCGCCACAACGACGTCACAGAGATGCCCAACGCTTGAGAACGACGCGACGTGTGAGAGACACATTTGGGCTTTCTGCAACTGAAGCCTCAGCGGCAGCAATATTCTCGACACTACGGGCACTTCTTTGTCTCACTGGCACGGAAACATTTTGTACTGTGCCTGTGGATTCAAATTTTTCCACTAGACGCTCAATTGTTGATCTGCTAGGACGATTATAACGACCATAAATTGGACGTAGCGCTCTTAACGTTGAGGCCACTGACTCCGAATTTCGGTAGTAAATTTTAATAATTTCGACTCGTTGTTGGCTTGTATATCTTTCCATCATGAAATGGCAAACCTTACTGAAGAGAAATGTCAAAAGAGCGGTAAGAAATTTGGCGTCGTTTGCTGTCCCTGTCGCTCTACTTTTGTAGCGTCCCTGTTAAAAAACCCTTTATAAACGTATAAAGTTGTTATTGTTATTGTTACGTTAAAAATCCATAATATTGGGACACTTATTAGAGCTTGTTGTCAATTGAACAACTTCGTTCTTAAGCTTAATATTCTTGCTTACATTTATGTGAAACAAAAATATATTTCCATTACTAAAGATCAATCAATAAACAATATTTTTATAAAATTTGTGTAAGTATTATTAGCATGTTACTTAAAAGTACGTATGTCAAAATTTTATCAAAACAGACCGACTTATAAAAGATAAATAATAATGATAAAAATCCTAAATATCAACCTAAACATCACCCTACACATGTGGATAAATTTCTATCAGAATTATTTAAAAAATAGGTCAACATGGATTTGTGGAAAATGTTTCAAGATTTTGTCAAGTTAATGTTTTTTACACGCGATTTAAATATGTACATATACATAACTTGCAATTTATGACAATACGATGAAAGAGTACATGGGTACTGTTGAATTGTTAAAAAATCGTTTCAAAAATCCTATTTTTCTCGAAAACGGCATTTAATTAATTAATTTAATAAGGCTTTAATTTCCTTGGGCTTTTAACTTTTTCAAGCGTTTCGCTCAATTTTTATGATCTACCGTTTAAAAAGAAAATGGAGTTAAGACATTACAGAACCATTTTTTGATTTTTGACTTTTAAATTACCAGCACGACGGATTGAAATTTGTTTTTACAGAAACTTCCTAAAAGTTTAAAAAACATTAGATATCATTAGATATTCATCTCAAAAATTATGCTCTATTTATAAGCATAATTTAAATACATGTAAGGTTTTTTTGTATGATTCGCCCGCACTTAAGGATTTATTGAGAGATCATCATAAGATTAAATTAGCATTAGGAAATTAGAGGGGGAAAAGAAGGAGATGTCGATGAACATTGGCCTTGAATTGAAATGCAAATGGGTAACCGTACCGGGTAAATTATTTCATAATCGTGTCGTGCGACTAAAAAACGAATCTTTACATTTGACTATACGTCCAAAATTAGGCTCGAGGTGAACTGATGAGCATTCCTAGCGAAACAGGTATTAGGGGTGAACTGTTTAAGGGAAGGAATAAATCTCTCTACTTCGATTTGGGTTGCACCTGCCCAAGGATGTCAGTTATACTCAAGTTTTGGATATACATATAAACGCCTTAAAAATTGTAGCCAAATCAGAAGAGGTGAAAAATGTCTTACATAATTATGTAGATATAGAAATCCTCAGCCTTTATCATCATTTTGTAACGGAACTTGCTGTTCCTTCTCCACGAGTATGCGATGTACTGCCATATCACTCATCTCCTTGATCCACAGGATTTCCAAAAAGTTAAGTGATCGTGAAGAAGGTTGTCCAGTCAGCAGAATGCTAGTAGGCATGCTTGCAATTGCCAAATGCTAACTCGTCGGTGGGGTGGATTGTTGCAAACGCTACTGGACTGCCGTACATCTTTAACATGCCTAATCTTACCAAAACGGAAACAAACTAAAAAAAAGGTCTTATTGTGCTTACGTCATCACAATGCTTTCGATTAGGAACCGGAAGTTGGTATTGGTTCCGAAGCGTAACCCTCCCACTGTTCAATATACTCGTACGTTGTATAAGAACTCCTTGGTTACCGCACCGCTCTGAATGTATTCGCGGCAACCCCTAACGTAAAGACTTTAAGATACTTAGCCTATAATCGAAATTTCGCCATCTAATCTAACCATTAAATTCTCACTTAACTGAGCACCGAAAATCAAAACCTATTAACAGAACATTCTTTTAAAATTCAAAAATAAAGAGAAAACGCAGTAGAGCTGTACATTAGCTGCAGCCGTTTTATTTATAATATATATAAAATTGAATTGAAATATAAGAAAGGTTCAAAAAGATATATAAAAAAAATATGTACGGTATCTATACATATCTGCATACGGGTGTCATTATAAGGACGAGTTAAGAAAAAAATTAGGTTGAAACTCGACTTGCATAATATGTACATATGTCGCATACCTTCTATCGATGTTATCGATTAGGTAGTTCATTGACCTGAGATGAATACAAATTGCTATGACGTATTAAATAAAGTTAAGAGAGGACTTCAAATTTCATATCTTGGCTAAATACGGCATTATCAAAAGCACTCAAGTTCTAATCTTAGTTAAGTGTATTAAATAAATTTAATCTCTATTCCCGTTTCTGGGGCTCTCTTTCTCAATCAAAGATCTGTGGTATTTGAGACACCACTTCTCTTAAAACATATGTAGCAATTATTTATTTTTTTCTATAAAAACTTAACATAACGACTCACCGAATTTACTCTCCTCCAAAGAAGTCGTGCGCACTACTTGTTGGTGGGAAGGATCCGTTGCTTAAGAGTTGCTCGACGATCTTTGATGGTTCTCTTGCTAATGATTAATGAGTAAAAGAAATAAATAAAAGCTTGTCATACGTATCGATAATCTTGATTGAGTAGATTGATTGAGTATACTTAACTTGAGCGGTTTTGTTACAAAACTTAGTATAAAGAAAAAAAAACATTATTTGACATCAGCTGTTAGTTGCTGGTAGATGGTTGATGAGAGATGAGCGTTGTGGTATGTTGATGGGGTAGGATGTGCGGATAAGGGATAGGTTTGGTCCATATAAGAGGAGGTTGAAAGCAAAAAAAAGGTAGTTTGGGTAAATTTAGATGGTAAAATTCATCATTTTGATCCTCAATTTGGGATACGAGATCCAGGTAAGTTGATGGTTCCCGCTTTGCTTGGTGTAGTCGATTTCCCTAACGCCGCCTACGTCACGTGAGCGAGGGTGCTTACGCACGAGACCTCACTGACGGCGCGTGGAGATGACACTTTTAGCTGAACCTTTCGGCTTCAATAAATATTTTGTCGAGTGTGAAAATATAAATATATCTATATTGCAAAATGAAATGGAAAGAATACCAGGACATAAAGTTAAGTCTTAGTAACGCTAGAAAAGCGAAAATTTACCTGATGAGTTACTTTTCCTTGAATGCACGGTAATAACCTGGGTTTAATTTCCCTCTAATTAAACAAAGAGGTAGTAGGCCTTATTGGATAAACTTGGATTTTCGTTTGGAGCTTCTTATGGGCATATGAGCTCCGGCAAAAAAAGTAAAAATCTTTCTTTTCTTGTAAGAAACACTCCTTCTTAGAGTGAGAAAAGGTTGTATCGTGTTGAATTGACGGTGGTGGTCAGCAATCTGGCAAGAAGACTGTCTAAGAACGTTAAGGTGGTCTTTGCACCACGTGGTCCTTGCACAGCCTATATGCTACTCAGGGGCGTATTTACCCTAGGGCTAAAAGGGCTACAGCCCGGGGCGGCAAGGCTGCTAGGGGCGGCGCAAGTCAATTTATAATATTTTTTTTGAAGCGATTGAGCTTTCAAAACATACAAACCAAACGGCGCAAGCCATGCCCAGCAATTGTCCAATTTGAATAATATTTTTTGAAGTGATTGAACTTTCAAAATATTCAAGCAGAAGTGCGCAAGCCGCCCCTAGCAATTGGCCAATTTATAATATTTTTTCTGAAGCGATTGAACTTTTAAAACATACAAGCAAAAGAGGGCAAGCCGCCCTAACAATTGTCTAATTTTCAATATTTTTGAAGGATACACAAAAAATACAAAGATTTAAAAACCATTTTTGAGTTTCTCAAGCATGACAACTTTTTCAGTGCCGTGAGTGTCCGGCTGTGAGAGAGTTCACTGTAACATGTCACTCAATTTTTTCACAATTTACTATTCTTATTTCTTTTAAACGATTTTTTATAATGAAAATCCATAGTAAAAATATTTACAGACATGTATCTATCCTTTGGAACAAATTCCAATGAAACGAAAACATTCAGCCTTATTCCGTAAGGCGTTGAACGCCAAAATAAAAACGTCAGTGTGAATTTGGTATTACGTAAGGCGTTCGACGCCAAATAAACGTCAATTTGTCGATTCTCTCTTGTAGAACGTGTTCTCTATATTGTTTTTGGCATTCCGTTAGTCGTTTCCATACAAAAAACGTCTGTAAAAACGCCGAACTCTGTCGTCTAGAAATTTGTTGACGACAGGAGTCAAAATATAATTTTTTTAAATTTATTTTAGCTTTTATAATTTAGAATTCTTTGTTAAGAGTGAAAATAACAAATCTATAAGGAGTTACAAGAAAAGGCTCGGATGGGTACCCAGCATCTCCTGCAAAAATGTATTTTTATTTGAACTGTTATCAGTCACAATCACATACCCAAAGGTAAAGTATTTCGTTCTCCTCCATCATATGCATATGTGTATATACAAATATTTATATCAAGCGATCTACATATCTATATATGTATCTATCCGATTAAAATGGAAAATAAAAGAATTCGTAGAAATTACAACTTGGCAAAGATAAAACGTGAGCAGGTATTTCATTAAGAATGTTGTTTAGGCTTGTCTGCGATAGTCCCAAATTGAAGTCGTTCCCAACCCCTTTTGGTAGCTCGCTTTTGCAAAAAATCTAAGGGTATCAGCAAGTTTGAATCTGTTAACAAATGCGATAAAATAAAAAATCAAAACCAGTGGTAGAATTACCAACTGAATATATATTTTTTATTTAATAACATACTTTGTGCCAGCCAAATCAAAAGGATTTGCTTTAGATGGAATGTATATCTTCTGCAGTATCAAATCTTTCTTTTCTTCTTCGTCGTCACTGCTGCTCCAAGAAAAATAGCTTTCTACACTGCATTTTTCTTATTTTTGAAACAAATTCACACAAATATAATTTTCAAAACCAAATTATTCAATTTGCGAACAATTTGATATGTCAGATGTTTGGAATGTATTGTGGAATGTAAGAGCGAGAGAAACGCTGGCGTTTTAGTTACGGAATACCAAAAAAAAAACGACACGACTCCTAAAACGACAGTTGGCGTTTTAGAAAAACGCCTATCGGAATAAGGGTGATTATCAAAAAAAAAGTTGTTGCTATGACGTATTTAGCTCTAAAAAAATGGTCAAGAAAAACTTTGGCTGGACGGATCTTAATTTTTTGTTTCTAGATATAAGATCACACACAAAATTTTATTCTTTTTATATACATATGTACCTACCTAGCAAATCATGCCTCAATTTTGTTTTAGTTTTGGCTAACTCGTGCCCCTATATACAAATATCCTTCAATTCGTAAATAGTTTCGAACGACTTAAAAAACAATATACAGTAAGACCCGCTTAAGACAAACGGCAAAATGTCACAGTGTTTCACTTAACCGTAGTTCGGATAAGTGAAAAAAAATGTTCACTTAGGCGGATTTAAAAATTCCATAAACGGAGATTTAATGCTAGAAACAATATTGTTTTTATCTTTTGGACTTGCCTTGAAAGAAGTTAAATAAAACAACGATTAAATAACACAAAAATAATTTATTGAAAAACTAAAACTAGCAAAGTTTTTTTCTGTTCGATTCAATTTTTTGAGAGTTTTCTCAATGAAAAATATTAAAAATTAACTGAAAATATGTTTCAGTTATCCGGGTTTTTCGTTTAAGAGAGTTTCACCTAAGCGCAGTGTTTTAAGGGAAATTGGTCGGAAAATACTTGGCGATAAAGAAAGTGTTTCAGGTAAGCGGGTTTTTCTCTTAAGCGGGTATCTCTTAAGCGGGTTTTACTGTAATGATTGTTTCTTGTACAATAGTAAGTTAATAATGATGGATAAATAAAAGGATTTGTATTAATTTAATCAATTTAAACAAACTGTAAATGTGCACACATCGACAAACCGGCCGACACCAAAAATCAAAATATTTTAATTTTGCTCGCACCAAGCCTCACACGAGAAATCGGTGCACACACCAGACCATACACACAGCACACATTTTAGTACACCATTACCGGTGCGTATGCGCATCTGTGTTGCTAATGAGCATCTTAAGGGTGGTTGCTTTTAAAATAAAGGGTGATACGTTGTCAAAGCGATTAATTGAAAACACAGGATGTACCTAGATATTAATGTCATTTTCCATTATGTTATGTTCTAGACAGGCTGAATGATCAAAAAACGTTCCATTGGCTGTCTGAAATTGGTGCGGTACACACATACGGTTTAGACCAGTTTTTCTGTTCCAAAATTTATCTGAATAATATCCAAGTTATTATAATATCGCTCCTAAAAAAGTTTTACTTCAAAAAATCGTTTTTAAGCAGTGTTAAAAAAGGAAAATAATTCGACGTTTCTATAGAAATTTTATATATTACCTACAAATAATTTTTTGTTGGACACCCTGTTCCTCGTTTTAAAAAGTTCTTCTTTTCTTGTTGTTTTTCCACATAACTTTTTTGACTGACATCTACATATTTATCGTGTAAAGTGACATAACGGTATCCTCAAATTATAAATTCTGCTAAAGTGCAAAGCTGCAAATAGTGTTATGGTATTGGTATTTAATAGTTGTGTTCAACCAGGAAAAGGCCAGTGTAGAGTAGTGTAGTGCAGTGCAGGTTCATGAAAACTGTCAGAGCAAACTCAAGCAGAAACGTCATACGTCAGATGTTAAAAAAAAGAAAACAAATTAAATTCGGCGCAAGTAAAATGCCTTATGCCTGCGCTGAAGTCGATGGCAAAGGGAAGAAATTCATTCACAATGCCTGCGACGACGTTTTTGGCGTTTTAGGCACAAAATCTCTTCCTCCTGTTTACCTTTTTTCATCGAACTTTCAAACACTTGCGTTCGGAATTCTTCGTGCAAATATACATACATAGATTAAATTAAGATATTATTGGATTAATTGGAGAACACTAAATCACCAAAGATTGCCCTTCACTCAAAGTTGGCTCTAATCTATGCATTATTTAAAAACTTTAATCAAAAATACAAAGCGCGGAAAAAAATCAGCTTTATTCGTTAACAAAATATAATCGAATAATGACATTAACTGATTTTGACAGTTTTCACCAACCTGCACTAGCTCAAGAGGTAGTGCAAAATATTTTGAACTAGTGTACACTAGTTCAGCTCAATGAACGCTAATCAGTGTAAGTCAGTGCAGAAATTTTCTCAATGAATACAAAAAAGCTACACTTATCTGCCCCGAGTAGTCCAGTGCAGCTGGTTGAACAGAACTAATATAAATGTTAACTCTTTTTACCGTAAGTTACTGAAGAGTGTAAATAAAATACCTAGGTATTTCTCAAAATTAATTCCAAAGAACAAATTTAGCTATGTGTGTTAAGAAATTGTAGTTGTCAGCAAAAGAATTTCTAATCACTCCGATTTATAAGTTGTGCAGACTAGAAGCGTTTTCTATTTATTTTTTTTATAAAATCTATAAAAAGGGCGGCAACATTTATCAGCCCGGGGCGCCAAATCCTTAAATACTCCTCTGATGCTACTCTAACACCGGGGTTCTAGTCACTCGGGAACACAATTATAATATATATGTATAGCTCGAACTTTTAGCTGTCACAACTTCGCAAAGATCCGTTAATCTTTTTATGAATGCAAATCGATTCTAGCGACTTAAATAAAATCAGTTAAAAAAAACGATTTTTCAGAAAAATTCGGTTACCCCAAAAATCAATCTCAAGATTCTTAACCTTTCAGCGATCCGTAGGGTTCAAGAGTTGCGAAAGAAAAGAAGCGCCAAGACATTTTCTGCGGTTAAATCTACCAACTTCCATTATGTTCCGATTGCATATGTGAACATTGAAAACGAAACGATTTTGAAGCTATCGATATGAAAATGATTTGTGTGGTTATTGGTGGCCGCATTCACTGATCAGGTTGGGTATAAGAACATAAAAAAAAAATTTATTGGGGGTAGCAGCTTTTAACATAGCACATACACAACATCTCAATTTCGAGCAATTTATGAACGAAAATGTGATGAAAAAGACCTTAGTTTCTGTAAAGAGTCGACCCACGCCTGAAATTCAAGGCAAAAGGAATAATCTTCTGCTGGGCTTTATTTGCCTAAGCTATTGACGGATGTCCTTAGCGTGCACTATCCCTAGAGTGTTTCCCTTCATATCGGTGAGTTCATATAGGTTGTTACCCACTACACTTTTTACCTTGGTGGGTACGAATTTAGGGCATAGCTTCGCATTCCGCTTTTTAGCAGCGTCACTGAGTATAAAATTTCGCTTCAATACGTGTTGACCTACTTGGTATAAGCGAGTCTTGCTCCTCAAATTATAATTTTTTTCGTAAATTTTATGAGATTTTTCCAAGGATTCTTTAATCCTGTCGTGCATAATATTCATCTTCGCAGACTTTGGTAAAACTCTGAATTCTGGATTGTTTAAGCTTTTGAGTCTTTTTAGCAATTGGTAATCTGTACCATGCTCAATTTTGCTTTGGCCAAAAAGGGCTTCATGGGGCGATATGCCTATGGCCGAATGAACACTCGATCTTAAAGCACTCATTATGGATATTAATTGCTTATCCCAATTTGATTGGTCAGAACCAATATATGCGCGAATTGCCGCAAGAATCGATCGGTTAACTCGCTCGCTGGCATTTGCCTGAGGTGAATATGAGGCTGTCTTGATGTGCTTTGTTCCATAAATGGCAAGAAACTTCGAAAAATCTTTACCAGTAAACTGCTTCCCATTGTCGGAGAGAAGTGATTCTGGTACTCCGAACAATGAAAACACTTCCTCTTCTAGGAAACTGATAGCAGCTTCACCTGTAGCTTTACGTATGGGTTTTGCTAGGACGAATTTTGTAAGTTGGTCGAGACATACAATTATATGAATATTTCCCCTTTTTGACCTAGGGTAGGGCCCCAAAAAGTCGACATATATATGTTGAAAAGGACGTTCGACCACAAAAGCTTGTCCCATAGGTGGTCTTAAAATATAGTTTGGAGCTTTTGAAGCCTTACATATATTGCAGTCTCCCACGAAAGTTTTCACCTGAGCCGCCATATTCGGCCAATAAAAACGGTCGCGCAAGCGATATAACGTCTTTGCAACCCCACCATGCGATGCACGTGGAGGATCATGAGCCAATTGGATCAAACGATTTGTCAACAAGGATGGAATCCAGAGTTTCCAGACACAGTCATCTTCTCTTGGATCCCCTGTGCAAGGTTTGACCTTCTTGTATACAAAATCATCTGAAACACGAAGGTCAGGTAGCTGATTTTTATTTGCCTCTATTGTATTTATTAATCCTAGATATTCATCCGACTTAAAAGCCGGATCTGTAAGATCAATACATAGAACATCAGAAGGATTCACAAGGGTGTTTTGCTCAGATCCTATCTCGTCCACAGCGTAGACTCGAGAGAGGGCATCTGGCACCACATTTTGTGTACCCTTCCTATGTTCTATTTCAAAAGAGAATCGTTGAAGTCTGAGACTCCAACGAGCTAACCGTCCGTTTAAATCCTTTTGACTCATGAGCCACCGCAGGCTCGCATGGTCGGTTACTATGGTAAACTCTTGCCCCTCTACATAAGAGCGGAATTTTTCTACCCCTAACACCGCTGCTAAGCACTCTAGCTCTGTAATGCTGTAATTACGTTGCGCAGACGTAAGTTTGTGGGAGTAGTAATAAATCGGTCTCTCGACCCCATTCTCATCTTCCTGACATAAAACGCTACCAACACCAGATGTTGAGGCATCGCAGAGGATCTTAAACGGCTTTTTAAAATCCGGATTGACAAGGACTGGTGCTGTTGTTAGGGCGAGTTTTAACTCATCAAAAGCCTTCATCGCCTCTGGAGTGAACTGATAAGACTTACTTTTCTTAAGTGTATTTGTTAAAGGAGTGGCTAGTGACGAATAATTGTTGACGAATCGTCGGTACCATCCTGACAGACCCAAAAATCGTCTCATCTGTCGGGCTGTTTTTGGCACTGGGAAATCCCTGATTGCAGACACTTTGTCTGGATCTGTCTGAATGCACCCTCCTCCTACGATATAGCCTAAGAATTTCAATTCTTTAAAAGAAAATTTCGATTTCTCAATATTTATGGTTAGACCAGCATTTTTCAATATCGACGCAAGTCTTGTTAAAAGCTCCAAATGCTCCTTAAACGTTGATGAAACTACCAACAAATCATCCAAATAAACAAAGATATTTTGTTTCAATTCATGGGGGATCACTTTGTCCATTAATCTACAAAGACGCTGTGCAGCATTGCAGAGGCCAAAGGGCATAACCGTAAATTGATATAAGGGTCGGCCGGGCACGGTAAACGCGGTCTTTTCCCTTGATGACCTCTCCAGAGGTATTTGCCAAAAGGCGTCCTTCAGATCCACACTCGATATAAAGTGTGTATCTGATTGACGACTTAGCAACCCGTCAACATGATGAAGAGGATAGGCATCGTTTTTCGTGACTTTGTTAACTTTCCTAGAGTCAAGGCACAGGCGATTTTTCCCGGGCTTCTGTACCAGGACAATAGGAGAGCTCCACGCACTATTGCTTTCCTCGATGACGCCTAAGGAAAGCATCCTATCCAATTCATCATACATGAGGGCTTGAACCGCTGGAGAGACAGGGTAATACCTTTGTTTTACGGGCTCAGCATCACCTGTGTTTATTATATGTTCCTCCAGCTTAGTTCGTCCGAGCCCAAATTTGGCCGCGGACGGAAACAAACTAATAACATTTTGAAGTTCTTTGGATTGATCTGTTGTCAGTTCGTGAGCGTTAGGGTCTATTGGTCTTTGACAAGAAGAAATTTCGGAGATTATGTGGGGTGCAATTTCAAAGGATTTCCAGAAATTTACCCCTAAATATAAAGGTTGTTCTAATGTGGGTACTAGATAAAAGGTAATGTGTTTTGATAAACCCTTGTAAGTTACTTCTGTAGTTAATTGTCCTACAATTAATTGCGGATCTCCACTTGCGGTCTTGACTTTGGAATTAAAAAGTTTGAAAGAAGCACCCTCCTCTTTAGCTAGTTCAAAACACCCCGATCCTAGGCAACTAATGCTGGCTCCACTATCTAGGAGGCCTAACATTTTTTTGCCGAAGATCGAAACGCTGGCGTATGGTCTAGGATCATCGGTGTTGCAAAGTTTGGTTGCAGATATAGCTTTGGACACTTCACGTTTTTGCTTGAATCTTTCTCTAAGCTTGAGAGTACTCTTGGACAGTTCGTTAAAGATACGATTACGAACATTATAATATTGTTTTAACCGTTCATGTAGTGACAATGGTTTTGGGTTATCTTTTTGAAAGGATATGTCTTTGTTTTCGATTAATCCTTTAGATGGTCTTTTAAGTATTGCCATCTTCGAACTTTGTGGTGGATTTTCCTTGCTAACTTGAGTCAAGGTAGGTGAATTGTGAAAATCAGGTGGTTTAAGGTCATTGGTAGTATTAGGGTTATTATCTGGGTTTGGAGTAGCAGGTGAATTTGAAAAATCTGGTGTGTTTGAATATTCTACAGAGGTTTTTGTTCCGGGTTCGCTTGTGGAGGGCAGAACTCCCCGGTTGGATCGCCCCGACTCCGGTTTCCCGAACAATTGGTGCACTTGGGAGATGTGGTGTTTTCTAACCCACACCGGAAGCAAAATAATTTCTTTGTGGGCTTGGACATTGGATATATGAATGTCCTTTCGTTTTACAGTTCCAACAAATGTTAAAAGTGTTATTTTTCTTTTGTGGAACCGTTAAAGCATCAATATCTTGAAATTCTTCATCCGTATATTCCAACTCATTTACTTTGGGTCTTGTTAATTGCAAGTTTGGATTAAGAAAGTTTTTAGAACGCAAGCTTTCGTACTGAGCGATACGCCTCTCAATTGTACGGCAAGCAAAAACCATTTCCGGCAAACTATTAGTGTTAAAGGTTATAAGAAGCTCCCCGGATCTCCTTTTCACATTTTGCTTGATTAGTTCTATAAGTTCTCTAGATGACTTAGGAAAATGCAATCTAGCATTTAAACTTAAAATGTCTTGGTAGAAGTCATCGAAGCTTTCTGTAGGACCTTGTCGTCGGTCGAACATTCTGCGTGAAAGCTCTGAATCGGTCTCGAGACTTCTATATTGCTCTATGAGCGAAAATTCTAAATTTTGCCAATTAGCACCTGGGTTGGACTTAAGGAAGGTCCAGAACCATCTTTCTACCTGACCCGATACAAAGAGATGGAAATGAAGAAAAATATCTTCCCAAGTAACTTTATAACTGGTCTTAAGCCGATGTAGCCTAAAAAGAAAATCGTCTACAGTCATTCTCACATTATCAAACTTAAGTCCCCATTTTTGGAACTCAACTGGACGACTCAACGATATTGGAATTGAAGGGCGCTCACTTGGATCTGCTGAATTAAGATTGAGACCATTAAGCTGGCTTATAAAATTTTGAAGATTCTCGCTATGTTGAGCAGGCTCGATGTGATCTGGTTGGTTTTGAGAACGCCTATTGAAATTATGATGTGGTACAGGACTCGAATTCAATGTGCTTTGATCTAAAGGTTGACGCATGGGATTAAGATCGTCTGGAGCTGCAGGATTTGCTGACGCTGCACCTCTGATCTCTTCTTGTATTGTCCTAACAATTTCTTGTCTTAGGCTTAATCTCTCTGCTTCATACTCTGCCTTACGTGTCTTAAGATCTTCCGCTCTACTTAACCCTATGGAAGCTGTTACTATATTCTGAATATAGCGCTTGAGGTTATCATCGGGGGTATTATCTGTTTGATTGATCTGTTTTGAACCAGAGGGGATAGAGGAATTATTCTGCTGTGACGGCGATGCTTGGTTTGTACCGTTCGCTTCCTTACGAATGTTACTTTGGGATGGAGGATGGTTAGTTGGGTTGGTTATTTGAATGGAGGAATTAGAATCTTCTTCAAGATTAACTCTTTTGCTGCTACGCGTTAGTGTATTTAAGGGTTTGGGAGGCATTTTGTTACGTTATTACAATAAATTAATGAATAATAATTTGTAAAATAAAAAAAAAAGGAATATGAAATTTCTAAAATTCAAAAACAAAGTTGTGCTATACCTAGAAAGTATCAAAAACAAAAATGACTATAATGAGTATATTCATAAAGTTGGTGCTCAGAAAAATGAAAACTATTTATGGCAGTTTTGATGGCAACGAAAAACATGCGATTGTACGTATTGAAATTTTATTAAATGAACCTGTGGCAATAGCGCTGCAAAAGGACACGCTTATTTGGTGTTTCATCATTTGGACGCTAAAACTTCGATCAGATATTCATAACAAAAAAAAAAATGTTTTAAGTTTAAAATAAACTAGAAAAATCATTTAGTGTGCTGGTTTTCGGTATTGTATTTTCATTTTGTGGGATTCTATTAGCGATTATTTTTGAAGCAGTGTTGTGTCAAGGCAATTTAGATGGAACATAACTCGGGCGCAACGGACGGAGACGTGGTTTCTCTGAACCGATATCTCCCGGTCGTCCGAAGAAATCCTCCAAGTAAATGCTGAAACCAAATCATAACCTTAATTTTGAATTCAGTGCTACTTATGAAGAGTTTGTAAATCCTACATGAACTTCCGGCCACTGAAAAATCAAAATAAAAGTTGAAAGTTTTTCTTAGAACCATTCTAGAATATGCTACGAAAAGTATGTTTTTGTAAACTTTACTTTTGGACAAATTCATCTGGGTGCTAAATTTCTTAATTTCAAAACTAAACGAAAATTTATAAAAGGTTTTAGCAAAAGCTTTAAAACACAGCCATTACTGTTCAAAACAAAAACAAAATTCATAATGAAAAGATTTCAGATGTTATCAATCGATATGTCTCCACACAAAAATATTTTTGCCCCCACTTTGGGCGCCACCTGTGTAACGGAACTTGCTGTTCCTTCTCCACGAGTATGCGATGTACTGCCATATCACTCATCTCCTTGATCCACAGGATTTCCAAAAAGTTAAGTGATCGTGAAGAAGGTTGTCCAGTCAGCAGAATGCTAGTAGGCATGCTTGCAATTGCCAAATGCTAACTCGTCGGTGGGGTGGATTGTTGCAAACGCTACTGGACTGCCGTACATCTTTAACATGCCTAATCTTACCAAAACGGAAACAAACTAAAAAAAAGGTCTTATTGTGCTTACGTCATCACAATGCTTTCGATTAGGAACCGGAAGTTGGTATTGGTTCCGAAGCGTAACCCTCCCACTGTTCAATATACTCGTACGTTGTATAAGAACTCCTTGGTTACCGCACCGCTCTGAATGTATTCGCGGCAACCCCTAACGTAAAGACTTTAAGATACTTAGCCTATAATCGAAATTTCGCCATCTAATCTAACCATTAAATTCTCACTTAACTGAGCACCGAAAATCAAAACCTATTAACAGAACATTCTTTTAAAATTCAAAAATAAAGAGAAAACGCAGTAGAGCTGTACATTAGCTGCAGCCGTTTTATTTATAATATATATAAAATTGAATTGAAATATAAGAAAGGTTCAAAAAGATATATAAAAAAAATATGTACGGTATCTATACATATCTGCATACGGGTGTCATTATAAGGACGAGTTAAGAAAAAAATTAGGTTGAAACTCGACTTGCATAATATGTACATATGTCGCATACCTTCTATCGATGTTATCGATTAGGTAGTTCATTGACCTGAGATGAATACAAATTGCTATGACGTATTAAATAAAGTTAAGAGAGGACTTCAAATTTCATATCTTGGCTAAATACGGCATTATCAAAAGCACTCAAGTTCTAATCTTAGTTAAGTGTATTAAATAAATTTAATCTCTATTCCCGTTTCTGGGGCTCTCTTTCTCAATCAAAGATCTGTGGTATTTGAGACACCACTTCTCTTAAAACATATGTAGCAATTATTTATTTTTTTCTATAAAAACTTAACATAACGACTCACCGAATTTACTCTCCTCCAAAGAAGTCGTGCGCACTACTTGTTGGTGGGAAGGATCCGTTGCTTAAGAGTTGCTCGACGATCTTTGATGGTTCTCTTGCTAATGATTAATGAGTAAAAGAAATAAATAAAAGCTTGTCATACGTATCGATAATCTTGATTGAGTAGATTGATTGAGTATACTTAACTTGAGCGGTTTTGTTACAAAACTTAGTATAAAGAAAAAAAAACATTATTTGACATCAGCTGTTAGTTGCTGGTAGATGGTTGATGAGAGATGAGCGTTGTGGTATGTTGATGGGGTAGGATGTGCGGATAAGGGATAGGTTTGGTCCATATAAGAGGAGGTTGAAAGCAAAAAAAAGGTAGTTTGGGTAAATTTAGATGGTAAAATTCATCATTTTGATCCTCAATTTGGGATACGAGATCCAGGTAAGTTGATGGTTCCCGCTTTGCTTGGTGTAGTCGATTTCCCTAACGCCGCCTACGTCACGTGAGCGAGGGTGCTTACGCACGAGACCTCACTGACGGCGCGTGGAGATGACACTTTTAGCTGAACCTTTCGGCTTCAATAAATATTTTGTCGAGTGTGAAAATATAAATATATCTATATTGCAAAATGAAATGGAAAGAATACCAGGACATAAAGTTAAGTCTTAGTAACGCTAGAAAAGCGAAAATTTACCTGATGAGTTACTTTTCCTTGAATGCACGGTAATAACCTGGGTTTAATTTCCCTCTAATTAAACAAAGAGGTAGTAGGCCTTATTGGATAAACTTGGATTTTCGTTTGGAGCTTCTTATGGGCATATGAGCTCCGGCAAAAAAAGTAAAAATCTTTCTTTTCTTGTAAGAAACACTCCTTCTTAGAGTGAGAAAAGGTTGTATCGTGTTGAATTGACGGTGGTGGTCAGCAATCTGGCAAGAAGACTGTCTAAGAACGTTAAGGTGGTCTTTGCACCACGTGGTCCTTGCACAGCCTATATGCTACTCTAACACCGGGGTTCTAGTCACTCGGGAACACAATTATAATATATATGTATAGCTCGAACTTTTAGCTGTCACAACTTCGCAAAGATCCGTTAATCTTTTTATGAATGCAAATCGATTCTAGCGACTTAAATAAAATCAGTTAAAAAAAACGATTTTTCAGAAAAATTCGGTTACCCCAAAAATCAATCTCAAGATTCTTAACCTTTCAGCGATCCGTAGGGTTCAAGAGTTGCGAAAGAAAAGAAGCGCCAAGACATTTTCTGCGGTTAAATCTACCAACTTCCATTATGTTCCGATTGCATATGTGAACATTGAAAACGAAACGATTTTGAAGCTATCGATATGAAAATGATTTGTGTGGTTATTGGTGGCCGCATTCACTGATCAGGTTGGGTATAAGAACATAAAAAAAAAATTTATTGGGGGTAGCAGCTTTTAACATAGCACATACAATTTTTGGCTTTCTGGAGAGTGTGGTCACTTCAACGAAGATCGTCG
Source organism: Chrysotoxum bicinctum (assembly GCA_911387755.1). NCBI lineage: Eukaryota > Metazoa > Arthropoda > Insecta > Diptera > Syrphidae > Chrysotoxum > Chrysotoxum bicinctum. Next base: position 22,618,577 of record OU426988.1, on the reverse strand, counting down.
TTGACACACATACCGAGTACGGAGAGAGTAATTGAAGTGTCATTAAAGGACAATGGCATAGGGGCTACATTTTTCTTTAACAGCATTGAATTTTTAAGCTTTCCACACGATTTTGTATACGGGTGATTCTACAAACAATGGAATAAAATGATACAAATTTCGGCACGACATTTTTGGAAGCCAAAAGTCGTAAGAATTGTTCTAGTTGATCCTTAGAACGTATCTTTGCGTTGTTGAAAGCGGCCAGTAAAAAAAATTAAAAATGACGATTTTAAGGACATTTTTTGAAAAAGGATGTTCAGGGGACTGAGTTTTTTTTTAAGTGGACTGAATAAATCTTTAGTTTTTTTGTATTTTCTCTTGGGTACACACTGAAATATAGAAATTAAATTTAATTAGCATTCATAAACATACAAATTCATGGTTAATACATACATAGTAACTTAGCATTTTATTAAAAAAAAATAATATATTATAATAATTTTATTTCTACTTAGAATCAATTTAAAATAAATTATATTCTTTTTAAAAATTTTAAAAATATTTCGTAATGAAGTTCGAAGTTCAACATAACTTAAAAATTCTCAGGTTTTTGAATAAAATATCATTTATTTATTTATTAGCCAGGGGACTGAGACCAGGGGACTGAAGTTTTTCATGGTTTTTGCGCAAAAACGATATTAAGGTTTTACTTAAAAAATCAAAAAAATATATATAATATTACAGTTTTATCAAATCTATACTATACTGCTAAAAAAGATGCCTACTTACATACAAATTTGTTTCGTAAAAACTCACCAGAGGACTGATAAACTAAACGGACAATCCACGACTTCATGTACAAATGTCTTTTTCACAATACTAACATAAGAAACTGAATCGAGTTGCACCACGATTTTATTGTAAGGAGACTTGGTTCTTCAAATTGTCAGTGCTGGAAATCTGATCGACATCCTAGTTATTGATATTTTCGACTGTTTCAATATGCCAGGGGACTGATACAAAAAGCGGGGGACAAAGTTTAATTAATTTTTTTTGTAATAAAATCAATTACTAAAAAACATTTATCTATTTCGTAGCAAAGATGTATTATTTGGCGTAACTTCGGTGGGATTCATTTTAGTATGAGACCTGAAATAAGAGAACGGTAATAATTTTTCTTTGCGAAAACGCACTGGGGACACGTCAGGGGACTGAGAATCGGACACTTTGAAGAATTTTTTGAGCAATATAAAATAAGGTCACCCTAATAATATTGTTAGGCCAGGTAGATATCAGTCAGATTTAATTTTATAAAAAAAAAATCAGATTAAATAATTGAACGGATTTCAAAATATTTCTGGGGCCGCCGAAAATTCCATCGTTTGTAGAATCACCCATACCCCATTTAACAGTGCTGTAAAGATCGGAATAAAATGGACGTAAATTTGATATGAATGAAGTGGATTAGAAGTTTCAGACAAGAGATCATTTATAAAAATGAGGAAAGATTCGGAGACTAAACGGAGCCTTGGGGAACACTAGCCACACTATTTTGTGAAGACTTGAAATCGTTGAATACAATATGTGAGGGTACAAGGAAACAATTCGGGAAATGGAATCAGATAACGCATCAAATTCATTAAGAGTTGAATTGCTACCAAGATGAATGAATCAATATAATGGATGATGTGCATGAAGTTAAAATTCGTATTAGTACATTGTCCATATTGACGAAGGCCCGGCAAGCAACATCACATCTAACACAAATTATAAGGCCATGATGGCGAAAAAATAATGGCATTAAGTTATACCAACCTGTGTTTCACCTAGCTCCAATACAGCTGGTCTGTACTTAACAGAATGCCCATATACGTCAAAGAAATTCTTTCTTAGCCCACGAATATTGGAAAACACAACACAAAAATCACTTACCATTTCAAAAATCACAAACACTCAAAACAACTCTGACGTTCTAAGATCGGCTAAGATCCGTTTTTTATCTGTTGCACATTTTCCTAAGTTTGATATAATCTTACTGTTGATTTTTCTTTGTGACCTTCATAAATTACTGTAACATATTGCTTGTCATGAATTTTCTGGAAAAATTGACCCTTAAGTCAATAAGCATGGACGAAAAGAATGGAACAGGATTTGGATTTTGCATCTGCAATTGGATATTTGAAGAATTAAACAAGGTATCAACTAGTCCTTTCTAAAATTCCCTTCTGAACGAAGTTAGTAGTATTAACAGAACAATTTCCGTGAACACGATTTTGCTTTTGGAATATACCTAAGAATAATTTCCCAAAATATCCTTGACGAATTAAGTAATAGCCTGTGGAAAAATATTAAAATATGGTCTTAAATTTTCTAAATTTTTATTTTTTATATTTTTTTATAGAATTTTGAACTAGTCTATTTGAGCCAGAAAAACTGAGAATCTTAACAAATATAATTGCATATTAAAGTTCAACATGTTTATAATCTAAAATGCTTCACCTGCGTCCATTAACACTTTCCCATATTTCCATAAAATGGACTGGAGTCAAAATATATGTCAAGTTCGTATCATTCATTTTAAGGTGTTTAGAAAGCAAAATCAATGGTCATAACTTAATTCTTATTCCCCCCTATTACAAAATTCGGCGAATGAGCTAAAGTGACAGTTTCAATTAATTTCCAAGCTTTTGCTATTAGTGAATCCGACGAAAGAAAGTTGAACGAATGTCGGTTACATGCCCTGTACCACCGACATTTTGTTCAACTTATCTGGTATTACTAAATTCGCAACTCATTCGCACTCCATACAGCGGATGCTAAAGGTCAATGGTTCGAGTTGACTCACCGGGAGTCAAATTCCTCGAATTCTATAAACGACATTTGCAGTCAAAAACATTTAAGGATTTATCCTAAACCACCACATCCATCTGTTTAAATGTTTTAGTATATTGTTTTAATTGACCTGATTATAGAATCAAAATATAATTTTTCAACATGATGGTTTATACGTATTTACATACTACACACTTCACTTTAAAAACGTGGTAATAATTTATGAAAAAATATGTGGAGGTACTTCAAGGGCCTCTGATTTTGTTTTATTGAAAAGTGATAATTTTCATTTTCAATTGAATGGGTTCAAAAAATATATTCTAAGAATTTGTGGAAAAATAACACAGATTGTAATGTTTGTAACGCGTATCATTATTTGTTTGTGTATGATTCTTCTATCCATTGTGACAGTTTAATTTTAGCAGATCCTTGGCAAACGGTTACATTTCAATCTAAAAAAAAGCAAACACTCATTCAATTACCGCTTAATACATCACTTGGCCCAAGCCTTATCATCGTCACACACCTGATACAGATACTTTGGTTCAAACAAAAATAAAACAGCTTCCATCCAGCCTTGTGCACTCGTTCTGCCTTATCTGTTTTACTGTTTTTAAAATCACCATCAATCAACATTAAACTCGTTGCAATTGCATTTGTGGAATGGAACTATCCAATTAAGTTCAACAAAATACTTTAATTCAACAATGTTGGTGGAATGCCTGCATTGTACCCCCACGTATAACCATGTCCGTTGTCGTTTGTCTATAACTTGGAAACTGAATTCAACGAGATTAATGACAGATGTTGCCCAAGTTTCAATTGCTTAAATATGAAAATTGTTCAGGATGTGGGGCCATTGTTACAGTTCAAACTACATTTTGAACGTCGTCGGATCTATAGTAGATTAACAAATGCAAATAGCGGACTAATGTATCTAGCTTCCGTTGTTTTAAATTAAAAAAGCGTTAAGATGATTATGTTTGTAACTATGTGTGTACGATTGTACATACATAATTATATTTCCACGTATTTCAAATGTTAATTAAGCTACTATTTTATAAACAAAAGTAATCCATTCCGATTATTACTAAGTTAACGTCAAGCTAAGAAAGCCTTGTTCTAAAATAACGATTATGGAATAATTTACCCGACACAGTTTTCCTTTGCATTTTAATTTGCTAAGGCTAATGTTCATCGACCCTTCCCCCTAATTTCCCCATTGCCCGTGCCGTGTTTAACATTATGAAAGGGTATATTTGTGAATTATAAACAAACAAAAATCATGTATAAATATATTAGATGGTGCAACAGCTCGAAGAAAACCAGGACCAAGCTACTTACAAATCTCAACCATTCTTGTATGCGAGTTACCAGGAACGGAGGGACCTACAATTTTCTGCCGATTTTGAACGGCTAATGAGCAGCACTTTTCATAACAAGAAATACTCTTGGATTCCTCGCAAGAGGTAGTACACCCCTGAAAAAACCTTTTTGCAACGACTGAGAAACGAACTGTAGACCTTCCGCATGACAGTCCAACTAACCTATACTAAATATCATATTTAAAGATTTATTGTGTTCCTCGTTCTTTCGAGGAAGTTTGATTCCATGTCGTTTTCTTGTGCTGATGTAACTATGTATTTGCACTTAATTATATTATGATGTCATCTTCTAAAAGAATTAATTCAATAGTTCACTTGTTTGTTATTATACACATGTACCCATGGCCGTAGCTAGGGGAGGGCATTAGGGGGCAATGCTCTACCTTAAAACCTTCAATGCCCTACCTTAAAAAATCAACTATCGTATCGTAATGCCCCTCATTCAAAAACTGGTTTGTCAAAACAAGAAAAATCTATTTCCCATACCCAAGCTATGGCGATGTGGCAGGACAAATTAAATAGAGTCTCTACAACTAGCAGTGTTGAAACGTTGATACATCCAAAAGCTTTAGAGAGACATATGTACTACGTTAGGTCTATTATTGAGGTTATACAATTTGTCAACGAATTAGCTTTGCGTGGAAATTATATTTTGTAGGAAGAAAAAGAAAAAGGAATATTTCAGAATTTGTTTGAATACACCTGCATGAAAGATCCAAATTTAAAATAGTCTCTTACTCATATACAGAAATTGTAACATACCGTTCACCTGAATTCAAAATAAAATAATTCAAGCTATGATTATACCAGTACGAAGTTACATTGTTAAAGATATTAATGAATCGGACCTAAACTGGTTTACTATAGTGAAAGAAAAATAATCGCGAAAATATTGCAATAGCAATACGCTACGTTAAAGATGAAATTGTCAGTGAGTTGTTGCCGACAGTTACTACTACTGAAAATATTGATGCAGCCAATTTTACGGAATCAATGTTAAATACATAACATTGACCACTCTTGTATGCTAAGCCAATTCTATGATGGCGAAAGTTTTGGGAGTTGCAACTAGAATAGTAAATAAAGTGGACCGAAAAATCCCTTACGTCCTTACTGCCTTAACCATCGCTTGCATTTGGTAATCATTAGGGTTATCTCGGAAATGAGTTTCATTCGTTTATTTTTTGATCAATGCATCATGTTACATGAATTTTTTCAGCATGGAGAAATAGCTGAATAGTATGGCGGAAAAAGGATTTCCATGCTCCTAGAACAGAGTTGGTCAGGAAACTTGACCGTAAAAAAAGTTGTACACGATAATTATTCATTGATTTTGATGACTTTGGATGAAGTTAGAAATGACAAATTTAAGGCTGATGATGTCGCCAAGAGTGTGGACATTAAAAAAGTAATGCTCAATTTGGAATTCCGAACGGCCTTGATTGTGACCAAAAAAATATTATCAATGCTCTAGCCTGCAGACGCAGCCTTACAATTCAGAAGCGCAGGATTGAAAGACGCCATAACAATCATTAAACTCACCCAAAATAAAACAAGGAAACTTAGATCAAAAATGTATCATCAAATTTTGGAAGGAGCAAAGTCTATGACAAGCTTCGATTCCGAAAATACGACCCATACCCAAAAGAAACAAATCAAAAAATCAAATCGGATGGATGGCTACTTGGTATATGGCCCTTTCTGTTCCTCTGTGAGACAAAATATAGAACCTCAGAACGCTCAGCCATTTAAGTCTGAGTATTTCGAAACGTTGGACACACTAATTGCTAAATTACAAAGGAGATTTTCGGACAACGACGATCTACTGAATTCAGTAGCGAGTATAGATGAGTTGGATGTAAACAAAATGGTACTGTTGAAAACTTAAGTAAGTGTGAGAAAACAAAACTATTTGTAAAATGTACAGTTTCACCAAGCCACTTTGAAGGCCAATAAACGAGCCAAAACAGATAAATTTACCAGGTCAACAAACTTTAAAACGTTTAGCGAAAACCCATTTAATTGCAATTTCGTGCAATTCGCCATAAGGTACTGCAAGAAAATCAAGTCTTTTTTGATTGCTCCTCTTTATATGACAATAAATAAATATCTACATACTCTTAAATTTGTCATAACAAAAATCCTAAGACCCATTTACTGAAAAGAAAAATAAATATTTATTTTCAACTTCAACGCTTATGTCTCAAAAAAGTTTTTAATGGAGATTAAACTTTTAAAACATTAATTTTCGATTAAGCAAACGGGTCTAAGTCATTTTTGTTGGAAAAATGCAATGCGTTAAAACTGATTTTTTAGGTCTTACAATTCCATCAAGGAAAGAGGCTGCTGTGTTAAAAGCTTTTTTAATTCAACTTAAGAATAAAAAGGAAAACACAATTAATGTTTTGTACCAGTGAGAGACGTTCAAAGATAGATATGAACTTTTTGAATCTGTGCCGACCATAGGATATAGCACTGTTGTGTGAATCTACGTTTTCAACTTTGACTGAAATCAATAAGCTTCAGAGGCTATCAATGAGTCACGAAAGAAAGGCAGGCATGGTATTTCTGGACTTTGAAAAGAAAAGAACCAAGTTAGTTGATCTGGATGAAGTCCTTCATATTTTTAATATATGGCGAATAAAAGAATTCAGTTATTTTAATAAAAGAACTTTGTATTGTTAACTGTGTAGGTATACTAACTATAATAGTATGTTAAGAGAAATAATAATATAAACCATTATAGATTTTTAGATTATATAAATTTTCTTTATTACAAAATTAATTTTTTTTTTTGCAAAGATAAAGCCAGTTAAGGGAAAAGAGAGCAAAAATCATAAAACGAGAAAATTATCTCTTAAGTTTTTCGACTTAAAATTATCTCAGGGGCGGTGACTGTGGGACACGCCACAAAATCATTGAGCATGGCCTTGCCATCTGCCGATTGACAAAAATTAACATAATATAAAATATTTGTACTAACATTTAATAAATTAAAAAAACAACTTGCAATAAGCATATAAACCATTATATAAATGAATGTTTAGCACTTATCTATCACCCCCTCCCCACAATTGAGTACCACCTTTACCAGATCAGCTCATATTTCATATCAAGTAAAATTTTTACTTCCGCCCTACATGTTATCACCGATGCCCTACCTTAAATTCAACTCTAGCTACGGCCCTGCATGTACCTCTTGAATAACTAAAAGATCTTAAAACTGATTTCGGACTGTCGTTTTCATTAAGCTATTACTTGGACAGCACAACAAAATGCATGGCAGAAGTTGAATTTGGTAAGCTTTTGCTACACCATACATTTCTTACTACATCTACAACTTCTTAATGCAACGCTGCATTCTATTTTCGTGCCCTGCAACTTTGATAGTGCTATAAGCTACAAATACAGCCCTAGAATTATGTTCAGCTTGTTAGTCTATAAATTAAAAACACTATTATTTTTGTACTGATAAATTAAAAATATTATTAATAATATTCTCTAAAACTATTATTATAGAAATGTACTTAGTATATGTACTTACCCGTTATTAGCTGTATACGAAGGGATTAAGTATTGAATGTTTTTACATTTTACACCACTTCACAAAATCATAACCATTTATTTGCTGAGTTAGATTATATGTACATAGTATAATCTCATAACACTGAGGTACTACAATTAACCCTATACAAATGACATTAGATGCCTGTGGGATAATTTTATTCGAAAAGTTAGTCTTTACTTATAGGAGGAAAAAGTTTTCCCAAACTAAAGTTTCAGTATTAGCTTCTTAATTTAAGATTTGAATTCCGACACACAAAGCATCAGCAACTAATGCAAGCAACAACATCATGATTTGCTATGAAGGCTAATTACATTTGAAATAGAGGGGGGGCTTGATGTCTGTAGAGAATGAAAACGTTTGAATGGATAAAAGGGTAAGCATGGCAACATTTTGTAAATTAAATGTCCCTAATAGCACTTATTTAGATTACTTATTAAAGAGCTGCCACGTAACCTACAATTTTGAAGGAGTTAATCGTTAATTAACTTAGTAATTTCTCTTAAGGGTGCAAATTTCCGTATTATATAAATGGAATTTGTCAATATTTGTAACTAAGTATGGATGTTAGACAATAGCCTGGAATTATTTGATTGTCAAAGTGCAAATAATAGATGAATGGGGCCAAGCTCACTTAAGAAGGCTTTGCTCACGTAAGTTGCATTGGTAAATTGCATACTGAAATTAAATACCTATTGCATTTCTGTAGGAGTTAGGTATTTAATCGTAAGTAAAATATACATAAATGTATAATCCTTAATTAGCTATAAAATATAACTTCTTTAAGAAAATTATGAATTGATGCAGACAAAGCTCAAAATGATTTCATTATTAAATTATTTTTGAATAAGAAATGTCTTTAAAAATTTTCTAAAAAAAAATTGGGATGTCAATTTTAAGTATTTAATAATATAAATTTTATGAAATAATTTTCCAAAAATCCAAAAAAAAATTTCCAAACATTTTTATACACAAGATTATTTTAAATTCAAAGGAGCTCCTAAATAAAAATGTTGGTCTAAATCGTTAGAGCCGTTAATGAGGAAGTCGAATATCGCAAATACGGTTCTATAACAGGTTCGGTATATAACATTTCTTCTTAAAATTTATGAAGTCCATACCAATAATAGAGCATTCAATTTATCAAAATCGAGACAAATAAGGTTTTGCATAACGGCTGTATGACAGGTTAATTAGTTTTGGAGCAAAAAAAATTAAATTTCTCCTCTAGGGAATCACCGAATTCTCTTAAGTACCGAGCTTAGGCTGTAGGTTTAGGTACAAGCAGTCAGAAGGAGTTGCGGGGCTATCATCGTAATCTCAAGTTTAATCAAAATCTCGAGTTCGATTTTTTTCCAAATGCAAAACTCGCCATATAGTACTTATCGCAAGTATAAAGTATGTAATCACTAATTACAAAGATAAGTACCTATTAAATCTATAAGTACCTAAATACTTAGTACTAAATTCATAAGATTTCTATATTATATAGGTATGTCAATATTTCGAAATAATAATACAAACATACCTATTTTGCGATTAGATGTTTAAAGCTTAAAAACATATTTTTTAAAATTTTTTTTTCGAGAAACGCTTCTATCAAAACTCCTTTAGTGTGGACTCGTATTTAACTTAAGCATCAAAAATGTCATTAATATGACATGTCCTACGTTGTACCTTCCCTCATCAATTACATTTTATATTTAAATTTTAAAAGGTTTGAACAGTTTATCAATGTAGCTTTTGAAGAAAATTTCAGTATATTTTTAGAGTTATACGAGTAGGAAGTAAAATAAGTTAAGGGAATCAAAGTGATTATTTGCAGGAAAATTTTCATTTCCGTGAAAAACAAGAAAACTTTAAGTAATTAGACTTAACGGCCACAGAATAAGTTGCTGAGATCACAAGAACGGGACCTGCTGGTTGTTTTCGGAACTTTTTGCAATACAAAATATGCCTTTCGGCGTCATTTCCATACGGTTTCCCATGACATACATGTTTATGACAGTTTGGGCACCGAAATGACATGTTAAATCAAATAACATGAATTTGTCAAATATTTTTCACTTTTTAATTTAAATTGGTATAAAAGATCATCACCATTTATTTTGGCACCAGAAAAAGTGTAAACAAAAAATAAACGATAAAAGAAAACTTCGGGAGGAATATTCTAGAAAATCCTGAAAAATGTTAACTATAGAAAGAAAAACAAGGAAATAAAAGAGACGAAATCTATTAAGATCGTGTTTTCTTAGAGGCGGAAAACTTTAATTTGAAATAAAACACGGACAAATGCTTTTAATATCCATGAAATGGGCATTATTGAAAAGAAATTTTTTTATTATTGTTTGAATATAATTTTGAGCATTTTGCCACCGTGGCTACGTACATGGCGTAATCTGGAGTTCCAATCACAAGTAGCACAAAATGGTATAATTTCAGTATCACATTTCTTAATTCATAGTTTATTCCTTCTTTACTAGGTATGTCAATTTAGGCCTACTTAATTCCATATTAATATGGTCTTTATTAGGTATATTGTTTTAAAGAACTTAATTTGGTGTGTTAACTTCTACTTAAAGCATTCTTAAATACTTCTTAAATTGGCATTTCTTAAATCGTTTTTTTTTTTTTTTTTTTTTTTTTGTTACTTAATTCCTTCTTTAATCCTTCTAAAAACATAACTTTTTTGTTTTGGTCCTAAATCGGTATTTTTCAGATTCTTTAATACGTATTTAAGTCTTCTTAAACAGTATAATTATTAAAAACACGAGAGAGTTATTTGAGTAGCACTTTGAGACACGATATTTTATGTATCACAGTGGCGCAATAGGTAGAGCACAAGCACGGCAAGCGAGAGGACTCGGGTTAGAATCTCAGTGGAGAGCACAGAGGTAAATTAAAAAAAATAATTGTTAAAATTCTTTCATTCCAGCAAAGAAAAAATGAAGAGAACTCCAAAATAATCAACAATATTATTGTTTCTAATAATTTTTTTTAAGAATTGCCGTAGCTCTTTAAGAAAGAATTAAGAAGTATTTAAGAAGATGTAAGGAACTATTTAAGAAGGAGTAATGAAGTACTCGTATTTGAGAAGAATGATATCCCGATTTAAGAACATTTTAAGACTCTGCGGAAACTTACCGCGTTATTTATTAGAAATATTTATTTATTTCTTCTTCCCGACGTTTCGAAGAAATTAGACTGGATCAGAGTCTGATCCCGTGACCACGAAGAGTGTAATTTCTTCGAATCGTCGGGAAGAAGAAATAAATAAATATTTCTAATAAATAACGCGGTAAGTTTCCGCAAAAGACTAAAATATTACAATGATCAAAGTCCGCGAAAAGAAAAGCTTAAAATTTCATTTTAAGACTCAATTTATCTTCTTATTTCCTTCTATCGGACCGCCCACTTGCGCCTTTTCTCTACTTAATATGAACTTAAATCCGTCTTATAGAAGATGTCAGATACCGATTTAGAATTCTTTAAGACTTCGTTAAGTAATTCTGTGCTACTTGTGATTTTTCAATTCGCAAAATGTTCATTAAAAGAATGAGCACGATGGCACAATAACGAATTGACACATTTCGATCGTCATAAACAATAAGCTTCACATCATCAATTACTTGTTCCGTGCGCACTATATGACTATACGTCATCTTAAAAGATGCGCATTATTATTTAAAGTAAACGTGTTGCGAAAACGATCCATAGTTTGTCGAATTAATCGCTCTGATTGATGATTATGAGCATCATAAAACGGACGTAACGTGTTTATCGAATCGAACCATTTTTTTTTTAAATAAATTTGAACAATTTGAAAACTTTCGCAAGCGAGACGTTAGTCTATTCATGATGATTTGTCAAGCCAAACTAAACTGAAAACAAGCGAGAAATTTCAAATCCACTGTCACAGCAAACAGTGTAGCAAATTTAAAGTCGTCCTCTGTAGAATAAGTAACTGACTTCAGAGTAACTTTTTTCAATATTGGAAGTTTATTTGATCGTTGCAGTTAAAAATAATGCAAAGGTTGAATCAAATGCATGCTTTCGTACACGTGTTTGTATCTCTTTATGGTAACTTGCTTACATAAAGTTTTTAAATAATGAAACACATATATGTGATATTAAAAATCGAATATTGTTGATCCAAAGCCATTACAGATTTTTATCTAAATACCTATGACCACTTAAACCATTTATTCGATTTAAAAGAAAATTGTTTTAACTTTAGACTTTTTCTATACATATCCGCATATTCTATCCGTGGAATTCTGCTCCATAGGGCCTCCACTACTCCTACGCGACCATATGTCCATATTTTGAATAGCATCCCGAACGCTGCTGCGTTTCTGATTCTTAACTTTGATTTTCCAAGACTTTGCTTCCAAGATTAAAAATTCTATACTATCTCTAGCGGTTGTACATAAATATCCTTGGACAGATGAGGAAGTTCCAATGCTGATACTTTTTGTTTTTGCCGGCCGCACGATTTCAGCTCCTCTCTCTACCCTTGTTATCATTTGATATAGATCCATGATCCGATGAGAGAGTACAACGATTATCAATATTTTTTTTTACTTTTGAAGGAAGGAGAATGGTCCTTGTCTAGGCGGGTTCAATCGTTCCTTGGACTGAATCCCCTCGTTTCTTAGTGCTCAGGATTTGGGTCAAATGTGAACTTATTCGCATCCATTGTGCATCATTCTCAAGCATCTTCTGGATGATATTATCTTGGTTGGTTTCACCAATAGTTCGATTCAAATCAAAGCGGAGGGATTCCCATATGCTGCATATGCTGTGGTATATCTACGTCATAATAGTTTGAATCTCCATACTGGCAAGAGGGGCTTCTTGATTTACCCATCTTGTGTAGGTAGGAGTTGAAGTATCCGTGGCCAGTAGGGAACTGGGTGACGTAAAAGTTCACTTCGCCGTGTTTCCATTTACTCCAATCACCCAACTGTCTGATGAGTCTTGCATTCCAGCGGCCTCTGCTTTCAGACTCCCATCGTTCTTGCCACTTCCGTTGTGTGAGAGCTTTTGCTTTCGACGTCGCCGCTTTCACTCCAATTTCGGCTTTATTTTCGTGTACGTACTTTCTTTGTGCTGCAAGGAGGTCTGTTGGTGCCACACATGCGACTATTAGAACAGCTGGCTCCGACACTGTGCGATACGCGCTGGCAATCCCTAAGGCACCATGTCTCTGTACCGATGCCATCTGCTCCGGTACTTTTCTTGATTTAGTACGTCCGACAAACCATTTTTAGGGGGCTTTTTTCGAAATGCAAGCAGTGGGACGAAAATTCGATCGATACTCAACGGACTGTTCAATGATGCCCCGAAAGGTGTTTATGTGGTTCACACAGGAAAATCCAGTGCGGAACCTTCTTGTTCGTCTTTGAGATGGTCTTTTATTAGCTCTAGGACGATTCTGGATATTGCTTTAAGAACTGCAGGCAGCATGCAAATTCCTCTGTAGTTCTTGTAGTGCCTAGGGTTTCCTTTCTAGGAAAACGTAACAATCAATTCTTGTCTCCACTTCAGGAAAGCTCTCTTTTCACCGAGCTCTCTCTCTCTCTCTGAATGAGTGGATTTATTATCCTGTCAGAGCTGAATTTTGTTGGAATATTGTGAAGTCCAACTGCTTTTCTGTTCTTCAGCGCTTTGATTGCGGTATAGTATCTCTACTGAGGAATACATTGCGTGTTGGGGATTTTTTTTCTTTTTGCACAGGTCATTGACCTTCTAGCCTCTGAAAAGTGCTTCTTCAACCTTTTCAAATTCGAATATATTGTATAGTTCTGCCAAATTCCGTACCTGAAATAGTCCTCGTCCGAGTTTTAGTTTAACTGTAAAACCGAGAGTATAACTTTAAATTAAACTTAAGTTCAGGTTTAGCCTAATTTTAATTTTAACTACGACTGTGACACTGTCCGTTAAAGTTCGTGAAGCATTGCTTTTAAAATTAAAAATATAACTATCACAACAAATAAATAAAAATAATCAAGTTGTGTTTATCTTTTATATAAAACTTGCACTACTCCCTAAAATTAAATGGGCTTGAAACATAATTATTATGAACGCCTCATAAGTTCTTAAAGCAAAATCTTTGAAATTTTCCATTTATTTTTAGTTTCCTATAAAATTTCCAAATGCACCAACCGTCCGTAGTTCCTGAGTTAATCCTATAGAATTTGACAACTCCGCAACACCAAGAGCATACATATATATAAAAAAGTAAAGCTCACCACCGGAGACCGGACCTTGTTATCTGCTTTCCTCTGTTATTCCAATAAAACTCCTGTTTCAGATTTCTACCTTGATGAATGTAACAAAGTTTAAAAGAGCTTGACGACAATCATGGATTTCATCCTCCGAAAAATGAAGAGACCAAGGAAAAAAATGCTTTAGCTGCTGTGAGTATTGCATATTGAAATTAAGTTTCGGCCGATAACACATTTACCATCTTAATGGATTCATCTCTCGGGTTCATAAAATATTAACCCTATAGGCTAATCGATTTTTGGCCTCTATGATCTGTGAAAACTCTTATATACTAGCGAGTATGCCGCAAATTTCGAGGAAAGCTTATTCCAAGTTTGCAAGATTAACCAGAAATGTGACATAGCATGTACAATGTACATATATCTTATAAAAAAAAATTATGAAGGATAATGAAATCAATATAAACCCATTTGTTTGTTTACGTGTCAAGCTGAATACATCAACGTGGGATCTGAACGTTAAATAAAAACGGAAATACCTGCAAAACAATTCCGCTGAATAAATCATATTTATTCTTTCAACGAATAAATAAAAAAAAGTAAAACAATTTCAAAACGAGTTCAATGTTTATATAAGCAACAGTTTAAAAAAGTTCATATGAAATCAATATCAAAATGTGTAACGAGAAGTAATTCTGTTATATATAATTAATTTTAATAGATTTTTTAGGGAACAAGCTGATTGTAAATTTCGCTGGGCCCAAATTTTGGATAAACTTTTACATTTAAGATTAAAAAAATTAATGTTAGGTTTGGAATTCATTTTCATGTTAGAATGTTCTTATTATGATTATTTTTTATTCGACCTTCATTAACACTCTGTCGTATCGCTAAAAGAATATTTATTATATTCAATTAAATTTAAATATAATATACATATCAAAATAATTTTAATTTATAAATAACTATCTATTTTTGAAGCTCTGGTTCTGTCGTTAAAATTAATATAAAATAAATAAATAAAATATATACAAAAATTGAAAATCCTTAAATAAATAAATAAATGTGGAGCTACAGTGAAACGATCTCCAGAGCCCAGTGACTTACATGACTCAACCATACCTGTGGGTATTGTAAGTCAGATGGTCATGAATGAATGATTCCGATTTGATAAGACGATAAACAAAGGCCTGCCAAGTTGACTGCACCATACCCTTTTTACAAACTTAGATGGCTTTCGACCTCCATCTACCTTCACTACCAATAGAGCCAGAAACTTCAAATTAACAGTATTTGCTGAGCTGATCAAACACAGGCGGCTCACCGAATTGCAACTCTTAAGTATTGAGATATGACATCAAAAATCGCTAAGCCCGTAACTGACTTACTCACAGAGAGATCATCAAAATCCTTGTACTTTCGCACAACGGTAGATCTTGTCGTGCATATAAGAAAAACAATCAAAAAATTCAGACTTTATATTCACAGGACGTGTCAGACAACCACTTTCTCAAAATTTTTAACAATTAGTGGAACAAATTCGATTTTTGTTGAATAATGAAATTTTGTAGAGTGGTGGAACTTCTACAGTTCATTGTCTTTTTTATATTCTATAGACAAAGATTTCTTTAAACAATTAATTTCATATGCTATGTTTTTTCAACATATCATCATATAATAAAACGGCAAACATGTTTTTTGTGGTACACTTTTCTCCAAAAGTATTTAACCGATTTCGATAAATTTTATATGGTTGGAAAGCCACAGTTACGGAGATGTGCAGAATATACTTGAGACACGCATTTACCCACTGTGGGGCATTTTTGTTTTTGCACTATCGAACACTTTGCATATTACATAAAATAAAATTTTATTTAATAAATTTGCTTGAAAACACTGACAATAATATAAATAATAAATAAATTGGCACTCGAATTTCGAGAGCTGGGTCGGCTAGTATATGTTAAATATAAATTAATTTATTTAGCGGATTTTTAATATAAAAAAAACTTTATTTAAAAAACTAAATCTAATACAAAGAATATATACAAAATGTTAAAAGTGACTTCGTTGTTTTACTGCTGCGGATCGATTGATTTCCTTCGCTGTTGACGGGAGCATTTATATTCTACCAGTTCTTTGTTCTATTGTGTTGTGTGATTAGGGATGCTTTGGTCTTTGGGTGATGCACATGTTTTTGTGTTGCATTCCGATACTCAAATTTCGGGTCTATTTTATTGCTTCCAGATGGTCGGGTTGTTTATGGATTTCTCTGTTGGTCATCTCTTCAAGTGGAGTGAGTGTTCAATGTGTTAACTTCCCCCATGGTTAAGAAAAGATTGTCCCAATCTTTCAAGGGTGTACGCGTCCCATTATTTCCATGACTTGAAGATCAATTAATTCTTCTCTGGACAGTGGTGGGATTCTGGATTCTTTTTTCTTAAAGTAAACAACTGAAAATATAATTATCATTGCTATTAAAAGTAATAGTCCTATCGTTGAAATGGTTGGACTGTTAGATATTTCGGTTTGAATTTGGTCTAGTAAATTAATATTTTCGAGTTGTAGTTCTTTGTTTATTGTTTCCAAGTATGCATCTATATTGTAGTCGTCCACGTTGAAAGTTTTAATGAAGTTCAGTAATTTCTTGGACTGGTTTTCGTATATGATTCCATCTATATTGGTGGTGTTTCCGAATGTAACGAGATAGGTTCCATTTATCGTTTGGTTGTCCACAGTATGTTCTCCGGATAGTAATACAATACCGTCTTTAATTATTTCTAGATTTACATTTTTTTCTCTTAGCTTAGTACAATTTGTTTTCTTATTATTAAGTAAATTAGATAAGCAGGTATCTGCTGGCTTAAGCTTGCAATAGTTATATTTAAGTTCGAATTTACATTTTTCAATGTTTGTATATGAATTCTGGCATTTTGCAATTTCTCTATCTATTATTAATTTACCGTCTTGTTGGCTTATAGCTCTAGTTTCGTACAATTTACATTTAGTGAGTAGCAAAGGATATTTAATTAATATTGCGATAACATCGTTATTTTGCACAATTGTGAAATTTGAAATGTCAATTAATTCGGTAATGATTAATTGAGTTTTTTCTTTTTTTATTATATCGTTAATTTCTTTATGATTTAATATGGCTGGATTTAAGATCCCAAGTTTAGATAATGTTAATGTGGTTATAATATTTTGTAATTCTATAATAAGTAGTTTGCTTTTTTCTGAAATCAAATCATCATATACATTGCGTTTTAGGGTATTTATTACGTTAAAGATCTTGGAATTGGTTATAAATTGCTTATTGTTATTGTTGATTAGGTCATTTAATTTATTTTCTATTATGACTTTATCGTCGTGATCTGGAGATCCGGCAATCCATTTCCAGATGGTGCCTATAGTCTCTATAGCTCTTTTGGATCTGGTTGACGTAAGTTGATCAAGTAAAGTTTGGATAATGTTAAGGTCATTATCATGCTTAGTGTTTCTTTCTTTATCGGAAAATGGGTAAGTAGTGTCTTCGTGAATTTTGTCGAGTTGTTGTCGAGTAGAGTCGACGAAATGTTGAATGTATGTGAGATTTGTAATGTGCAAGATGGTTGAGGTATTCTCATAAAGGAATGCGTCTCCTACTTCTATTAGTACGTAGTTGTCTCTAGTGTAATCAATGAGATCTGCTTGTGTTGCAGCGAAAAATAACAGAATGAAGATGATGTCCATGGTCTGAAATTTAAGATTTCAAATTATCTTTGTGGACTAATTTTCCATTTGACAATTTAACTTGTGCGCCTAAGTCCGCGATTATTTTGACGGGTTTGTATTTGGGTTGCAGTTTTCCCCAATGAGCACCTGTTGTTTTCTTGTAGGCCGTGGTGTTTGGCGTTAGTTCTTTTGTTTTTCTTTTTTTGTTGTGGGTTTCCAACATTTTGTCTTGTGCTACTGTGAGGTTTAGTGGAACTTCACTGTGAGAGGTTTTATTATATAAAACTTCGAAAGGTTTCTTCTGAGTTGAAGAGTGAATTGTTTTGTTGTACTCCCTGGCTGCACGTATGAATATTTCATGCGTATCTAATAACTTATGCTGGTCTTTCAAACATCTAGCTATCTCTTGGAGCGTACTGTGTGCTCTTTCTACCTGGCCATTGGTAACACTATGATTAGTGGGAGTATAATAAATTGAAATGTCGCATCTTTCCATTAAGGATTTGAAGAGTATTGACTTGAAGGTAGTGTCTTGGTCGCAAGTGATATTTTTGCAATTAGGAAATGATTGCAATATCTCTAGCACCTTATTATGCATATTTTGTTTGTCGTCAATTATCTGAATAACTAAGTATTAAGAGTATGCGTCAATGCATGTTAGAATTTTTATCTTTTCTGCAAACATAATGTCTATATGTATGCTCTCTCCCTCTCTTAAAGGAATTGGTGCCTCACCAATTGGATATTTATTGGGATGTCTATCGTATTTAGCAGTTTTGCAAGTTTTGCAGTTCTGAACTGAATGTATTGTTGGAAATCGTCATTCATTGTGGGCCAGTAGTACTGGTCTCTTATTTGCTTAATGTTCTCTTGGAGTCCTCTGTGGGCTCTGTTGTGAGTTTGAATAACTATGTCAGTTTGGTCGTCTTTGTTTGTTATATCATTAGCAAAGTATTTGGTTTGAACAAATTTGTTAGTGAAGTTATCTTTCAACATGTTCTTTATGTCGTAAATAGTTTCTGAGGTAGCAAATATAGCGACTGTTCCTGTCTTAAGGTATTCTTTAAATAATTGTATCAGGTCATTGGTGTCATTATATTCAATTAAGTGTCTAGTTTTGCCTGAAAACGGGTTTAAAAGTTCATGTCTTAATTCTGTTCCTTTATTAATTATAACTTGCTGGTTAAATTGATTTACTGGTCTATCAAGTATTTCAATTTGATAGTTGTCGCTGCTTTGAGCAGAATGTTGTGTGACGACTGATTCGTTATCATCAGTTATTTGATTTAGGTTCTGTCTGGAAAGAGCGTCGGCTACTACATTAGTAGGACCTAGCTTGTATACCATTTTTGGAGAGTATTCGTTAATAAAGGCTTGCCATCTTTTCATTTTGGCGTTTGGATTTTTTTGCGACATTGAGAATGTCAAAGGTTGGTGATCTGTATGTACCTCTATATCTGTGACACCGTAAAGGTAAGTTCGTAGAGTTTTGAACGCATAAACTATTGCGTACAATTCCTTCTCATTAGCTGCGTAGTTTCTTTCTGTTTTGCTAAGAGTTTTTGAGATAAACGTGATTGGTTTTTTATCTTGAGAGAGTACGGCACCAATCGCGTCATCAGAAGCGTCAGTAGTGAGAACAAATTTCTTGGTGTAGTCTGGTTGATTTAATTCAATTTCTGACTTTAGGTGAGCTTTTCATGTATTGAAAGCTTCTATCGCCTCTTTGCCTAGTTTAATCTCTGTTTTCTTCGCCATATGGGTAGATACTTGACCTGAATCATTCTGCAAGAACTTGGTCAGTGGTTTCGCTATACTGGCGTAATTTTTTACAAACTTCCTATAGTAACCGGCCATACCTAAGAAACTTCTTAGTTGTCGTAGGGTGGTTGGTATAGGATATTCGTTTATTGTTTTTACCTTTTCAGGATTCGTTTTGATAACGTTTTCCATTACTACATAGCCTAGAAAATCTACCTTTTCTCTATATAGAATAGATTTTTCGGTTGATATTTTCATATTAGCGTCCTTTAATATTTGCACTATTATTTCTAGGTGATTGGTATGTTCCTCTATTGTTTTGGAAAAAATTATAATATCGTCCATATATACATGACAGAATTTGCCAACGTATGGTCTAAGAATATCGTCCATTGCTCTTTGGAATATTGAAGGTGCGTTCTTCAATCCAAAAGGCAGTCGGAGATATTCGTACTTTCCGTTATTGACGGAGAAGGCTGTCTTCTCAATATCGGATTCTTTTAATTTTATTTGATAAAAACCACTTTCTAGATCAATTGTCGAGAAATATTTGGTTTTACCTAAATTGCTTAATATAGTTTCGATAGCAGGCATTGGATACTTGTCTGCTTTAGTGAACTCATTTATTTTCTTATAATCTATAACTTTCCTAAGTTTTGGACTTCCGTCCGGATTTTGTCCTTTCTTCGGCACAATCCATACGGGTGAGTTGTATGGACTTTTAGAAGGTCTGATTATGCCTTCGTTTATTTCTTTCTCTATTTCTTTACAAAGCCATTCATCTGAACTATGGGGTAAGAGGTATTGTTTCGTATAAATCGGTTTGTCGCAGATAGTAGATATGTATCTCTGCAATGACATCCGTACGAAAGGGTAATGTTGTACAGATTTTGCCGTGGATATTTTCTATTGTAGACAGCATATCGCTTTCTAGTTTTTGTAAAGGGTGTGAAACATTTTCACTAATATTATTTATAGTTTGTGGTTCGTTTTCGAAGTATAGTCTTTCTACCTTATTCGCGTAAGAGAGGGTCTTGTTTTCAAAATTTATTTTGGCATCGACAGAGCTCAGGAGGTTTGATCCTATTAGGCCGTCGAATTCTAGATTGGATAGGACATAAAAACGAGTTTTTGTATTTAAAATGAATGCGTCATAGCATTCGGTAATGGTTAATTCGCCGTTAACGGTTCGTGCCCTTTTCTTAATATCTAATGTTTTCTTATAGTTAAATACGCCATCGCGGCAATAGTTGCTTGAAGCACCCGTGTCGATCAAAATGCATATATTTTTGTTGTCTATTACTCGTCGTATGAAGGGTAGTCCAGGCCTTTGTCTAAAAAAGTCTCTGGGTCTTCGTTTATGTTATTAATTCTTTCCGTCTTTGTTGGAGGGATTTGAGTAGGTTGTTGAGTGCTCGGTTCTCTTTCGCGTTTAAATAACGGACGTTGAGGGTTGTTATATGTATTGTTCATTGGTCGTTTGTACTGCCAATTTGCGTTGTTGTTTGCTTGTTGGTACGTATTTTTGTATTGGTTTAGCTGTTGTATTGATCAAGGTGACATTCAACTTGTTAAGGAGGCTACAAGAATTACAGAACATTCTCGAACATTGATTGATTATGTGTGTGTTAACATAGACGCGAAAGATGAATTTAATGTGTGTGTGGATAAGAACTTTAAAGTATCTGATCATGAGACAATAAGAGTTGAAATAAAGGGTAATAATTATAAAAATGATTTGCAGAAGAAAAAGATTCTTAAGTATTCCAAATCTAAATTAGATAATCTTTTGAATAATAACGGCTTTCCTGAATTGTTTTATGAGCGGAACTTTAATGATCTTACGGTGAGATTTGATGATTGTATTGGAAGATGCTGTGACGCTATGACTATTGAAAAATTGATTGGAGTGAAAGTTGATTGTCAGTGGTACAATGGTAATCTATGGAGAATGAAACAGGAAAAAATAACGGCTTTTAGAACAGCAATTTACAGCAGCAATGTTGAAGATTGGAGGAGATATAAAATGATTCGAAATAAGTATAAAATAGAAGTTTTGGCAGCAAAAAATCGACATATTCGCACGCAGATACAATCGAACAGTGGTAATCAAGTCGGTACATGGAAAATGATTAAGTCTCTTATTATGAAAAACAATAAAAGTAAAGATATCACTAATGTTAAGTTTGGGCAAGAATCTTTAACTGATGAAAATCAAATTGCTAATAGGTTTAATTTGTATTTTGTTGAGAGTGTGGTCGAAATTAATTATTCAATTCCTTTTCAACATTATATTCCACCAAGCATACACCTAAATTGTGTTTTTAAATTTCGTTATGCAAGCGTGGAATCGTTATATGCCCTCATTAAAAAATTAAATAATAAAAAGGACTTACGAGGTATTAACAGAGACATAATTTTAAAATCAATTGAAATCATTGGCCCTGTGTTAATCAAAATTGTTAATAATTCATTGTGCTACGGGATATTTCCAAGCAATTGGAAAGAATCCACTGTTATTCCGGTAGAGAAGGTGGTAAACACCGTAAAATGTGAAGAGTTTCGTCCAGTGAATATGCTGCCTACATTTGAAAAGATTCTAGAACGTTATGTAGCTAACCAACTACAAGACTATTTAGAAAATAACAACATTTTAATACAAGAGCAATCTGGATTTAGGAAAGGTCACTCTTGTGAAACTGCGTTAAATTGGTTGATATATGAATGGAAAAAAGAAATTGATTGCAATAATTCGGTAATAGCAGTGTTTTTGGATTTTAAGCGTGCGTTTGAGACCATTGAAAGAAATATATTAGTGCGAAAGTTGGAAATGTATGGAATTAAGGAAAATGAACTAAACTGGTTTAAATCGTACCTTACAGGGAGGACCCAAAGAACAAAGATTGGCGATATTACATCAAATGCGATTGGAGTGGAACTTGGAGTCCCTCAGGGATCAGTTTTAGGTGTGTTGCTTTTCCTTTTGTACATAAATGATATTAAATGCGTGCTGAAATTTTGCAAAGTTGTGTTGTTTGCGGATGATGCCCTGATATATATAAGTGGAAAAAATGTTGAATGGTTGTTACAATGTTTAAATGAGGACTTGGAGAGCATAAACCGGTGGCTTCAAATGAATAAAATGAAATTGAATGTGAAAAAGACGAAATGTATGAAACTTAAAGTAAATGAACCCATAAATGTATGTATGGATGGGGAAGTTATTGAGTGTGTGGATAGTTTTAAATATCTCGGAGTTGTTTTGGACTCGAAGTTAAATTTAAAAGAGCATGGGAGATATGTGTGCGGAAAAATTGCTAAAAAAGTTGGTTTTATAAAAAGAATTAGAAGAGACTTAACATTTGAAAGTACTTTGCTTCTATATAATACTATTGTCTTACCCCATTTTAATTATTGTTGAACTCTTTTGTATGGTTGTCAACAAGAAATAGTAAATCGGCTTCAATTATTGCAAAATAAAGCAATGCGAATGATATTGAGAGTGAATGTCTATACCCCAATAAGAGTGATGTTGGAAGTTTTAAATTGGATGAGTGTTAAACAGAGACTTAGATATAGCGCTATGTTATTAATATATAAAATGAAAAACAATATGGTTCCTGAATACTTAAAAGTTAATATTATCAACGTTGGAGAATTACAACCTTATAATTTACGCAACAGTGAAAATTTGAGGCCCAATAGGTGTAACAGAAGTAGCACCCAGGACTCAGTTATGTATATGGGAATAAATTCTTTTAATAGACTTCCAAGTGAATTGAAGAATGAGCTAAGTATAAATGTTTTTAAAAATAAACTTATTTTGTATATAAAAAATAGTGATTAATAATACATAGATGTTTTATTGTAAAGGTTTGTTTGACCTTATATATTGAGTATTTTAGAATCTAGAGCACACATCAGAGCCTAATCTCCTGCAATGCAGAGATAGGTACTCTTGGCGTAAGCTGAGATGGTTCCAGAAACTCTGTTATTATTGTTGTTCAGGAATTGGCCTATTAGCCGAGCTTCCAAGAGTCATAGGTTCAAATAGCTGTGGGAGTTGTCTATAGTCATTACGTTGAGGTGTAGGGTTGTGATTTTTTGTTAGTTGGTGTGAGTTGTTTCTTGGGAAACGTAAATGGTTGTCATGTGAGGTATGGCGTGGATTTCTGGGCTCGGTTCGCTGTGCGAACTGCAAAGCAAAAGAAGAGCGGACATGGTTACTCTCC
Source organism: Chrysotoxum bicinctum (assembly GCA_911387755.1). Taxonomy (NCBI): domain Eukaryota; kingdom Metazoa; phylum Arthropoda; class Insecta; order Diptera; family Syrphidae; genus Chrysotoxum; species Chrysotoxum bicinctum. The sequence continues at coordinate 22,594,876 of OU426988.1, read as the reverse complement.
AACTCTTGCGCTAAAGCTAGAGCGTGTGGGAGGTCATGTGGTTTTATCGCGAACAGTGTGTTCATTAGTTGACCGTTTAGTCCACTTATAAATATGCTTAAGGCTTCTGTCCTGTTCGCGGCATTCATTTGAGCCGAAAGTTCTGTATTGCCATGCGTCATTATGACTTTGTTTGTCAATAGGGTGAGAGATTTATTGACTTTCTCGTAGTATTGTAATACTGAAAGTGTACCTTGTCTGAGAACGGACATTTCTTGTCTTAGTGTGCTAATTGATCTTTGATCAGCATAGGTAAAGTCTAGACGTGCGATTATCGCATCGAAATTCAGCACTGTGCCGTGATTCGTTAAGACATCGTTGGCAGATCCTGATATTTTATTGCGGAAAATCGTGAGTGCAGCATAATATCTTTTGCTACCGATTTAGTATAGTTTGATGGAGTTATGTGCTGACTCTCGCCAGCTTACATATGATGTGGCTGTGCCATCAAATTCCCTTAGGGATTTTATGATCTCCAGTGATTCACCACAAATAATGGAGGAATTTATTGTTTGTGTGGTAAATTCAGTCACGTCAGATGTAATACCACGTTCGTTAAGAAGTCTGCGGAGTTCGAGAATTTCCTCCGCATATGCGTCACGCTGTTCAGTTAAATGTTTCTCGTATAACACGTTATTTGTGGCGATTGCCTGGGTGATAAGATCACGAACTGTCTTTTGATCCATTATTAACAAATTACTTTTTTTTCACAAATTTCTTAATAATATTAAAACTAAATAAAAAAATTATTCACTTATTCTTACGCTTATAATAATACTCGTTCTCCTTGGTGCAGGATACTTGATGAAATTTATAGTGCTTTCTCCTTTCTTGATCTTGATGGATCTGGATACTTGGTGTTATGCTCTTTCTTTCGTCTTTGCGAAATACTTTGGCTGTTTAACGTTTTGGCAGGATCTCACTCACTGATTTTACTTTATGTTTTCAAATTCTTTAAAGCGCGTGAGGATCCCGGTTGAGCCCCCAATTAATTTATTTAGCGGATTTTTAATATAAAAAAAACTTTATTTAAAAAACTAAATCTAATACAAAGAATATATACAAAATGTTAAAAGTGACTTCGTTGTTTTACTGCTGCGGATCGATTGATTTCCTTCGCTGTTGACGGGAGCATTTATATTCTACCAGTTCTTTGTTCTATTGTGTTGTGTGATTAGGGATGCTTTGGTCTTTGGGTGATGCACATGTTTTTGTGTTGCATTCCGATACTCAAATTTCGGGTCTATTTTATTGCTTCCAGATGGTCGGGTTGTTTATGGATTTCTCTGTTGGTCATCTCTTCAAGTGGAGTGAGTGTTCAATGTGTTAACTTATATTAAAATATTTTTATAAAACACAAGAAAATAAACAAGAAAGTCGAATATTAGGAAAAGGGTCCCGTCTGATGTTCATTTTAATTTTAACATTTATGTACACAGTAGAAACTATACAAACCTATCTTCACCAGTGACTGTCATTCGAAGACGAGAGTTTGCAACACGCTGTAATGCGATCAACACTGAAGTAACAGTCAAATCATCAGCGAAGTACTTGGGAATCAAATTTTCTAACAAACTGAAATTCAAAAATGTTGAAGAGAACCATCTCTTCTCTGCACTTGGTCCATCCGCTGATCATGAAGACCAAGTTGCTTGTATACAAACAACTTATTTGACCCGTTCTGACATATGCCTCTCCCATCTAGTAGAAAAAGATGAAGCATTTTGAAAGAAAGATGCTCCGCATTTGAACCGATGATGAAATACGAGTAAGAAGCTGTACGAAGAAGCAAAATCAATACCACTAGACATGTGTTTACTTCAACTCTCCGGAAAAATCACCAGGAGCCTGGAAGATCCTTCCAACTCCTCCAGCATAAACTAGAGCCTGGTGACAGGCATCTATACGCCAGAGCCATCACTGAAGATCAATTTGAAGAAATAGTCCATATCGACAACGCACCCTTTTACGAGAAGAACAACAATCACTACTACAGGAAATAAAAAGCCAATTCATCAATATATAATTAGATTAAGAAAACATTAATATGATATTGTAAGCAAATATCATTACGTAAAGTCAAAAGAAGAAAAGAAGAACGTTGGGTCCCTATTGTTGACCCAACATGACTTAATTTAGAAATAAGTTAGTTTTAAGTCAAATTGTATGTGGGCTTATCCGTTCAAATTTTAATTTTTGCCATGCGTCGAAATATATAGACATTATTATTAAATATTCATGTTTTAAAATTTATAATACTATATACATATATCATTGAGTTTTAACTATTCAATTATATAAAATGAACCATCGAGATCATCGAATTATGGCGGCGTGCGTAGAAAATTAACGATTGTATTATTGCAAAAATAATGTTCAACATAAGATTACTTAGTAAAATTTTCGTTTTTTTTTCAAAATTAATTGAAATCATTCATTTTAAGTGCGTGCCTTCCTTATAAATAATCCTATATGATATAAATTTTAGAAAAAACTACCATGCGTGATTTTTCGTAAATCTTTAATTGTCACAAATTTTCGTGTCTATTTTTTTCAACATTGATTATATGTGGCATTTTTGTATGGTTTGCATCATTTTTTTTTTTCAAACTCAAGAAGTTAAAATTTACCGGGATAAGCCCATATAAAACAAACAAATTGACAAATAAAAATTCCTAATCTAAAAAAAGAAACAAACCTATCTTTATCATACGGTAGTATGTCCATGCTATGTATTTGCCTTTATTTTCAGAGCTCACTAACATCAATTATTCAGGGGTAATATTGCCTTAGGTGTGATTTGTGACATTTGACAGTCCCAATAAATAAATTCGTAAGGCTATTTTCACGTGTGACATTCATATTTTTGTGGCTCTCTTGTGACAAAATAGGTTTTGTCGTCATTTTCCCTTAAAATTCACATTTGTGTTATAATTTACTGTGTTTGGACAAAAAAGAACTTTTTGTGTCTGTGAAATTATTTTTACGACTTGATTATTGATTATCGAATTGGAGATAGAGCTGAGACATAAATTAAATATGTTAGATTTAAAAAATTATATTCTGAAAATTAAGAAATTGATTAAATTTGAAAATAGCAATAAACGATTATTAAAGCTTAAGTAATAAAATTGGATTGTTTTTAATTTTAAAACTTAAATTTCTTTTGCAGATTTGATTCTGGTGTACAGAGCGGTCTACTTAATTAACTCTTATAAATTAAATTAATTTACTACTACTATACTAAAATAGATAGCATTTCGGAAGCAGATTTGGAGGTTTCTGGTGTTGATGTGTAACAATAATTGAAAAGGAATTCATTTACCTAATTTACTAACGACATTGTTATATGTATAACTTTGTGCAACTGACTTGGGTGTTTGTACTTCCCGTTTTACTTATCCGTTCGATTGTTGTGGGTCATATGGCAAGTATTTTACACTTTCACATTTTATATTTATAGAATTTAGTAAGCACACTGGAAAAAGTCGGTCAAGAGTCCGTCACCAATACAAGCTGGATATCCAAAAACTAAAACCTATTTGACTTTCGATTAATAACTGAACATTGTTGTGTCCTCACTTCTTAGTAAGAATCCACAATGTTTAAAAATGTTTTCTGCCAAAAAGTAAATAAAATGCACGACTGCATTGCACGTTCTTGTTCTTATGTAAAATTACTTTGGAGTTTAAAAATTATTTATAAATACAAAAACATGTATTAAATGATACTAAGGAAACTTAGAAAGTTTGCTAACGACTCGCTTACGTATGAAAACTCGAGTTCACCACTAGTCGCTGTCCGGATAGTAGAGGATTACATCAATAGACTGTTCGATTTTTAAAAGAAATGGAGCAAAATCGAAGCTTGCTTAAGGACACCCCGTGATGGCAGATGTCGCTCAGCAACCATTTGCAGAAACCTAGTTCTGAAAACTTCAGATGGATCCACCATTCCAGCCAAAAGGAAGGGGAACAATTTGACCGAGTTCCTAAAGTTCAATCCGCACTCAACAGCGAACTGGGGATTCCAACGACTACACCCGTTGATGAGGAGAAGATTTAGGCCCGTATCGCGGAAGCGTAAAGTGATCACTAAGTTAATTGATTGGCGTTTTGAAAATCGCTTTCTCTATATATTTCTTTATTGATATGATAGAGACAGCTATAGTCAAAATAGCAATTAAAAAAAATTGATAATCAGCTATCACATATCTCCTTAGCCGATTCCATCCCAGGACTTAGGCAACAAACGAAGGTACTCGTGCACAAACAAATCCTGCGGCCAGTTGTAAGCTATTGCTTCCCAGTCTGACTCACGATCTCAAAGACAGCGATAAAGGTACTCCAAATCTTCGAGAGGAAGATGCTAAGAGTCTGCACCGGACTCCACTTCGACCTGCAGCGAGCAAAACATTATCAAGTTCGATTTTGTTTCTAAATGCAAAACGTGCCCTATAGTACCTCGCAAGTAAAATTTTAATAAATACGATAAACTGGAAATTCAGATGGTGTCCATTTCGTGTGAACTTTTTCACCCGCATCGTTTTGTGTTTTTTTTTACAAACTTCGCAATTTTTGATGAATGATTTAATTTATTTATTAACGACTGGTCACAACAGAAATGACCATCTTCATGCTCACTATACCTGCATGCTATTTATGCAAGAGATATTCAGAGTAACGAAAAGTAATACATAAAACGATAACATTAAATCTAATGATAAGAACTAAACGACGCACGCCGCGACGCGACGACAACAAGTTGAATGAAAAACGAAATGGATGCGTTTATTTTTTTTCAGAAAGGAAATCACAAGCCATTGAATTCGCCGACTTCCAATGGACGGCAATTCAGTTTGTGCATTCAGCCACAATTTTTTTTAAAGAAAGTTTCGGAAAATTAAAATGAAACTCGAGTTTTACACCGCTTACATTTCTCCCCTCAAATATAATCTATACAATAACTATTGGAAATTGATGAGAAGCGACTTCTATTTTAAATTTCGGAGAGGATTGGTTGGCAGTTTTTTCTAATTCGCGATTTTACTCTAGCTCCATCGGGCTTTCGCGTAGAATTGGAGATTCGCCTTAACGTTCCATGTTAAAAAAAAAATTAGCTTCAGGCAACAAAATGTCACCCGTGATACTTTTAGAATCGGTGCTGAACAGACCACCTGTCTGTCACTTGAGGTAGTGTTTGCGTGAACCATCTGTCACACAAGCAATTATTTTGTAGACCACCCGTCCCTTATAATTGTTTTGTTCATCAGGTAAAAATAAGAAAACTCTATGTTTATTACGCATTTTTTGAAAAAAAATTTACCTCAAAGTCAAAATTTTGCTCGGGCAAGAAAAATTGAACAGCATTTAAAATTAAATATCTGGCAACCCTAAAAAAATATCATCTCAATTTAAACGTAGTTTTAAAGGTTATTATTCTTACTAAAAAAAAATCCAAAATGAGATCCCTACCATTAGTACTGACAGAGAAATTGATCTTAACATGGGTTAGTGTACACCAAAGTAAGCCTTTTTCTTAATCTTCAAAAAATGATGTCAAAGTTGAAAATCAGACTTTACTGTAGAACAATTTTTTTCTTAAAATATGACCAAAAATCACATCCCAAAGTATGGCAGACGAATTACCGGACACCTTGTATAAAACATTGCATTACATTGAGGAATTATCATATTACAGTAATGCACAGTGGGTATATATATTTAAATTATTTCTCAGGCACATGTATTTTTAAATGCTGCCATTCCCTCTAATTTTTTTTTAAATTAATCCAAAACTTCATAACCAACTAATAAATCTTAATTCAATATTTAAAATAATTTTATATTTTACTTTTTCGCAATCTTAAAGAATGCATTTGCAGAAAACCGTTTTTAATTATTTTAATAATATTTTTGTATTTCCGAACATTATGAAATTGTAGTGCTTTACTTACATGTTATGTTGTTTTCTTTTTTTTTAATGTGTACATCGGGCAGAACAGGGTCCATTATTGATAAGATAATGGAGGTACCACTGCCTTGGCCTTCATAAACAATTTAATCATTTGCACAGGTTGTTGAAAGCTATTACCTACTTTCCATGTTTATTTCGCAAGACAGACTTAATAAATGACAGCCAATTTGAAAGATGTAGCATCAAAAATTCAACCACAATCACCACCTGTCAAAGTTCAAAGAAAATGGAAAATTTTCTTCGAAGAAAAAATAGTTCTGGATTTTATTTCACAATCAAAATCAGAAGTACCGAAAAAGTTCACTTAGGGTTGTTTGTTTTACTTTGTTTTTCAATCATTCCGGAGTGGATATTGAAGTCAGCAACATTTACAAAAAAAAAAATAAAATGTACGACTGGGTCGCACGAACTTGCTCCTATGTAATTGACTAGGAATTTTAAAAACGAATGTTATTAGAAAAAACTGTTCATAAGGATAAAATTAATTTTTAAAAATTTTTTATTAGTAAGAGACAAAAACAGAATGCTATGTAAACATGGATTTATGCAAGAACAAAAATAATTATAAGTCGTTGTAGAGGTTTCTTAAAAAAATACGCTTTTATACACAAAATTTTTAAAAGATTTTTAAGAAAAAATTTGGTACGCCAACCTTTAGTTTTTATTATGGTTCGAATAAAAATTAAATTTCCAAAAAACTATGAAACGCTTTTAAAATATCGAATTTTCTGCAAAAAAAAATATTTTTTTTCATAAATTCATAAAATACTTTTTTTAAGTTTTGAAATGCAATGTTTTTTAAACTTTTTAGAAGCATCTCTTTAAAAAAAAATTTGATTAAAATCCGTTATGTCGGTAATGAGTAATTCAAAATTTGAAAAAAAATGGTTCTATGGTAGGTACAAGCTGTAATATGTATCTTAGTTTAATTTTTTTTAATAAATTAAAGATCGTAAAAATTAATTGAAAAAAAAAAATTATCAAAATTCTAGACGCCATTTTCGAGAAAAATTTGTTTTTCATTTTTTAAATTTTTGTATAGTGGGTACTTTAATTTTTAGATAAAATATTTTTTTTTCTCACATCTTGTAGATTATACTGAGAAACTTTTTTTATCAAGTTTAAAAAAATCTAGCATGGGGTTTTCGAAATATAAAGTTTTGAAAAAAAAAAAAATATTTTTTCTTGAAAATTTGAATACAAATTCTATTCAAGTTTTTGGGAAGCTTTAGCAAAAACAAAATGATCAAAATCGGTTACACCGTTTTTGAGAAAATCGAAAATAAAAAAAAAATGTTCTTTGGGTGTACCCTCAATAACCATTTTTCGGAAATTTTTTTTCAACGATTACCTAGTCTTAATTAAATAATTTTTTTTGTATTTTTATTTTTTAAATCTGTGGAACAGTTTAAAAAAAAATATTTTAAAATTTCGAAAAAAATCGTATGGTAGGTACAGTCATTTTTGGTCTTAAAAAAAAACCTGTGGAGAGAAAAAAAATTAAAAATGATATCTACCAAGTTTAAAGAAAATCGGCAAAATCGTTTAGGCTGTAGTCGAACCGACAGACAGACAGACAGAATTGCGAGACCCACTTTTTTAGTCTTCGCTATCATCATACTGTCAACTTTGTTTTTTACGAACGCATAACTTGCCTTATAGTATCACTTCCAAGAAATAGACAGCACTTCTGTCTGTCTATCTGTCTCGCAATTCTGTCTGTTCTATTACAGCTAAACGGCTCGGCCGATTTTCTTCAAACTTGGTAGATATGGGTTTTAATTTTTTACCCCCGGATGTTTTTTGATTTGATTTTTTATGACCAAGAATAACGCTACCTGCCATACGATTTTTTTCCTAAATTTTATAAATATTTTTTTTTTTTCAAAAACTGTCCCTGCGATTTTCTTAAAAAAAATTCTAAAAATTTAATTTAGTTAAACCTAGGTAATGGTCGAAAAAAATTTTCAAACAAATTAGTAGTTTTGGTACCCCCCTTGGGACCATTTTTTTTGTTTTTGAATTTCTCAAAAACGGTTGCACCGATTTTGATCATTTATTTTGTATTCAAATTTTCCAAAACAAATTGTTTGGATTTTTAAAAAAACTTTAAAATTTTTTTTTTGAAAATTCAATATTTTGAAAACCCCATGCTCGATTTTTTCAAAACTTGATAAATAAAAGTTTGGAAAAATAATCTACAATAAATGAGCAAAATAAATTCATTTTACCTAAAAATAACGGTACCCTCCATACAAATGTTAAAAAATGGTTTTCGAAAATCGTATTTTTCTCGAAAACGGTTCCGAGAATTTTGCTTAAATTTTTTTTCTTTCTATTATTTTTTAATATCTGTAATTTAATAAAAAAAAAATTAAAAACAAGATATTACTGACTGTACCTACCATAGAACGATTTTTTAAAATTTTGAATTTCTCATTATCAGCACAACGGATATTGATGAAATTTCGTAGAGAGAAGCTTCTAAAAAGTTTAAAAAACATTGCATTTCAAAACTTTAAGAAAATATTTTTTTGAATTTTGAAAAAAAAATCAATTTTTTGTTTTTTGAAAATTCAATATCTCGAAAACAGCTCAATACTTTTTTTTGTAAATTTAATTTTTATTCATACAATAATAAAAACTTCAAATTGGCGTACCAACATTTTTTCTTAAAAATGTTTTAAGATTTTCTTATAGATACATATAAAACCTTATTTTTTAAGAAACCACTACAAGGACATATAATTTTTGTTCTTGCATAAATCTATATTTGCTTGAATCACATGGCATCCTATTCTTACCTTTAACTACTAAAGAAGTTTTTTTTAGTCATTTAAAAAATGAATTTTATGCTTATGAACAGTTTCTCTAATAACATTCATTTTTGAAATTCTTAGTCTTGTACATAGGAGCAAGTTCGTGCGACCCAGTCGTGCATTTTATTTTATTTGTTTTTGTTAGGTGCGCTGCGGCTGTAATTAGAATCCAAACCTCTAGCGTGACAGTTCCAACTAACCTCTAATCCAACGGGAGGAGGTTCTACCAACAGTAATTCTTAACTTTATTCAAACTACTTTAGGTACTTATTTTTAGTACTTTAAAATTATATGTCATGTCAATTTGAACTTCATTATAAGTAAAGGTGACAAGTCCGTTTCATTAAGGTATAACAGATAAATTGGCGAAGTCTGTGGAATAATTTGGCGTAGTCGTAGAAGGAACAGTCACAGCAATTTATCTACGCTTTCTGATTCCATTTACCTCCATACCTGTGCTTCATAACAGTGCGTTAGCCATACAGTTTTACTACGTTGTTTTAATCCATTTGTGGCACTGACAAGTTTCTCTGAATGATGTTTATCAAAACTACAACTAGTTGAAATTAGAATCCCGAGGGATTTATACTTTCGTACACCTTCTATCTCTTCTCCGTGGTGGAAAAACTGCTAATCTCGTCGTTTACGAAAAATCATTACTTCCGACTCGTCTAAATTTACACTAAGTTTAAAGGTACTACAGTACCTGCCATGATGACAATGTCATCAGCATGCATCAATATTTTAAAAAGAATTCCTGCTAGAAGGATCTTACATAGATCGTCTAAGTCCTTTTAAGCAGCTTACAAAATAAGGCTCTACGATCAACTTTGTAGAGAGCTGCTTTAAAATCTATAATGAATGCAAATACCTTTTTTGCTTTTTTATAGAAATTTCGCATATATTGAAATATTAAATACCTTTGTCATGTATAACTTTCTCTTAAGTGCTTCAAAATAATAATGGTCCAAGTCCATTGAAGTTTAAATCAGGTAGTTGGGTAAACTTGCTGACTTACCTACTTTGTGTTTTTTTTTAAGAAAAGGTATATAATTCACGTATATATTCAGCGCTAAAACAGTATTGTTCTGAAGTAGATAATATACCATTCAAAAATTCGTTTAACAAAATTTCAAAAATATTTAACCCAACCACAGATAGGTTCGAAGTTTATGCCAATCCATTTGAACTATGTCGTCACCTCAGTATTGGAGTGATCTAAACGACAAAAACCTAGTTTCGAGAAAACGACGTTTTAAGTTTGAATGCGAATAAAACTTAAACCTTTCGTAAAATAACCATTGGACAGAATTATTAATTTAGTTGCTATTGAGTTCTACTTTACGCATTAATTCTTGATTCAATCGGTCAATTAGTTTTTTTGTAATCTCAAGTTGAAAAAAAGGAAATTGCATATGTGGCATGAATTTTTTTCAAAAAATGTGTATTTTGTATTGTATGAGGCACTTTTTGACCAACCTATGTGGCATTTAAATACGGAACGAGATTGTAATTTTTTCATGCGTATATAGCATATTTTCATACAAAAGTTAAAATAAAAGCTTTTTTTAAAACTACTGTTATTTTATTTTTCTTATTGTTTTTTTTGTTAAACTTATTTTTTTATTTAAAAAAAAGGGTTAGTTATCGTTTCAAAGAAAAATAATTCCGTAAAATAATTACGTTCGTAAATAACTGATATCTAAAAATCAAACATTTCAGCTTTTTGGAATATTATAAATAAATTAATTTAGTGCCTTCATTATGATAAGAAAGGAAAAAAAAAAAAAAAAAATATGAGTAGGTATTGTATCCAACTTGTAATTTATATCAGTTTTAAATATTATATTATATTAATATTATATTATATTATATTACAGTACGAACTCGGTTAACGCAACCCTCGATTCGCGCAACTCCTCGATTTTCGCAACACGAAAATTGAAGCACATCTTTACTCTATAAGTGCTACTTTTGAAAAATGTTACATCAATTAATGCAACTTCTTGTGTTTATGCATATGTTCATTAAAATCAAAACATCAAACCAACAAAAACGATTTGTTTGGTTTCAATAATGTTGTTTTATAACATTTTTGTTATCTTTAAAAAAAATAAGCCATTACAACTATAATTTTATATTAAAAAAATATAAACCAGTAAGTGCAACAACCTCGGTTATTGCAACTGCCTTAATTTCTATTAGTTGCGTAAATCGAGTTTGTACTGTATCTACATAAATAAATAATAATTCAATAACATAAAAACTACGTCAACTAAAACACACTTCAATAGGTAAAATTTTGTTCATTAAATTAATAAATAAAAATAAATTAATACTTTTGGTATACATATGTCTTTTTGATCACTGTTTTTTTTTTAATTTTACGGGTTGTTCTCCTTGGAGTGACTTCTTTGAGTTTTTCAGTCTAAGGTGTACTTGCAATAGCATCTTTTAAGGCTTGATTCTTTCCAAAAATGGCATTATAATATGCTACCTCAACTGCACTCATGTACTTAAGCATTAGCCGTGTTTTTTGGAAAAGTTATCCGTAGTACAGTAGGATTTTATATGAATAACAAATACAACATCCGCAGTAGGATCACTGCCGATAAAAGGAGAAGTGAAATCCTGCTGCGGATAGAGATTTGACGTTTATTCGAGTATCTGCAATAATCCTACTGCGGATGTTGTTCTTGTTTTTCATATAAAATCCTACTGTACTACGGATAACTTTTCCAAAAAAACACGGCTATTGACTTTAAATCTTTTTTTTTTCCATTGGGATGAGAGCGGCTTTAAAACAAAAATAAAAGCGTCTGGGCCGTTCTTTTGGATTACATTTAAAATTTTAAGGTTCCTGTGCAAAAAATTCAAGAGCATAGTACTGTTGACTCGGTTTTCGTTTTGTGCAACGCAACTGTCAGACCATAAAATAATTTTGATTAACGTCTAGAATATCGTCTACGACGCTTTGTAATATTTTATAAAGTGTGCTTGCGATGTCGTTTCCAGACCGACCACTCTGCGCTTCGGTCCAAATGCAGCGGTATGTGACTTTGTTTAGATTGCAGTGGCCGGTTAAATTGTAGACTGCAAACTTCCTTTTATAATAAAAGCTGGAAAATTCAGCTTTGGGTTATGTATAAGGCATTTCTTAAACCGGCTGTATAGTAAGTATCACTTATACACTGAAATCATTTTTAATGGTTACAAATTTAATTTGGAGTTTGGTTTGTATGTATCATTTAAACACTGAAAAATTATTATGCATATGAAGCACTTTTGAGCAAGAATTGTATGTATAGATCATTTAAGCACTGAATTTGTGTTTGCGAATGAAGCATAATCTTAGTTCAATTGTATGTATAGGTCATTTAAAATATTTAAGAAAGTTCATACAAAAATATGACCTTCTCATACAAAGGCTTATGTGGCAGACCAATACTGACCATTTATTTCCAAAAGTGCATATAGCTCATTTGTAACACTGATATCTTTGGCAGTAATAGAGATAGGATAGATTTAATTACACCAAAAGAAAGATCTCCTTTTTGCCTTTTATAAAGCATCCCTAACTCAAAAATGACAAAAATGCAAATGTGTCACTCCAATACTGGGGTGACGATGTATTAGCAATCAAATTTAACTATTAACAATTCAAACCGATTTGCGTTTGGGTTAAATCTATTTGTATTTTGAATAAGTTTTAAATCTAATTGCACTTAGGTTAAATTGATTTGATCTTTGGTTAAATAAATTAGCGAATGGTATATATTTTGTTAATAATTGATCAATATATTTCAAATGTATTATATTAACAAATATTTATTCAAGTTTCTGGCCTTGTCAATATGTATTAATATGATCTTAGAATTAAAAGCAGCTTGCGGAGTTTGAACTTTAAAAGGTTATCACAAAAATACCTCGAAGAAAATAATAATAATAAATCGCCCGAAGCTCTGGGATGGCACACACCACCCCTGTCTACCATAGCGCGCAAATCTAGGCACATAAATAAGTGATAAATGACAGTGCTATTCATCAAACCGAGAGCAATGACTCTTGAAGAACCGCATAAGTGCTAAAATACTGCTACATTTGAGTGCCGTGTAGTTCTCTCAAAATCCATTTAAAGCCTATTTTTGTAATACAAAACACTTAAAAATAAAACCACTCCCACCAGATAAAATATATATTTTTTTTTTACAAAAGGGACCCACTTTTTCTTACAACTAATCCTTGTATTTCTTCTGTAAGGAAACACACATAAGCATTCAGCACAAATAAAAAAGTCAATGCCTGACTAACTTTTTGTGCAATCGTTGGATGCTTAATAACTAGATACTCGTAATACTGAGAATAAGTTCGTTGAAGTGAACTTCTACGGATTTGTTTCGCTTTAAATCTTTCTAATTTTTTCTTTGCAAATTAGCATATTACTTACCTACATAGGTTTATGCGACAAATTATGCACTCGAGATGAGATCTAATTGAAGACAAATATTTTCTGCAAATTCAAAATTTGAAATTTTGTGTTTTACATGTCAATTTACACATGTATAAAAAAAATGTTCAACGATTTTTTTTTTTTTTGTAAAAGTCTCCCATTGAAAAAATAATCTTAAAAGAACAGGAATATCATGCTATTTATTTCAGTTTTTTGCAATTATTTGTCAACGTTTGTATAAATTACATAAATATTAATTATTTAAGATTCATAGTCGAATGAACTACAAGTGCAAGTACCTTTTTTCTTATACGTGCGATGCACTCGTCCATTTTTGTTTTGTTTTTTTACTATTTAACTAAACGATGCGTCCTTTTAATTCCTTTATGTTTTTTTTTTCCTGACCTCAAAACTTGACTCACAGACAAAAGAAGAACAAAAAATTCAGCGGGATATAAATGACTGAGAAAAAAAATTAAATTAATAGGAACTTTAATCAAACTTTAAGAAAAACAGAAAAGGAGCTAAAAAAAAATGAATAAAAAATGACGTAGGAAAACAGAGGAAACAGTAGGACTGACTTCAGCTGTTTTATTTGTATCCTTTGGTTTCTGTGTAAGGTTTCCTGCTATACAAATTTTGTAGATATTATGTGCATCATTTTGCGGTTGACACAGTGGATCATTTGCATATTCAAGTGGTGAAAGAAGAACTAAAGTTTAAGTGTAAGCTGAATCCCCCAGGGGGCGAAGACTCATCGTTGAAACACAAGTTAAATTGATGCATTATTCAAACTCTAAATGTACGAGTATGAACCATTCAACAATTGTTCTGGCGTTATACGTGATGTTCTTCAAAGTTGTTTAAAGTCATGGTTAGGGCAAAATAATAACGATTACCTCTACTACTATATTCTCTCTCTTTTTCTTATATCTTATTTAGAACACGGGAGGCCATAAGGAAAATTTGTGTTTACATAATTTTTGAGATAAGCTTGCTTAAGGTGTTTTAGGGTGATTCGAACAATGTGAACTAAGTACTCCGATGTAGGAGCAGGCAACGCCACCGGTTATTAATTTAGGTATTAGTTTTTGTTTGAATAAAGAAATTTATTTTTTGAACGAGTAGGTAGCCAAACTAAACTTATCAAAATAAGCCTGCCGGAAATCAAGCCCATGGAATTATTGCCTTAAAAAAGTAATTATATTTATGTTTAAGTAATCGTTGATTTATTTATTATTTTTTTATTGAACCCTCAATATGTATCCAAAATCCAATCCACCTGACCGCAGTAAAAGGATATCAGAATCTCGAAAAGAAATAATGAAACCAAAACATTGCCATTTTTTCAGAAAGCCGAGTCGCAATGATGTTTTTATGGGATTTCCTCAATAAATGTAATGCAATTTTTTAAAACAAAATGAAATCCTGAGTGCTACTATACATATAAAAACTGTATTCCTATATATAACATCTATATTAAACTAATAAAATATTATTTAATCTCAGTTTACCCAGAGCTTTCGACTGCATTTGACGTGTTCATCTCACTCGCAAGTTCTAATTACAAACATTCCCAAACGCAATAGATCGCCTGATACCGGGGACATTTGTTTGTCCTCGGATAAAAAACTTCGTTCCACTATGTCTCCAACAAGTGGCATTAGTAAAAACCCCTACTTCAATAAATTCACTCCCCTACAATGCCATCCAGATACAGATAATTCTGAAATGGATGAAACTGATTCGCCAATAAACAGAAAAGTGTATGTGCCGCCAATCAAAGTGCTGCAAAAATCACCAGAATATGTGCATGGTCTCATGAAGAACCTTAATATATCCAACTACTCCATAAAAAAATTAACAATTGGTATAAAAATAATGTTCGAAACTATTGAATCATTTAATATTGTGTTAGAAAAATTAAAAGAGGATAATTGTCAATATTTTTCTCATGATCTCAAAAGTGCTAAAACGTTCAAAGTTATTTTGTATGGTCTGGATGATATAAAAACTAATGAACTCAAAGCTGAACTCATTTCGCTTGGCTTAAAATGTTTTGATGTTAAAAAAATCGAAAAAAAATATGATCAATTTACTGATTTTTTTTATCTCATTCACCTTGAAAATGGAACAATTAAATTAAGTGAACTTAAAAAAAATTATCGTTCTATTTTTCATACCCAAGTCAATTGGAACTTCCAAAGAAAAATCAAAGGTAAGGTGACACAATGCTTTAATTGTCAAATGTTTGGACATGGGGAGAGAAATTGTCACATTAAAACTTATTGTGCTATTTGCGCTGGTTCACATAAAACAAGCGAATGTAACAATGCTTCTGTGAATAAATGTGCCAACTGCAATGGCAATCATAAAGCTACTGACATCACATGTACCAGTAGATCTAAATACTTAGAAATTAAAGAAAGATCATCTGGAAGAAAAGCTCATCTCCATCCAAGAACTCATTTCGGTGCATCAACTCAAATTTCTACTCATCAAGCTTGCCAAAAACCGGTTTCGTTTGCTTCTATGAGTGATTTCCCGTCGCTCCCACATCCACAGCGACGGCTGATCAATGCTCCGAGCAAAAGCTATCCAAATTCAAGCTCGCAATTTCAAAGTTTACCACCAACAATTAATGCATGGGAAAATGACTCACGCGGCGCTTCTTCATCAAACAATATTAACAATTTACCCAACAACAATGTCAACAATTCATCACTTTTCACAGTCGAGGAACTAAATTCCTTGTGCATGGAAATGATTTCAAATTTATCAGTTTGTAAAACGAAAATAGAACAATTTAATGTGATCGCGCATTTAGCCACTAAGTTTTTATACACTAATAATGTCAAGTAAAATGGCAGATACACAAATAAAAATAATTACTTGGAATGCTAAAGGCATACGCAATAAATTTCATGATTTCTTAAACTTTTTGAATAGCTATAAAGTTGATGTTGCTCTAGTAACAGAAACTTGGCTCAATTACGATATAGAACTCCCATCATCTGACTTTAAATGCTATCGTATCGATAGAATAGACCAAATGGGTGGGGGAGTTGCGATTCTTATTAGAAAGTCAATTCAACATTCGCTTTTACCTGTAATTCCAACAAAACTTGTGGAGAATGTAGGTGTAATGATTAAATTAAGGAACCAGAAAACAGTAAAAATCTATTCTATTTATTTCCCTGGTGGATCTTCGTCGGATATTAAAAGACAATGGCTCAAACAAGATTTAAAAAAGTTATTCACAGTGAATGGTGAATTTCTATTAGGTGGCGATTTTAACTGCCGGCATAAAGATTGGGGGTGTGTAAGAGCAAATGCTTGGGGCAATATATTGGCTGCCCTTCCACTTGCACTCCCAATTAATATTTTTTATCCACCTTGTCCAACTTATTTTCCTTCAGGTTCCCGTGGTATCCCTTCTGTCCTTGATTTGTTTGTGTCAAATGTCCCTGGTCTTATAACTGAACCTGTTTCGTTAAGTGCTCTCAGTTCAGATCATAATCCTGTTTTTTGTAACCTTTCTTGGTTGGGTGAAAGAAAAATTCAATATTTCCTAGACATGAAAAATGCTAATTGGAAATCATTCAAATCAAAGATTAGAATGAGCCTTCAAAACAGTACCACAAATCTTGAAAGAGTGTCTTGTAAAGATGATGTCGACTTTATTGTACAAAACTTTACGCAAGCTATCATTTCTTCGGTTGATGAAAGTATTCCCAAAAAAGAAAAAAAAGATATATGTAAACAACTTCCAATCCATATTTTAGAACTTATTAAAATTAGAAACATTCATCGCAAAAATTGGCAAAATTACCGTCAACCGTTTTCTCGATCTATGGTTTCCCATTTTAATAAACGCATCACTGACCAGATACAAATCCATCGTAATAGAGAATGGAATGCAAAACTGAGCGTTATGGATAAAAATGCTAAACCGTTTTGGAATATAGTAAAGTTAATCAAGAACAAAAACCGTAAAATACCATTTCTGAAGGATTCTTCTAATACTTTTTTTACAGGTTTCGAGAAAGCAAACCTTTTTGGTACAAGTTTTTCAAAAAATCACTTGGTTTCCCAGCATTTGGGTGAACTTGAAACTAATGAACTTGTCAGTAACACAATCGAAAGATTCGACATTACAAACGAATTAACTCCTCTTAATGCATTTGTAGGAGTAGAAAACGTAAAAAATGTAATCAAGAGCTTGCAAACCCGAAAAATAGGAGGACTAGACAAAGTTAAAAACGGATATCTAAAACAGCTGCCTCATATTGGAATTAAATATTTAACATTTATGTTTAATGCATGCCTTAAATGTCAATACTTTCCTCAATGCTGGAAAAAAGCAATGGTTGTTCCTGTCCTTAAGGCTGGAAAAGCCCCAGATAAACCTGAAAGCTACAGGCCAATTAGTTTACTCAGCAACATAAGTAAAGTTTTTGAAAAAATTCTTAAACAACATATTTTAAAAGTTATTTCAGATAAACATATTTTCCCCGACATACAATTTGGTTTTCGACGCTTTCATAGCACATCGCACCAGATTAAACGAATTTGCAACCATGTTCTAGACCATCGTTCACGTGGTCAATCAACGGGCATGATATTGCTAGATATTGAAAAAGCTTTTGATTCCGTGTGGCACAATGGGATAATATATAAAATGATACAATTCGATTTTCCTTTATATTTGTGTAAAATCGTCCAGAGTTTCTTATCCGATAGGTGTTTTCAAGTTCATGTAAATTGTAATGTTTCTAGCTTGTTATTTTTTGATTGTGGCGTCCCCCAAGGCTCAGTACTTGGTCCAGCCTTGTACAATATCTACACTTCGGATTTTCCAAGTCTACCGCAATGTGAATCAGCTATTTTCGCTGACGACACTGCAGTATTTGCGTCGCATGAATTTTCTCTCAACATTGAGATAAATCTAAAACATGCGATCGAAATACTTGAAAAATATTATATGAAATGGAAAATCAAGCTGAATGTTGGGAAAACGCAAGCCATCTTTTTTACACGAAAAAGAAAAGCTTGCTACCTTCCCAGCAATCAGTTACAAATAAGTGGTACCACAATTGCATGGGAGCAATCCGTAAAGTATCTCGGAGTTCATCTCGATACAAAACTTACCTTTAACCAACATATTCAAAGTACTCTTAAAAAAATGAGTATTGCTATTAAGATGCTTTACCCTTTTATTAACCGAAAATCTTTACTCACAAATGAAAATAAGATTATTATTCATAAAGTAGTTTTCCAAGCAATACTGTTATATGGGTGTCCAGTATGGGGTAACGCTGCAAGATGCCATTTAAAGAAGTTGCAGGTATCACAAAACAAAGTTTTGAAAATGATGCTAAACCTTCCTTGGCATTATTCAACCTTAAGTCTCCATAGAATGGCGGATGTTGAATTGATTTTTGAAAGAATTCGTAAACTTGTAAATAATTTCAACATCAGCTGTGAAAACTCTGAGAATTCTCTCATAACCCAGGTTCTTGCATAATCTGTGATAATTTTATGTAAATATTTATTGCGTTTGTTTTTAGTTTATGAATTATTTATTTATTTGCCAATCTATTTTTTTTTTTTTGTTAATTTATTTACTTGTTAAATTATTTATTAGTTAATTTATTTATTTTTTAATTTATTTTCAATTGTTAATTTATTTGTTTTTCAATTTATTCTCAATTGTTAATTCATTTATTTGTTAAATTATTTAATTGTCAATTTATTTTTTTTTTTAATTTATTTATTTGTTAATTTATTTACTCTGGTGATTTATTTATTTTTTTAATTCATTTATTTGTTAATTTATTTAATTGTTAATTTATTTATTTGTTGTTTTTTTCACTCTTCTTTTTTTTTATTTATTTATTTGTTTATATATTTTAGTCTTCTTCTTAATTTATTTATTTTTAATTTATTTATTTGTTAATGTATTCTTACATATTCATAATTATGTAATTTATTTTGTTCGCTTACTTTTTGAATAGTTTGTTAATACATTTTATTAACATATCTTTTTTTAAATAACTTTTGGAGTCAAATGCAATTTAATTTCATTTTTTTTTTTCTTGTTTTTTTTTTTATCTTTTGAATGAAGGTTTTTTTTCGTATTTTCCTTCGACTTGTTCTTTTAATTTATTTATTATATACTTTTTTTATTTTATCCAAGATAATGTTTCAGTTGTAAGATATAATTTATCAAATCTCTGAATTGTAAAATGTGCGGTCACAGACTTTTTTGAAAATATTATTACGAAATAAATATATCTATCTATTATTTAATATCAATTTAAAAAAAAAAGAAGAGTTTTCTTTTGTAATCAGAAGTACTATGATCTTAAGCAATATGGTATCAAAATAGGCCTGTCAGTACATTTCCAGATACCTATAGTGATTATAAATTATTCAATGTAAAAATGGACGATGAATTTCAGTAAGGCTCTTCTTAGGGTAGGCCTTGTCATAGCTGGGGGCTTATGGTGACTACTTTTATGCGATGAAGTACCTTTTGGCGTGCGTTGTACCTAGTACCTAGTGCGTTGGACTGTCATGCGGAAGGTCTCGAGTTCGATTCTCAGCCGCTACAAGAAAGTTTTTTTCAGGGGTGTACTGCCTCTTGCGAGGAATTGACAAATCCTCCTAGAGTATCTCTTGTCATGGAAAGTGCTGCTCCTTACCCGTTCGGAATCGGCAGAAAATTTTAGGTCCCCTCCGTTTCTGGTAACAGGCACACAGGAATGGTTGAGAGTTGTAAGTCATAAGGTCCTGATTCACTTCGAACTGTTGCACAGCCAAATTTATTTTTTTATTTTTAGAGCATGCGATCGCAGGCCTTGTACGGTGACAGGGTAGAAGTGGAATAGTGGATGACTCTGTAACGAAAGTGTGCTCTAGATAAGGTGCTATAAAAAAATGGAAGCGGAGGAATTCTCTAGATAGAATCGACGTTGGTTTCCTAGTTGCAATAAAGCTGAACAACTTGGTGACTACCTTACGTGAGCTCCTCTGATATGTACATATGTATTGAGGGCTGATGTCAGTTAGGATATTCAGGAATAGCCAGGTTCCAATATTTCCGTAATAGGTATTGGAATATACGGCTAGCTGTCTTAAGATAAAGAAAGAACCCTGTCGGGTCTGCTAATGGTGTTGCTGGGTAAATTTCCATACCACGTACAGAAAACTTTCGTTTAGGCGAGAGACAAATGACCCTCGGATAATGACCACCCTCTAATAGCAACAAAACCCGGAATGTCAAAAGACCGGAATGTGTAACGACTGGAGAGTGTGGTGCATATACGTCACAATACTTTACTATCTACACGTTTGACTTAAAACATGGAAGAAATTTCTGACAATCAGGAGAAGAGATGCATATGATTACTTTCCCAAACAAAAGCCTAATAAGCACACAAGACAAGACCCTACATCAATGAAATTGAAAAAAAAAATATCAAAGTGGAGTTTTATGATCTTCTAGGCCAAGCCTGTTAGGAGAAGATTTAAAAGTTGTGCTCAATGATAAAGGTATAAAGGATGACATCTTTAGGGGCAAGTTGGAAAGCACAATCTCAAAAAAAATAAAATGCACGACTGGGTCGCACGAACTTGCTCCTATGTAATCGACTAGGAATTTTAAAAACGAATGTTATTAGAGAAAACTGTTCATAAGGATAAAATAAATTTTTAAATTCTTTTAGTAGTAACAGAATGCTATGCAAATATGAATTTGTGCAAGAACACAAATTATAAGTCCTTTAGTGGTTTCTTTAAAAGAAACTTTTAAATACAAATTTTTTAAAAGGTTTTTAAGAAAAAATTTTGGTACGCTAATTTAAAGTTTTTATTATTGTTCGAATAAAAATTAAATTTACGAAAAGAAATATTGACCCGTTTCGGAGACATCGAATTTTCAAAAAAAAAAAAAGAAAAAAATATTTATTTTAAAGTTTTGAAATGCAATGTGTTTTAGACTTTTTAGAAGCTTCTCCATAAAAATTTTCATTAAGATCCGTTATGTGGATAATGAGAAATTCAAAATTCGAATAAATGGTAGGTACAAGCTGTAATATCTTAATTTCAAATTTTTTTTTATTAAATTAAAGATCGTAAAAATTAATTGAAAGAAAAAAAATTTTATCAAAATTCTAGGTGCCGTTTTCGAGAAAAATACGATTTTTGAAAACCATTTTTTTAATTTTTTAGCATTTGTATGGTAGGTACCTTTATTTTTAGGTAAAATAAAATTTTTACTTGCGACTTATAGGTACTATAAGGCAAGTTATGCATTCGTAAAAAAAATCGAACTCGAGATTTTGATCAAAGTTGACATTACGATGATAGCGAAGACTAAAAAAGTGGGTCTCGCAATTCTGTCTGTCTGTCTGTCTGTCTGTCTGTCTGTCTGTCTGTCTGTTCGACTACAGGCTAAACGACTCGACCGATTTTCTTTAAACTTGGTAAATATCATTTTTAATTTTTTCCCCCCACACGTTTTTTTCTTTTTTTTTTTAAGGCCAAAAATAACGGTACCCCCCATACGAATTTTTTTCGAAATTTTATAAACATTTTTTTTTCTCAAAAACTGTTCGACAGATTTTAAAAATAAAGATACAGAAAAATTTCATTTAATTAAATCTAGGTATTGGTTGAAAAAAAATTTCCGAAAAATAGTTATTGAGGGTACCCCCCATGGAACCATTTTTTTTGTTTTTGATTTTCTCAAAAACGGTTTAACCGATTTTGATCATTTTTTTTTTGCTAAAGCTCCCCAAAAACATAAATAGAATTGTGTACTCAAATTTTCAAAAAAATTTTTTTTGGATTTTTAAAAAAAACTTCAAAAATTTTTTTTCAAAACTCAATATTTCGAAAACCCCATGCTAGATTTTTTTTAAACTTTGTAAATAAAAGTTTCTCAATATGATCTACAAAATGTAAAACAAAATTTTTTATTTTACCTAAAAATAAAGGTACCTACCATACAAATGCTAAAAAATTAAAAAAAATGGTTTTCAAAAATCGTATTTTGCTCGAAAACGGCACCTAGAATTTTGATAAAATTTTTTTTCTTTCAATTAATTTTTACGATCTTTAATTTAATAAAAAAAATTTTGAAATTAAGATATTACAGCTTGTACCTACCATAGAACCATTTTTTCGAATTTTGAATTTCTCATTATCCACATAACGGATCTTAATGAAAATTTTTATAGAGAAGCTTCTAAAAAGTCTAAAACACATTGCATTTCAAAACTTTAAAATAAATATTTTTTGAATTTTTGAAAAAAAAATCTATTTTTTTCTTTTTTTTGAAAATTCGATATCTCCGAAACGGGTCAATATTTCTTTTCGTAAATTTAATTTTTATTCGAACAATAATAAAAACTTTAAATTAGCGTACCAAAATTTTTTCTTAAAAAGCTTTTAAAAAGTTTGTATATAAAAGCTTCTTTTAAAGAAACCACTACAAGGACTTATAATTTTTGTTTTTGCATAAATTCATATTTGCATAGCATTCTGTTACTACTAAAAGAATTTAAAAATTAATTTTATCCTTATGAACAATTTACTCTAATAACATTCGTTTTTAAAATTCCCAGTCGATTACATAGGAGCAAGTTCGTGCGACCCAGTCGTGCATTTTATTTTCTCACATTTTGTAGATTATATTGAGAAACTTTTATTTATCAAGTTTAAAAAAAATCTAGCATGGGGTTTTCGAAATACATATTGAGTTTTGAAAAAAAAATTTTGAAGTGTTTTTTAAAAATCCAAAAAAATTTTTTTTGAAAATTTGAGTACACAATTCTATTTATGTTTTTGGCGAGCTTTAGCAAAAAAAAATGATCAAAATCCGTTTTTGAGAAGATAAAAAACAAAAAAAATGTTTCCATGGGGGGTACCCTCAATAACCATTTTTCGGAAATTTTTTTTTTCAACCATTACCTAGCTTTAATTAAATTAATTTTTTTTGTATTTTTATTTTTAAAATCTGTCGAACAGTTTTTGAGAAAAAAAATGATTATAAAATTTCGAAAAAAATTCGTATGGCAGGTACCGTTATTTTTGGTCTTAAAAAAAAAAGAAAAAAAAACGTGTGGGGGGGGGGGTGGAAATTAAAAATGATATCTACCAAGTTTAAAGAAAATCGGCCGAGCCGTTTAGCCTGTAGTCGAACAGACAGACAGACACACAGAATTGCGAGACCCACTTTTTTAGTCTTCGCTATTATCGTAATGTCAACTTTGATCGAAATCTGGAGTTCGATTTTTTTTACGAATGCATAACTTGCCTTATAGTAGATACCTATAAGTCGCAAGTAAAAAACGAAAAGAATATGAAAAGGAAAATAATGCTCATCAGATGATCGAACCACTAACCGAACCGGTCATTTGCAATTGACGCAAAGCTTTAACACTATACTTGCAAACCATTATTAAGTTAATAAAATACGTTTAGACGTTTAATACAATTGGATGCAAAGGGTTCTAAATAAGCAATATTTCTAATAACTTTGTTTTTTAATTTACCACATCTAAAATAAGTTTGTTCTAAAACACAGTTCTGGGATCTTGACACCTCATCTAATTGCGCAAAAAAGGTCAAATAGTTATGGAAATTGGTTAGCCATAGAAAATTTGTAATCAAGGTTTAAACTTTTGCAAGGTCAGGCAAGGTCACGTGCGATTTTTGGCACCTTGTTTGTGGGATATTGACAAAGTGCAGAGATGACCTCTGAAATGACGAAAGCAAAATTTGTCATACGAAAGTCGGAACTTAATCCGAAATACAAATCAGAAATTATAAAACATGGAAAATCTAGTAAAATGATCTTAGGCTGTTTATCATAAAACTGTGTTGGATCTTTAAACTGGATCAAAAGTATCATGGATAAACATCTTTATATACAAATATTGGAACAAGAGATATTTCCTTTTGCGTCTGAGATGCCATTGAAGTGGGTCTTTCAACAAGACAACGACCCGAAACAAACCAGTATTACTCGTACTAGTAAAATAGCCAAATAAAATGCACGACTGGATCGCACGAACTTACTCCTATTTAAACGACTAAGAATTTCAAAAATGAATGTTATTCGTTGTAGTGGTTTCTTAAAAAAATAAGCTTTTATACAAAATTTTTAAAAAATTTTTAACAAAAAAATTTTAGAACGCTAATTTAAAGTATTTATTAATGTACGAATAAAAATTAAATCTACAAACAAAAATATTGATCCGTTTTTGAATATTGAATTTTCCAAAAAAAAACTAGATTTTTTTTTCAAAATTCAAAAAAATATTTTTTTTTTAAAGTTTTGAAATGCAATGTTTCTTAAACTTTTTAGAAGCTTGTCTATAAGAAATTTCATTAAAATCCGTTCTGCCGATAATGAGAAGTTCGAAAAAATCGTTATATGGTAGATACAGTCAGTAATATCTAGATTTCAAAATTTTTTTATTAAATCGTAGAAATTAATCAAAAGAAAAAAAATTTATCAAAATTCTAGAAAAATACGATTTTCGAAAACCATTTTTTAACTTTTGTATGGAGGGTTCCGTTATTTTTAGGTAAAATATTTTTTTTCTCATTTCTTGCAGTAGATTATATTAAGAAACTTTTATTTATTAAGTTTAAAAAAATCTAGCATGGGGTTTTTGAAATATTGAGTTTTCAAAAAAAAATTTTGAAATATTTTTTAAAAATCCAAAAAATTATTTTTTGAAAATTTGAATTCACAATAATATTCAAACTATTGGGGACCTTTAGCAGAAGAAAAATGATCAAAATCCGTTGTACCGCTTTTGAGAAAATCACAAACCAAAAAAAATGGTTCCAAGAAGGGTACCAAAAATAACCATTTTTTGAAATTTTTTTATCCATTAGCTAGCTTTAACTAAACTAAATTTAACTAACTATTTTTTTTATTTTTTTTTTTTTAAATCTGTCGGACAGTTTTTGAGAAAAAAAATATTTATAAAAGTTCGAAAAAAAATCGTATGGCAGGTACCGTAATTTTTGGTCTTAAAAAAAAAAAAACATGGGGGGGGAAACAAAACCCATATCTACCAAGTTTAAAGAAAATCGATCCGTTTAGCTGTAGTCGAACAGACAGACAGAATTGCGAGACCCACTTTTTTGGTCTTCGCTATCGTCGTAATTTCAACTCTGATCAAAATCTCGAGTTCGTTTTGTTTCCGAATGCATACCTTGCCTCATAGTACTCGTACCTATAAGTCGCAAGTAAAAATGGTTTCGTGCTAAAAGTGTAGATGTTGTATCCTGCATAGTCTCCAGACTTAAGCCCAATTAAAATCTTTGGTCTGACGTAAAGACGGAAGTGTCTGTTAAAGAAATCATCAAACTACTTGTTCTAAAATACTTTGCACAAACATTATCAACTAAGCTTTTGTTAAGTTGTTTATAATTTAAGTTGTTTTCTAAATTATTCATATTCATTCAATAAAAGTTATTTCATTAGTTCGGAACTAATTGTTCTTATATTTCCTAATTCCCACTGCAATAGTGTCTCAGTGCAGGCCAAGTTACAACAACGAGCTTTGGTCCACTGTAAAGAGCTGCTGGGAATCGATTCCTGCTGAACCATGCCAACGTCTTGGGGACTCTGTCTTGGGAAAGCTGTCATTACACACAAAAGGCATGCTACAAAATATTGATTCGGGACAATTTTCAAACAAATTAAAAAATTAATTTCCAATATTACCAAAAAATGCAGTTTGTTTTCTGTTAGATGAGGTTACGATGCGATGCTATTTTTTAAATTAATTTCAAATCCACTTTTTGAATATTAATTTTTGATGTCATAAAGTTGTTGATGCACTGCAGTGCTATTTTTGGACCGCAGCATAAAATAAATTCGAAAATTTCATTACAAAAACATTGATAGGGAAAGAACTATTTTCGAAGCTAGCTTTCTGATTGTTTATTAGGCGTTTTTCTTTTTTAGTTCAGTATAGAGCTCCGAACAGAGTCCGAGCATGTCGAGCATGTTCCGAACATCCTCTGAACCAAGTGTGCTCTGAGCGCTCTGAGTATTTTTTGAAACACACCTGCTGTCGACATTTTTTTTTTTTTAATTTCCATCTGTCAAATGCCTGTGTTAAGCATTGTACTCTGTCTGCTCAGTTATTTTATTCTGAGCTTATAGAGCGCACTCTGAACACGCTCAGAACATGCTCAGAACGAAAAAAGAAACACATTTACGAAGCTTTGAACGCTCTGAACTAAAAAAGAAACACAATTTATTTTTTGACAACTCAGGCTCTGTTCTGAACTAAAAAAGAAAAACGACTATTGAGTTCTTAATGTATTCTTCTGGAGTTCTTCAGATCTAGTTCGATCTATTTACCAATACTATATGTTCTGAATCCCACATAATGAATATCCAATACCTTTCAAAACAGGTGAACAGATATAATACCTACACATTAATACGAACAATAATGAATCCTTGAATGAATTTAATTTGAATTATAGAAATTCATTAAATTTGAAATTTACCCTCGGAGGTTTTTTTGTTGTTGTTTTCGTCAGTGATATTCCGTTAAATGTCACCCCATTTTAATTTAATAATTTCCAATTAACTTTTAAGTGGTTTAAGCTTACCTAAAGTTTTGTTATCGGAACACCTCTAATTTATTTAGCTACCTCTTTTTTGGTATATTATAATATTTGGCCCTAAGGCTAAAACAACACCACAAATTTAACAAGATACCTACGTCTATAGTACTATTTGAGGTTTTATTTACTTTACGGTGAAAATGTTATGGAATAAAGGGATTTTTAACGCCTTTTTTAACTGCCTTATGTAGATACATTTTCATACATACGAACAAAAATAATAAAAGAATTGTACAGGATGCTTCCTTTTTTAAACGGAATACATTTAAGCTGTATCGGGATCGGGAGGGAAGTGGTCTCATTTCGGCAGGCATCTTTCTACAGTTTTGTTTTGTTCCAAATTGTAATTTAGTTGAAATCATGTAAATTTTTGCAAAAATTATTTTCACTTATCCAACAAAGTTTTGAATTCGACTTTTTCGTTAGGTTTAATGGATATACTCTGATTGCAATTTGTAAACAATAGAACTGTATTTCCTTCATATGGTACTTAACGGTTAGCACGAAGGTTCTTCTTTATAATACAAACTCTATAAACTAGAACCGTTAGCACTATTTTATCGGAATTGTTAAATTATTAACTCTTAGTCTGCAAAAATTGGCATTTTTGTGCCGGAAAACTTTCTTGAAGTCATCATTTCACTAGTGGAGGCCTTGTCAATGCGCAATTTTCCTTAAATTCAGTTCATGTTAAACCGATTTTTTTTACTAAAATCTAATGTGAACTATATCAAACCAAGAACAAAATTGTTAATCATTATCGCTCGAAGATTTTGCCTATGGTCTGATTGCTCAAATGAAAGTTGCTTATAACATATACTCTATTTACTACTGAAATACGACTAAGCACGGTTACAACTTTAAATGTGTGTATATTTGTTCGTATGTTTTTTTTTTTTTTTTATTATACGCGCACTCAAGGGGTTATGAATACCCTTATAATGTTAAACACAGTGCGAGCAATTAGGAAAGTAGGAAAGAATGAGAAAGGAGATACCGATGCACATTGATTTTGAATGTCTGCACATTGAAATGAGTGGGAAATACTGAGCCGGGTAAAGCATTCCACATTCGTGTAGTACGGCTAAAAAAAGAACCTCTGTTTATGAAAATACCGATAAAATAATGATAGGCATGAAACATTGCGGCGGTGCTCGAGAGATTCAAATGTTTGAGTTAGACAAGTGTCACCTATTATTTTTATAGCTCTTTTCTTGAATTTTGTCCAAGAGACTTAAGTAGATTTTTGGCGCACCTGCCCGGATATGTGAATTGTACTCAAGCTTTGGACGAATATAGGCCTTATAGATTACAGCCAGATCAGAAGGGGTAAAAAACTTCTTGCGTCGATGGAGAAAACCTAAACACTTAGAAGCGTTTTTTGGCGACATCATATATGTGATCGTTCCACAAAAGGTGGTCTGTGATACACATACCGAGTACTGAAAGCTGTTCAGTTTCCTCGATGCAAGTGCCATCCATGGATAGTGGCATTGAGGGAGGGTTATGCTTAAGCGACAGCATTGAGTTTTCGAGGCATTAAATTCTACACGGTTTTTGATTCACCATTGGACAATGCTGTCAAGATCAGAATTTTATGAGCTTATCATAAGCTGCCGTTGGAAGTCCACATCCGAAGGACAAGGATGTGAATCTAAAAACGAATATGAAAAGCTGAGGGTACTGTCGTCAGCGAAACAATTAAGTGGATTAGAAGTTTCAGACAAAAGATCATTTATGAATATAAGGAAGGGTGTCGGAGACAAAACGGAGCCCTGTGGCACACCAGCGTTTATTTTGTGGATATCAGATTTGAAACCGTCCAATACTACTTGAAGGGAACGGTCCGAAAGGTAATTTCTAATCCAACGAAGAAGAGATTCGTCGATACCAAATGCACGCATTTTAGATAAGAGAGCTTGATGCCAAACTCTATCAAATGCCTTTGAAATATCAAGTGCAATAATCTTACTTTCTCCAAAACGATGTAAAGATTTGTTCCACTCTTCGGTGAGATATACCATCAGATCACCAGTGGACCTATTGCTACGAAAGCCATACTGCCGGTCATTAAGGAGCTTTCGTTCTTCAAGATATTTCTTAAGCTGAAAATTGATCAGCGTTTCCATGACCTTGGAAAGAAGGGACGTAAGTGCAATTGGACGATAGTTAGAGGGAGAGGAGGATTCGCCTTTCTTAGGGACTAGCTGGACAAATGCTGTTTTCCATCTACTCGGAAAGAGACCTGAAGAGTAGGACAGATGGAAAAGCTTACGCAAAGGTTTTGCCAGCGTTGAAGAACACCTCTTCAGAACAATAGCCGGGATACTATCCGGGCCAGCGGATTTGTGAATGTCAAGATCCTTTAGAACTCTTGCAACTGGACGACTGCGAAAAAAGATCCGTCCCATATACTCGTTTACGCTCTCAAGTACAGGAGGAGTCATGTCACTCTCTGATAGCGTCGAATTAACAGCAAACTGCGCTGCAAGCAAATTAGCTTTATCTATCGAGCTTACAACAGGAGTGTCATTGAAGACGAGTGTTGAAACTGAGGATTTCGTACTGTTTCGTATGTTTTTTCAAATGACCAAAAATTTTTACTACCTTTTGGATATTGTAGTATTTTTTGCCGTAATTTTTGGTCATGTAAAAATTTAGTTCGTCGGATAATCACGTTACAGGTCTTTCTAGCTTGTTTGTACTTATTCCGGTTTTCCTCAGTAGGGTTGGCTTTTAAAATACGGAAACTTACTTCTCTAACTTTGATAGCCTCTTTATAGTTCGAATCAAACCAGGAGTTCTCTTTCGGTTTGATAGATTGTATTCTATTCGGAATAAAATTTCTCATACCGTAAAGAATCAAATTTGAAACCATATCTGCACTGGAATCCACATCACTATCGAGGAAGCATAGTGACCAGTTAAATTTGCCGAAGAAATCAAAGAGATTTTTATCAAATGAACATTAAAATTCGATTGCACCATACAAAATGACACAGTTTAATGAAGTTTCAGAAGCGCAAAATTAACTAGTCTGATTTTATCACTTTTTAGGTTTCTGCGGTTGTTGGACATAATCAATAAGTATTTTTCGGATTAGCGGCGTTATTTGAAAATTAATATGAGTGCAATTTAGAACTCACCCCGATTAGTCTGATTTTGATATTTACCCCCGATCAAAGCCGAGCACACTTTGGAAACTTGACATAGCACGTACCCGAGACCATTGACGGTAACGATGACTTCTTCCTCATTTTGAAAGAAATAAGGTCTGATGATGATTTGTGTTCACTCCAATACCAACAATTTTGTTTCTATAGCCTCTGAGCCGAAAATGGGCTTGTGTTCCGGGAAATTGATTTCTTGGTCAATATTCTATAATTTCCGACAAAAATTTCCAGCTCCCAATAAGCGAACTCATGATATGCTATATTTTTCTGAATATTTTGACAGCTGGATGTGATTGCAAACTTTGGCAGCTGCTGATAAATAACAATCGGACAAACTATCATTGCTATCTGCTTATAAGAGGTTTTTAGTGATAACCGTACCGAAATATTGTATGTACCATAGTAATAAACTGCTGTTTCAATCGAAATTTTCAATTTTAAAAAAATAATAGATTTTGTTTTGTGAACTTCATTGGTGGAAGTTCGGGTTCAGTTTTCAATGCAAAATCATCGTAGTTTTTGTACATTAAGCTCAACAAATTTGGTGCATCAAATCGAGTTTAATGTCGATAGCGTTTTTACACCATACGCAAACTAAATTATATAATTCCAAGGGAAAAAAATCATAAACCTAGAAAACTCAAGAGCCTAGTTTCTGGCGAAACTGTGTTGCGCTAGATACCGAAAAAGCTTCCATTCCAATTGAATTTGTTTGTAATTTTTTTCTTATTCATGACCATGAATATTTTGTTAAGGGATCTTAGGCCACCTTTATCATGTCTTACCATGGTGTGAGCGGTATAAGAATCCTTACGAAGTTCTTCTAAAATAATGTAATTTACCATCTTATCTAATAAAACTTTCTGTTTTGTAACTTTTAAATACGGACCCGGCTTAAGACTTTGTTTCGTTTTACTCTTCGATCTTCGGAACAAGATATCACAGCCCAACATTTAACTACAAATTGATACATTGAAGAAAATAATTTACTTTGATGAGATTAAATGTGCAACCTTTTTTAACAAAAGGTGAAAACAATTGGGGATTGGTTTTGGTCACTTTTATCTATTTTTTTATTTCTATTGTTTGCGTAACAAAGAGTTATTTATTTTTAACCTTTTAAAGGCATCGGGCGGAGAAAGAATAAGTATAGATTTGAAAGGCTTCTGAAAATTAGTTGAATTCATTTTCATTTAAAAATTGTTTTAATTTGATAGAAGGATTTTGAATAAACAGTGGTACTTAAAAATAAGGGTTTTTCATTGGCGACAAACCAATTTTTTATATTAATACGGATTCTTAAACTTTTTTTGATCAAAACTTCAGTTAAGGTTTATGCATGTATGTATATGTACGTAACGAGTGATTTTTTAAGAGCTATCGGAAATTGAAAAAAAAAACACATACAATTTAGAAAAATGCACGAATTCTTTATTTGAATCGATAGTACGGTCGATGTAATTTAGTGTTTGAAGATTATTTCATGCAAATGATGGCATGGCACTTCGTTCACATGCATTTGTTTTTATTCGTCGCGAATGGCGTTTACTTATGTATGTCGACTTTCTTTACACATGAGAAGTCAATTTCTGTGTGAAGATTTCGATCTCTCGACAGATTTTACGTTCCTTCACACCAAAAAATTCCCTAGTGTGTAAGGGAAATCGACATTAGACAACTATCTTAGTTCCTTATCGCCGCACCTCCATTAGCAATATTTATTTCTGACATTATGTCAGACACTATATCTGAAGTTTATATTTCTTTAACACCGTGGGCAAATTATGTCGTGATTATTCATTCTTCGCCATGATCTCACCAAGTAAATCACGTCGTTTGATTTTAGCGATAAACGCATTGGAAAAGCTGGAAGAGGCAAAACGGGAAGAATAAAAAAGGAAGCACAGGTTTTGGGTCAATCCATTTTTGAGCAAAAGAGATTTGCACGACCTTGAAAACATTTGTACCAAGTCATAATTGAGTAGTCCCACAAGCATGAAGGGTCTCTGAATGCCCTAATTAATCTAAAAATATTAATCAAAATACTTACTATCTTCAATGTTTAATTCTTTTAATGTTAATTTTGACCTACAAACAACCAAACAACATTGTATGTACTTCAACAGACAGTAAATGGTAGAAAAATAAGTGTCAAATTACATCTTGGCCTAATTTTTATATGAAGTGAAAACATAACATGAGTTTGTCAATGAAATGAAGGAATGTTACGTGAAAATGTGGGAATTTGTGTCAAGACTCGACGTCTTGTGAGAAATTTGTGTCTAGTGAAGTTGGGGTGTCACGAAACGTCAAAATTTATATCTGCATTTATTTCTTCTACGAAGACAAGAAATAAATAGAAAAAAATATGTCTAAAAATAGCAAAAATCGAGACATAAGGGGACTCCACAAGAAATATTGGCTACATGACACATTTCTTGCATACACTTATTTCAAGTGGAGGCTCAGTGTTATGATTTTGAGGTTAGCCGCGCGTGAACAATTCATTCGTTGCAGTGTGGATGGTATGTGGAACGCGAATAGCGTTTGACAGTTCGTAGCAATCATATTGCAATTCGCGACGACCAATTTATTTTCTCAAATTTCTCTCGTTTTAGCAATTACATGCAAATTTTAATATATTCACATTAAATTAAACTGGATTTCTACTCTTTTGTAAGGTTTTTGGGAAGAATTTAGGCTTATACAGTCAAAATCGATTTATTATTCAATGGGATTATAATGGAACTCAGCCGGGGCCTAAGAATTTGGTCGTTATAACCGATACGTCGTTATAACCGATGTCGTTGTAACCGATTTTGACTGTATATGTTTTAAATCCCATTTTTTTTGTTCGTTGGTCGTTGGTCGCTCTCATGTGAATAGTCCTTAACATGGCCGTTGTGGTTCAACGCTCCCCCATCAAAAATGGACCGATTTGGGTCCGTAATAACACCATAAACACAAGAATGCACACGATATTATTCTCACGAGGTTTTATCTGAGCTAACATAAAGAGAAAGAGAATAGATATTTTTTCGAGGTCACACTGCTAGTGAATTTCCCCGTATTTTTACTTACTCTTATTTTTACGTGCAGCTTTTTTTTGTGTGTATAATCTTAGTATATAAAACTTATAGTACTATCAAGAAGATGAAAGATTGTGGCGACATCTTAAGTATAGGAACTGTACTTGCTAGATTTGTCTCTGATAAATTTAATAATAAAATACTCTCTTTTTACTACTTCTTTTGTATCTTATCCTACTCTCCACTGTAAGATCCAGGCTAGAGTTCGCAATACAAAATCATGCTCCATGATAATACTATAGGTTATACAGGGTGATTGGCATAAGGTGTGACAAAAAGCTAGGGCGTGTAGGTTGGACTTAGACAAGAAAAAAATCGTATGGGAGGGGGGGGTCTATTTCCCCCCGTTTAGGCGGAAGGGGCAATTTAAGAAAAAAATCACTTAAAACAGAAAAAAAAATATTAAAAAATAACGGTGATACCTACAGAGTAATGCTATAGCATTTTGAAAAGCCAGAAATACATTCTTTAATTTTGTTTTTAAATAAAGTTGTTCGAGTGAATAGTTTTTGAAAAATTAATTTTCAAAATCAAAATTTTGAAAAAAAAAAATGAAATTTTTTTTTTTAAACAATTTTTTTTCAAAATTTTACGTAATTAAGTATTATTTTTTTTATTCAATATTCAATGCTCTTTTTAATTTTTGATCAAACACAAAAAACCGGATGTCAAAATGTTTTGTAGTTTTTGAGAAAATCAAAAATAACAATAACTACATTTGTTCCAAGAAAAGCCTTTTATTTTAGTTTTTACGTTTTTGGATTCTTATGTAAGTGAATTTACGATTGAAAGGATTAACTTTCTTTTTACTATTCTTTTAATTATCGTCTTGGCTAGGACCGCACTTGCGATTTTTCGTCGAGGCGATTAAAAAGTCGTAGTCGCTACAAATTATTGTCATGCACGCACTTGCGATTTTTTTGCGCGCGATTATTTAATCGCAAAAAATGAAACACACTACTTTTTATGTGAGTGCACGCATTTGCTACAAATAAGTAGCGACAGAAAAATCGCTTGAAAAAATGGAACTTGTTTCATTTTTATAATCGCTACGATTTTTAAGTCGCATGTGCGTGCATTCACATTTAAGGCCATGTGTCTTACTTTTTGCGACTAAAAAATAGTGGATTAAAAATCGCAAGTGCGTGCATGCCAATTTCTCTTTGCGACTACGATTTTTAAGTCGTAGTAATTTAAATCGCAAGTGTGGGCATATCCATTTGAGTACATGTGTTTCATTTAAGTTTACGACAATCGCATCGCAAGAAAAATAAAACAAATTGCGACTTTTAAATCGTCATGATTTGTTGGTAGCAAGTGCGTTCATTCTCATTTAAATTCATGTGTTCTATTTTTGCGACTAAAAAATCGTGCGATTGAAATCGCAAGTGCGTTCTTAGCCTTATAAGCATACAATAATGTGACAAAGTACTGGATTAACCATATTTCACACATTTTTTCATTTAGAACACCTGCGTGAGAGCATTGTTTTAAAATTGACCTGCCACTTTTTTATTATGGTGGGGTCGGCTTGGCTTAGGTGCATTTCCGAAAGAAAGGATTAACTTTTTTTCTAAAATTTTTTTATTATCAGTCTTATAAGCAAACAATAACACATTTTTTCATTGAGAACACCTGCGTGAGAGCATTGGATTAATATTGATCTGCGAATGTTTTTTAAATAATGCAGCGTTACACGCCCTAACTAGTGACAGAAAAATGCAATTGCGAAATAAGAACAAAAATGTTCCTGAATCTTGAAATCAATTTAAATAATAAATACATGCATATTTAGATAAAATACATAATTACTGTTTATTTAAAGTTAATCCTTTCTTTCGTAAATGCACCTAAGCCAAGCCGACCCCACCATAATAAAAAAGTGGCAGGTCAATTTTAAACCAATGCTCTCACGCAGGTGTTCTCAATGAAAAAATGTGTGAAATATGGTTAATCCAGTACTTTGTCACATTATTGTATGCTTATAAGACGATAATTAAAAGAATAGTAAAAAGAAAGTTAATCCTTTTAATCGTAAATTCACCTACATAAGAATCCAAAAACGTAAAAACTAAAATAAAAGGCTTTTCTTAGAACAAAAGTAGTTTTTGTTATTTTTGATTTTCTCAAAAACTACAAAACATTTTGACATCCAGTTTTTTGTGTTTGATCAAAAATTAAAAAGAACATTGAATATTGAATAAAAAAATAATACTTAATTACGTAAAATTTTGAAAAAAAATTGTTTAAAAAAAAATTTCATTTTTTTTTTTTAAATTTTGATTTTGAAAATTAATTTTTCAAAAACTATTCACTCGAACAACTTTATTTAGAAACAAAATTAAAGAATGTATTTCTGGCTTTTCAAAATGCTATAGCATTACTCTGTAGGTATCACCGTTATTTTTTAATAATTTTTTTTCTGTTTTAAGTGATTTTTTTCTTAAATTGCCCCTCCCGCCTAAACGGGGGGAAATAGACCCCCCCTCCCATACGATTTTTTTCTTGTCTAAGTCCAACCTACACGCCCTAGCTTTTTGTCACACCTTATGCCAATCACCCTGTATACAATGGTATAATCAAAGAGCGCACATCAAATATTGAAGTGAAAATTAAACAAAATATATGCGCATAAGTCGAATACTGTGCTACAGCTTATGTTTGAAATGAAAGTCTGGCAGTCTCTGGTATGTGGTTAACTTTGGGGACGATTATACTAACCAAAATTGGCTATCAATCCTCTGATCATCGATCAATAACCAAAATTTATTATCACATTGAATATCTTTTTTTATTATGATAAAGCGATTCGTAAAAGAAGTGGGAAAAACCTAGGAACCATAGCTTGGAACAAGGAACTAATAAAATCCAACACTTACAATATTACATTACAACATTTTCCAAAGCCATCTTTTATTTTGTTTCTAATTTTTAATGATATTTCATTGAATAGTATGTAGCAACTCATCATTTATTATTAATTCGGTCCATTTAAAAAAAAGCCTCAAATAGAGCAGAGTATATAAATAAAAATAACTCAATGTTTACCCATATGAATATAACCTTGGGCGTCATGGCAGGGCAGGGAGATAGAATCATTAAATCTAAATCACTTCACATCGAAATTGAAAAATTTTAATAATTCTAGTAAAATAATAATGAAACAAAATATACTCATGTTTTCGCAAGTACTGAACGTACACACACAAAATACTCGAATTGGTATTCAATCAATATTTTTTTTAACTTCCGATATGAATATTTTTCGTACGATGTTTATCCACCGTGGTTATCTTCATATTACTTTTGAGACACTTTTCGGGTCTGGCCAACCTCATTTACAAATTTCAATTTCCCAAAACATTAGGGTTCAGGGTATCTTTCAATTATTACAAAATTGAAAAAATCAAACTTGGTCCGCAGCACCCTTTCAGCATTTTTTCTCTCATAAAGTTACTCAATATCCGTTCTTCCATTTAAATTTTTTTACTTGGCACAATGTTATGAACATGATATAAGGGTCTCCCTCCATTTAACCAAGCTCCACTGGTCAAGCAAAAACAAAAAGTACTACACATTTCAGATAGACGCATAGTTAGCGGCAATGTAGAGCGCGTGATACAAAACATTGGAACATCTTCGTTTTACATAGTTATGCCCATGGGGAATCGGTTAGGATTCTATGAGAGCCCAATCTTCTGTTGCTTTTATTCAAAAAAAAAAATTACTTTTATTGCTTGTAAAGGCAGGGAATTTTCGAAATTGTTTTACAGAACCTGAGGAGATTCAATTCAATGGGAGAATATGCTAAGTATCTTCCCACATTTATTACATTCCTTCAGAAAGTGCATTTTTCTACCTAAAATATTACGTGAGTGCTTATTGAGAGTGATAAGTTGTTGGAGATGGTGTATCAGTTAGGTCACAAATTGAACCCAACTGACAAACGGGTAAAAAACAAATTTGAAACTAAATTATTTTGAAAACACGATTTCAAAGAAAATAGGAAAATTTGTCCTTATTTGTGCTCACATTTGATTAGACTGCACGACTTGGTAGGTCGAAGAACGTTCATACTTGTTCTTAAAGATTGAAAGTATGAAGTAATAATTCAGGTCAACACCATGACTGTACTTTTTCCAGGTTTTTCTTGTAAGCCCTTGTGTTTGATTTGACCTTTAAATTAATATCTTTTGATGAGAAATTTAAACCGAAGAGTGCATTTTGTACCTTAGTTTGAGGTTAAGTAGTATATTTTTAAAAAATTCTTGCTATAACATCTGAAATTCAAAATTGTTTTCGTTAAATCTTCAAACTTGGACATGAAGATTTCAAAGACTACTCGTATTTCGACAATATATTATTAATAAAAAAAAATAAAAAAATCAGTTTGGTTAACCGAAGCGAATGTTAAATAAATCTATTCAATTGGAGCTACCTTTAATGTCTTTTTATTTTTACTAAAATTTCTATTTATTGTATTCTTCCATCTATTTTTATTGATATATATGTAGATCAGACCAAAAACATAAATGTTAAAAAAAGAGCTAAGTTCTTCTATACAAAAACCTTTGTGTAACAAGTCAGCCGTGAAAAGTACTGAGATCTAAGAGGTTCAAGGCCCCTGGTGGCACTAAACAGCAGGCTAAACGCTCTGGTAGATCTGCAGGTTCAAGGCCCCTGGTGGCACTAAACGGCAGGCTAAACGCTCTGGTAGATCAGCAGGTTCAAGGCCCCTGGTGGCACTAAACGACAGGCTAAACGCTCTGGTAGATCAGCAGGTTCAAGGCCCCTGGTGGCACTAAACAGCTGGCTAAACGCTCTGGTAGATCAGCAGGTTCAAGGCCCCTGGTGGCACTAAACAGCAGGCTAAACGCTCTGGTAGATCAGCAGGTTCAAGGCCCCTGATGGCACTAAACGGCAGGCTAAACGCTCTGGTATATCAGCAGGTACCGAAGCCCCTGGTGGCAATTAGGACATTAAACTTCGAACTAAGGCCCCTTACCACTGGTGGGGGGAAGCCTTAATAAGAAATAGCTGGACAATCTGACCTACCTAATTTGCTAAATGACCAACTCGTCTATACTTCTTGACTACGACTGGATTTCGAAAGATTGATCAAATCAATTTACTGTGCTGCCTGACTGTGGATTATGAGCGAAGAGGTGCCTTTCGTTCACCCAAGTAGGTCCTCTTGATGGTTTTTCAGTAGAAACTGAATGTGAACTATATAAGTGGTGAACGAAAAATATCCACGTAGTTGATTTTCCTGTGACATCATATGCTCATGGTGCTTGTTAATTGAATTTGAGTGAAGTACAATTCTTGGTATCATGTAGAAGTCGTATAGAGTGGAGTAGCATGGAACGCTTCGTTACAACGCCAAGTTCGTACTTCATGAAGGTTTAATACCGAATATTTAAAGAAGAATAATAGATATTGAAACAGCTACAATGTAATAGAGAAATTTTATTATTTAAATATTACTGACTAAGATTTGATGGGCTTACTGGCCAAGTTTTCAAAACCTTTTGAATTGAGCATAAAAAAAAACTTGCCAAGTAAGCCCATCAAATTTTAGTCAGTAATCATTAAATAATAAAATTTCTCTATTACATTGACTAGCTTAGCATATATTCGGAGTTTTAAGGTTCTGACTTCATTGGTACTGAAGATAGGAAGGGGTCAAAAATCGCCTGAGTTTGTTCCTGTAAAAAGGG
Organism: Chrysotoxum bicinctum; assembly: GCA_911387755.1. Lineage (NCBI taxonomy): Eukaryota > Metazoa > Arthropoda > Insecta > Diptera > Syrphidae > Chrysotoxum > Chrysotoxum bicinctum. The sequence continues at coordinate 22,555,939 of OU426988.1, read as the reverse complement.
TGTAGTGCCAGAACTTGGCTGGGCACTACCGTGCCCTTTGATACCTTTACAAAGAGCAGATGACGAAAATAATTTAATCACGGCCGAGACACACCGGTTCAACAATCGAAACATTTTTCTCTTATGCACATATTTAATCTGGTTTAAATTTAATTTATTTTACTCTTACTTTTGAGTAAGCACATAGGCACGCCACACTCCACACAAGTTCATAGTTTAATTGAATAAGAAATTTCTGGACAAATTTTACGTGTTCATTACAAAAATAGACATTGTTTTAGCAGCCTAAAAGTCATTAACTTGTTACTTAGGTAAAAGAATTTAAAAGGCACGTAGACATCTTGTTTTTAATTATCTAGCAAACTGCTGAAGGACAAAAATTAAAGTGTATTTACAAATACTTTACTTGTGTTGCTATTTGTACAGGTAGGTATGTATACATGAAGCTTAGTCATGATGAAAATAATATTTGTTTGAAAAATATAAAGGTAAATCCAAGTTTTGGTATATTAAATTCACTGCCTTCACAGAATATTCTATTAAATTTCGATCAAAATACACTTCTAAAAGGCAAGTGGGCCCGAAATTGCCGGTACTTTGAGCTCAAGGAGCCCATGTGGCTACCACAAAGTATCGATAACATCTTCCCAATAATAATACCTTATGCTCTGATATTAACACATATATTTCGTGTTGAAAATATTGATTTCGTATTAATTAAATGCAGTGATTCTAAAATGAAAAAATAGATATTTTCCTTGTCAAAAAAAAATCGACGGGGGTTCTTCAAATATAACGTTAATTATTCTGCATACTCGTATTATGCAACTTTCAGTAAAAACCGTATTTCTTTCTTAAGCAAAAAAATTTGTTCAAACATTATTTCTATCTTGGAATTTTAAAGATTATATACAAACAGAAACATTCAATTTATATGCCAGGTACCGTTATAATCTAGAGTAAAAACGCTAGATATCAAGTTTTAAAGAAATCGACAATGTGATTTTCAAAATGCAAGGTCTTCACACAAGTTTTGGCATTTTTTAAAAATCGGGTAAAATATTTTTTTTTTTGGAAAATTTTGATACACTTCTATTAAATTTAGACAATCGTTTAGATAAAAAATTGATAAAAATCCATTTTACCGGTTTTGAGAAATAACGCGGTAGCCCTTACTTAAAATAATTTATTTAATTTTTTTTCTTAATTTGTTGAAAAGTTTGTTTCTGATCTATCTTCTCCAATGATTTCTAAGCTACCTCCCGGGTCCCACAAGGCAGCCACTTCGGCCCTCTCCTTTTTATTCTTACTAAAATATATTGAAATTGTCATCAAATATTCCCGTATCTTACTGTACGCCCACGATACTAAGTTTTTAAAGACCATTTCTTCGACACTGATTCTGCTTTTCTTCAACTTGATCTCGAAAGTTTCTCTGGTTCAGTCTGGTGCCTTAAAAATTTTTGGAGCTAAATATCTATTGTCAAATACCAATCAATCACTTTTTTCGAAAGCGCATCAAATCTCCTCCTCGCCTCTACCTTCTCCATATCCATTAATGGGTCGTTTCGCGAGCTTGGTGTGTACACAACCTTTGTCCGCCACCTTCTTGAATACCCCAATCAAGTTTGGTCCTCTTATCAACAAATTCATTAATTCATAATCGAGATCATTCAACGTCGTTTCCTACGCTTTATTCTTCACTGAATACACTGCACTGGAAGAACGAAGAGAAATAACCAAGATTCTCCTTATTCAGCGACTACTTTCAGGATCTGTTGACTGTACAACTCTTTACAACGCCATATTTTTTCAACACTCATTCCCGCAATCTAACAAATCCTCGTCTCTTGTATCTGCTCGCATGCTATGGAGAACTAATAGTAACATTAATTGTTTCGACTTTATACTTAATTCACCATGTGTTCTTAATCATCCTTCAAATTTATCCCAATCCTAGTTTCTTAGTATTAAGATATAATATGGGCTTCATTTGAGTAAAATTACGAATAAGCATGTATAAAGCCAAGCAATAGGTGGTGTTGCCCCACAAAAAATTAAATTAACACTACAATTTCAATTTCTAAGCGACTGGATCTTCAAGTGCAATTACGGGCAACCCTATCATGCATATAATTTTAGCATACCGTTAACCCACCTATTTAAAAATGTTCGAGATAAAATTTAAAAATTAATGATTACCATTTTAAAACACGCATATCTTCAAAGGTTAAGGCATTGCTTATTATTTTAAATAATTTTATTTTTACTGCTTATAACGCTGTTGTCGTTTTATTGGCAATACACATCCATTAGGCTCAAAGCTGTTGAGGCAAAATAAAAACATTTTAACTAATGAAAATATTATAATTTTATGTTAACTTTATGTTTTAAATTAGGTCGAAATAAAGAAGTAGGATACTTAAATTAAGTGAGGGTATTTCGTATCAACATTAAGAACTCAAAATAGCAACACGTAGCTTAAGTAGATTGTACCTATTTGGTACGAGTATTTATCGCGACAGTATTCCCTCAGGTCAAATCAAAATTGCACACAGAAATGTTATGGTTATTTTTTTAAATGAGGACAAAAAATTAATAGCGTGTCGTTTTAGGTTTGAATTATTATTTATCAAATATTACAACAGGCGCTAGGAATCATAATCATTCATTGGTGCAATTCATTTTCTTTTATGGACTTCTACTCTTCCTGGAGAAGGTTGTTGGTGTTTGTCCTTGAAGTGTCTGGTATTTGTTTTGTTTGTTTTTGGTTTTGATGATGAAGATAAGTATCCTCTTTGAAGTGTTTTTAAACTGTTGTTTAAGAAGACATTCTTGAAATTGAAATTTTTAAATTATAAATTATAAATTTATAAAACATGATGATTACTTATATCTACTGAATAATTGATAATAAATAAGATAACAAGGAAGACATAAAATATTCTACATATGTAATATTTCTTAACTGCTTTTACTTATACCTACTTAACCGCATTTTTACTTGCGACATATAGGTACTACGAGTATAACGCAAGTTATGCATTCGTAAAAAAAATCGAACTCGAGATTTTGATCAAAGTTGACATTACGATGATAGACTAAAAAAGTGGGTCTCGCAATTCTGTCTGTCTGTCGGTTCGACTACAGCCTAAGCAACTCGGCCGATTTTCGTTAAACTTGGTAGATATCACTTTTAATTTTTCCCCTCATACGTTTTTTTCTTTTTTTTTAGACCAAAAATAACGGTACCTGCCATACGAATTTTTTTCAAAATTTTAAAAATATTTTTTTTTTCTCAAAAATTGTTCGACAGATTTAAAAACAAAAGATACAAAAAAATTTCGTTTAGTTAAAAAAATTTAAAAAAAAATAGTTGAACAAAATTTTCCCAAAAATTTTTATTGAGGGTACCCCAAGGAACCATTATTTTGTTTTTGATTTTTTCGAAAGCGGTAGTACCGATTTTGATAATTTTTTTTGCTAAAGCTCCTCAAAAATTTAAATAGAATTGTGTATTCAAATCTTCAAATTTTTTTTTCAAAACTCAATATTTCGCAAACCTTATGCTAGATTTTTTTTATATTTGATAAATTTAATTTTCATTCGTACAGTAATAAAAACTTAAAGTTGGCACGCCAAATTTTTTTCTTAAAAATCTTTTAAAAATTTTTTATATAAAAGCTTTTATTTGAAGAAACCACTACAACGACTTACTATTTTTGTTCTTGCATAAATTCATATTCGCATTTTTCCGGCTCCCACAGCACATTTTATTCAATATATCACTCGAGAGACTTATACAGAAGGATAAGTTTAAATTTTTAAAAGGCTTAAGTAACAGCTTTAGTTTTTTGTTGGAACTATGAAAAAGAATGCCACGTGATTTCTTAGATAAATATGAATTTATGCAAAAACAAACCTTTGAAAAATTTATATGTATGTACATATACATACATACATTTTTAAAAGCATTTTTAAGAATAAAATATTTTTTTTTTAAATAAATAAAATAAAATAATAAAAATCCTAATGTTATTTTTTTTTATTTTTATTTATTATTTTGAGAAAATCAGCTGAGACATTTAGGCTGTAATCGAACACACAGGCAAACAGAACTGTATTCCTTATTTGATACAAATCTCGAGTTCGATTTTTTCAACGAATGTATAACCTATCTATGTATGTACATTATATATATCGAAAGAACAAATAATACACAAAAATGTTGCATCAATTTCCGCTAATGGTTCATTGCTTTAAGTCATTTGGAATTGAAAATGAATGAATGAATATAAATATATTGATGGTTTAATTGCACTACTGCCTCAAGACCTATTGTGCTCCCATCTAGCTACCGATCTACATGTCAACGTAATCGTGCGTACGGGAGAGTTATGAATTTGCAAATTAGTCTACTCTCAATAAACTAAATAAATTAATAGTGTTTTCTTGTCTGTCTCCTACTCATTTGTCAGAATAAAAAAAAAATAAAATAAAAAAAAATAAAATAAAATAAAATAAAATAAAATAAAATAAAATAAAATAAAATAAAATAAAATAAAATAAAATAAAATAAAATAAAATAAAATAAAATAAAATAAAATAAAATAAAATAAAATAAACAAAATAAAATAAAATAAAATAAATTAAACTCAACCCTTTAAACAAAACAGTTCAAAACAAGTGCTGGTGCATTTAATTTCTTAAAGTTGAGCGCATCAAACGATAATCTGAGCCGTAAATTTCCTTATCTGTCCTTCCCTCGTCAACCAATTGTTTATGTTTCGTCAATACATACATATAATATATATGGGTCATGTCGTGCATTGTGTGTAGAAATTTCAGTCATTGACTTGGGAATCCAACAGCTGATCAATACAGTTACTACAAAGGCATGACTCTAATAGTAAATTGTATTGTGAAGTTATTTTAGGGCCCAAACCCGATATCATCATAGACAATTACCTGATTTGGTTTTTTATGTTTGTTTTTCGTAATGTTGACTGAATTCAGGGTCGATTATAGCAACATTTGGGGGCTTAGGAAAAATTTCTGTGCTGCATATGTCTATACTACGAAAAGCAGGCCACCATTTTTTAACACTAAGGGAGACGTAGGTGGGTAAAAATGCATTCGGAATTCATCTAGGATGGTTACAGCTAAGTGCCCTTATATTTCCCTCGATATGGCCTCGCCATATTTGTTCAAAGTGCCCATATATTTTCCTCGATATGGCCTCGCCATATTTATTCGAAATGAAGATGCTTATCAGTTTCAACCACAATATGGCAATTGCTTAAATACATACAAGATTTATCTATATCTATCGCAGTCCAAGTTTGGATAGTAACTTGAACTCCAACGAACTCAATACGCTATCCAACGTTATCCAAAGAATTGTTTTTCATTATCCGCACAGAGAATTCGTTCTTTGGGCGATTATAATTTACACAATTCTTTGGGCTGTGTTATTCTGGTGAGACAACACCCGAAGGAAGGTATGCCGAGATTTCCTGACTCAGCTCGTGGATGTGCCTACTCAGATTTTTGACGTTGCAGGTCAATCCAACTACACCCTAGATTTGTTTCTTACTTCTGACCCTGATAAATACACCAATAGTGTCTTATCAGACCATTTTGTCATATATACAAATTTCTCGTGACAACGAAACCCAATTACAAAAAAAATCACTAATATTCCCATTTTGCAAAACGAGAAAGCCAAATGGAACATTCTTAATGATTGCTTCAGATGTACTGATCACTATGCTTCTTTCATAGTGACGTGGACTGCAGTGCAGATATGATTAACCATTTCATTCTTTCGGAATGAGAAACTTTATCCTGCATAGCAAACAACTTATCAAACTGAAAGAGAGAGGTAAATTTTCGATGTTATAAAGCTAACCCCACTGAAGAAAACCGGAATGAGTTCAAACAAGTTTGAAATACGTGTTACAATCTTAATCGACGTATCAAATTTTTACTTGACCAACAATTAAGACAATGTTCCAAAGGTAGTTCACATTTTCGTCTTCGTTCCAACGCTCGTCTTCAATAGCATTCCTTATGTTAGCTCACAAGAAAAATCCAAGTTACTTGCAGCACCGTTTGCTGCCAATTAAACGCTGCCAAAAAGTGTCATAAATCCTGATGTACTCGAGCGCGTTAACATTTTTATGCGAAATATCTTCTTTCGCAAGTGCATAGTTGCAAGAATACTAAAGGGTCACGATGTATAATAATCGGCTGGCCCGGGTAGTAGGTATCCCTAGCGTTGTTCTCATCTATTTTCCCATCTGTTTTACTCTATTGGTATCTTTCCAAATACATTGGTCAAACCCGTGACCACGTCAAGTGAAACCCTGTCGAAACTTCGTGCAATAAGAATCAAATATAATTTGATTTGAATTGATTTAAATAAATAATCGCGGTAAGTCCGTGAAGTGTTCGTTTATTTATAAAGTCTCAGTACAACTATGAAAAAAGTCTTAAATCTACAATTCAGAGATTCTTTCCTTAGCCGCACTACACGAATGTGGAATGCTTTACCCGGCTCAATATTTTTCCTCCCATTGCCATATTCAGGAATTCAAAGCCAATATGCATCGGTATCTCCTTTTCCTAAGCGCTCGCAATGTGCTCAAACATTTTAAGGGAAAGTCATAATATCTTTAGTGTGCACAAAATTATAAAAAAGCTGTTTCTCCAAACGTATCTTTTATATTGGATTGGAGTACCTCTTCTACCTGGAGCATCCCAGATCCTTATATTTTGTTGCATAAGTAAGTGGCATCTGTCAAAAATACTTAGTTGTCTTCTTAGCTTACAATGGTCCATGATCAGACCCGTTACATGTCGTAAGTTGGTCCTACTTATAAGCTGATACAGTTCGTGAAACGATCTTGGTTATTTCCCAAAAAATATTTTATACCTACCCCAGCTTGGGGATTTCTTATAAAAATGTATATAATCTTTAGTTTTTTCTTAATAAACATTTGCATAATTCATAAAAATATAACTTTATTCAAGCACTTGCTGTTAATAAAGAAAATTTTATTAAACATTTTGGCCGACGTAACGTAGCCTAAGAAAAACATACATAAGTGATTTAATTTAAATTACGAGTAACTTAACTTAAAAGTAGTAAAACATACATTATGTGGATTTAAAGATAATTTGACTTCTTTTTAAGTATCAAAAAAGAAAATGAAGAGAATTTTTGTCGTTTGAATTTGCATGCAAAAAAATTAATTAAGATAGTTGATAGATATAATGTTTATTAGAGATGTATAATGTAGCCATGTCATGTTACATGTCCTTCACTTCTATGACTTATTCCCATTTATGCCCCTGTTAGAACATTGAAAGAAAGACATTTTCTTTTTCAGCAACAGCATCGAACAAACTATGGGACGAATGAAATATGAAACTACCTCCAGGTCTATAAGATTTTTCAATAAATTTGGCATTGTTCTAGATTTGCATTATTCCAGGGACCGCTTCAAAAACATTGTATTCAATTTAATTTCTTGTGGATAAAGTAATATTTAATTTCATTAATATAAATACGTAGGTTCAAAAAAAGGGAAGGGTACGAAATGTCGACAAAAAAAATGTCGACTGGACAAATATAAATTTCATCGACTGTTAAAATGTCGACTGAAGTTTGATCGACGAAAAAAAAGTCGACAGTTTAAAATCTCGACTATTAAAATGTCGACTGAAAACTTGTCGGTGAAAATGTCGACTTTAATCCAAAATTGATTTAAATAAAACAAGAATGCTCTCTTTTAATATGTTAACTAAATTTTATTATTAATTCAATTTTATAAATTAAAAAAAAGGGGAGCTCACTGCTTACACGTCGACATTTTTCGAGTCGACAGTTTTAAAATCGAATTTTTGATAGTCGACATTTTGATAGTCGACATTTTTATCAATCGACTTTTTGAAAATCGACATTTTGAAGATCGATTTTTTTAAATCGACATTTTAAAAATCGGTTAATCGAACCCAACCCCCAAAAAAATTATGCTAAGCGACATTAATAAAGATCTCATTGTCGTGAGCAACAAAAACTTTTGTTTGATGTCACTTAGTTTAACCAAAATTGTCTCTTAGCACACTATGATTCAACTAGAACTTTCTTCGTTTTTTTTCGTTTCCTGAAAAATTTTAGAAATGTCGCTTAGTATACATTCTTACGGGATGTATAAAACAACATACTTTAGAAGGCACTATCGGTGTTCATTTCCAAGAAATTCGACTTGAAATACAATTTTAACTAGTTTTCACTAGAATTTTTAATAGTTTTTTTATTTAAAAAAAAAAAACTATTAATTCAATATTTGTCAACATTTTACCAATTGTACAAAATTATACTATGTATAAAATAAACTAAGTTAGAAGTCAATATCACTGCAAGTTCTCGAGAAATTTGAGTCGAAAAACAATTTTTACCAATTTTCAATAGAATTTTATATAGCTATTTTTTTTATTTTTTGTAAAAAAACTGTAACCTAATTTTTTTTGAAATTTTCACCAGTTATCAAACACATTATTTTTCGTAAAATAACATTATTTTGAGTTTCAAATTGTTTTCCGTTCTTAGAATATCTGGGTTATTAAATTTTTTTTTCGTTTTTTTATTTAAAAAAATAACGGTATGTTCATTTTTTTCCAAATTCATACCAAATCTATATGACCTTATAATGAGTACATTAAATTTTATTTGAAATCAATAGCATTATTTTTTCGTGAGATATTTGAAACTAAGCAAAATTTTTACTTTTTTTTTAAACCGTTATAGTGAAAAAACTACTCACTGAATTTTAATAAGCGCCCTTTTAGCCTCTTTTGAAGTTATTATCTATTAAACAAAATTTATTTGAAGTCGATATCTTTACTCGTTCTTGAGATATCGACGACGAAAAATGGTACAAGAACGTACGGACGTACGAACGTACGCACGTACGAACGTACGAACGTACGTACACACACACACACAGACATCTCTCTAAAAATGATTGATATAGCCTCTAGGGACCTTGAAACGTCGAGAAATGTCAAAAATTCCAATTTGACAAAACGGACCGATTACAATAACTCCCTATGGGAAGTTAATATTGATATTGAAAAAACTTGAAATTTAAATTCTTTCTTCTAAATCGATTTGATCTTAATTTCCCTCGCTCTCAGAAGTCTAAGGAATGATATAAAATCATTGTATTTCACATATCTGCCTCTATAATTATGAAATATAATTAAACGAAATAACACTGCACGTACTTGTTCTTACGAGACGCAAGGTTATGAAAAGAATGTTTAGAGTTGTTTTAATACGAAGAGACAGTAATTTATATTTTCTTGAATTGACTTTCATCAAGTCTATAATCGCTTACACCAATATAAATTGGGTTAATCTTAATTTTTCAGAAACTCCATAATGTTACATTCCTTCTTTTCCTTTAAATTAATTTGTAGATTTTAATTTAAAACGTTTTTTTGTCTTTTGGTTGTTGACTTAACAATTCTAATCCCACTTCAAACTACAACAAAAGGTTAATTCATTTATATTTTATCTTCTTTTAAACCGCAATTTAAACTAAATTTCTAGAGTTCCAAGTATCGATCGGGATTTTGTTTTATATTACATGTGGGACAATTTTCATAGCATTTGACGTACTAACTGTTCTGCAAACAAGTAAAAACATTCGAGAATGAAGCATTTAAATACCTCTCGTGGTTTTCAAAAACCCTTTTCTAACGCAAAGGTTATATTTTTTTCACACATACATGACACATTGTACTGTACCTGCCTACATATGGATAGGAGAAAGAATGGTACAATTAGAAAGAACCACGTTGTATACATATACTATTACCCATCTATTCAAGTCCTAAAGGCAAATACAACAAAGTTAAAGTTAGACCATATTCGAGGCGGGCAGTAGGTCGTGTGAAATGTTTCAATTAAAACAACGCATACAATTTATACATTTCCACCAAAGGAAAAGGATATAGTATTTCACAATAGAATTGGTAGCTACATTTATTTAATTTGCTCTTCATGTTCTCAAAAAAAATAATTCTTGTATCATGTGTCGGATGTAAATTGGCCACAACACCTACTTTAAACAAGCGGAGCGAACAGCAGAGTAACAAGTTATTTACGCAGACATTTTAAGTGGTGGATGTTTCTTAAATATGTACTCGTATATTTAAAAAAAAAATGATAAAAAACAATTCATCAGGTTCTTGCTACAGACATTTATCAGTTTACAATATTTTATAGCGCACTCTGTTCTATAACCGTCAAGTGCAATGAACTTAACGCTCATGACATGAGGGTTTAATCGATATCCTCTTTACCGTCGATATGGGTAATATTGCTACTGTATTATGTAAGTTATGGGTTACGATACGAAATTTGACGAAAGAGTGAGAGAATAGATGTGAGATATTTTTTTTCTTTGATATATTTTAATAATTAATCTTAACATTTATTTACTAAACTAAAAGTGTCTTTGGAGTTTCGTAAGTTTCCCAGCTTAAATTTGTTTTTTATTTTTTATTTTAAAAATGTTAAAATTTTTCTTAATATGTTATGAACATAAAATTTACATAAATAATGACTTTGAGATAATTTAAGCATTTTTGAGCTAAGAGAAGAGAGTTTGTTGTGCATGCCAGACGTGCAATCGACAAAACATTGACAATTTTATCTAGAAGGAACATTATAGTGCTTTCAATTTGTTCTTCTGTCTGTTCGAACGAATGAATTATCTATCAATAGATAATGAAAGTTATAAGCATTCTCGGCTGCAGTGGGGGAAACGACTCCCAGCCATGCTACCACCATCTCTTAAGTAGTTCAATTGTAACGAAATGTTATACATGAGAATTAACAAATGTGGTTGTGTTTTCAAGCTGACTTTTAAGTTTTCAACTTAAATGTTGCAATTTTTTATTTGTTGTGCTAATTGCATTGTCATTGAAGAACATCTTTTGCTTACATCAACTGAATTGGAAATTAATTAGACCAAAGGTTCCTACTTCTTGGGGGAAAAAATAAATTTTGTTTATCATTTTGAAGCTGGACTAAGAAACGGGATTGATTATAAGATTGAAATAAGTTCCAATCGAATTAATCCTTGCAACTGGGCCCTTAACATTTAACTAAGGCGGTACCAAGACGCTCAATATTATTGTGTAATATTTGATATTGTAATATATTGAAGAAAATCAAAACCCATTTGATATATTTATTGCACAATATAAAAATATTGGCACAAAATTTTAAACAGCCTATTATTAAGGTATTAGTATGATACTACTTAACAATTAACTTTATAGTACATAGTTTACTAATTCATTCTTAATTTTCTAACTAGTATCGTACTAAAAGAATTTTCTTAATTAATTGCTTCTGAACACACCTAAAACAATGACATTTCGTGTAAAAAAGTAAGTACATGAACCTTTTTTTGATGTTTGCAAATGTCAAAGAGTCATAATGAAGCTAGCACGATACTAAATCAAATCTGGATCGCACTAACTCTTATGTAAAAGTAACCTTGGAATACATTTTATAAATATAAAACATGGATTTAATGAGATAAAAATGTTCAAATACATTGAATTGCCATCTGATCTCCGGAAAAGTATGAATTTACGCAAATAAAGTTTAAAAATCGTTTTATTAAAGTAATTTTTTATATAACAAATTTCTTTCAAATTTTTTTAGAACAAAATTTGGAATGCCAATTTTAAGTGCTTAGTAATATAGATTTTAGGAAATAATTTAAAAAAAAATAATCGTTCACACGTTTTCAAGATATTGATTTTTCAAAAAACAAAAAAAAAATATTTTTTCGAATATTTTTATATACAATATTATTTTAAACTTAAGGGAGCTGCTGGTGAAAATTTTTAGTTAAAATCGTTAAAGCCGTTGATAAGAAATTCGAAAATCAAAAAAACGGTTCTATGACAGGAACCGTTTATAACATTTTGCTCCAACATTTTTTTTTACAAAAATGTATTCCACGTTCATAATATCACTCCTAATTTTTTTTATCAAAATCGTTAGAGCCGTTTTTGAGATAAATAAGATTATGCATTAACCTAGTATCATACATACAGCTTTAGCATCGTAATAATTTGCGCCATTGTACGAGTATCCTCTGTGGGTACAATTGCACAATATTTGCTTATTTAATTTTCAAATGTCAAATGTCAAATTTTCCTCGCAAAACTGTAACGGTGGGTGTGGCTCTACGTTGCTGACAATAGACATCTTCCAGCTCGATCATTTACCAATGTACAAATGTTGAAAATGTTTTTTGAATTTGGATATTTATTTCGCTTAATTTATAATTTTTTGAAATTTAATTTTTATTTGCACAATACTAAAAACTTATTTTCAAAATATTCAATAAGGTCTGTCTTTTCCAAAGATAAGGATGTGGGTTTGCTAATTAGACGCTGGAAATATTGGTCGAAGATCCGAATTCGACTATGACAACAAGCTAAATTGAAGTTATTGTGAAAATCTACGATTGTTGGACCAAGCATATCAATACGTCCACAAATATTGTCGTTTGGCGCAGTTTATGACATGGCAGCATTATCGGACCTTATTTCTTTCGAAACGAAGAGGTAGACACCGTTACCGTCAATGGTTTTGGGTAGAGCGAAGTTAGACTATGCAACAACCGAAGTTGTGGTTGTGAAGCTGAAATTTGGTTACTGGGTCATCTCACGATGAGCGTGTATGGTGTATCAATTAGCCACCGCGATCATGCGACTTGACATCAGTCGATTGATTTCTCTGGGTCTACGTTAAGCTCCCAGTTAATGCTAAGAAGCAAACCAATTTCCGTGAGGTCGAAGCCAATATCAGCGACACTATTGCCGGCATGAAGCCACGAGTCTTCAAAATTTGAACCGATAGCTTGAAGCATTGCAAGAGAAGTCGAGGTGGCAATTTGAATAATCTGCTATTTCGTACATACTATTATGAATAAAGCCAGAATAATCCCACACCGTTGTTATTTTATTAAAATTTCGTTCCTTATTGTTCTGGTGTATATACATAAATGTCAAGAATACACTAAAATACTGCATTATTATTTTTTAATTTTTTAATTTCATTGCTAAGATTTTTTGACGTGAGGTATGGTAATAATAATTTAGTTTTATTTTACTCCTCGCTATTACTTTTATTAATTTATTATTTCAATTCAAGGACTGAGTGCAAGGACTAATTGCGCATAGTTTCACAATTTACAAAAAAAAAAATTAAAATAATAATAAAAAAAAAACAAAGAAAAGTTTCATATCAATGACAGTAGGTGTAAAATGCCTTGCTATTTTTTTTAATTGTTTTATGCTGTTTTGATTTTTAAAAAAATCGTATTTTGTACTCCTGACGTATTTATTTTTGATATAAATTTAATTTTTACTTTTTGAGAATTACCCATGGTAAGTGAATCTTTGTTCGATTCCCCAGCATTTGCAAAATTTTTCAAAAAATCTCAAACAGTATTTTTTGTCATAAAAAGTGCATTTCATTATTAACCGTTCGGATTCGTTGGAAAATTGTAGTCCCCTCTACTCCTGTTAGTACGCACACAGGAATTGTTGAGAGTTGTACTCGCAAATCACTAGTTTAAGATTCTTTACATTTTGAGTCGCATAGAAAATGAAAAATTGGTGCTCTACCCCTCCACTTTACTATCTATGTGTACAGATATTTTGACTGTGAGAAAAATGATCAGACCCGAAATATTTATCTTGAAATATCCCATTTATAAATCTGCTAAATATACGTATTATTTGCAACTTAAGGTAAGCCTATAGTTATTATGGGTTAACACGTACGTAAAGTTTAATCAAATATTTTCGCAAACTAATTGAGGCCCCTATAACTAATGAGTACATAAATGTATGTACATTATGTTCTTAGCTCTATTTGACTACATGACGTTAGTACTCAAATACATTGGCACTTATACCTACTTGTGTTATATTTGTATCAAGATACATCCTGAAAAACTCAAATACTTCGTCCTAAATCTCAAGTGCTAGCAACTCGTCCTACAACGCCCTTACTCCATCCTTTATTTCCGTTGAAACGAGTAGCTCACTCTTCCTTTTTTTGCCTTAAGGCCATTAAGTTTTATTTTCAATTAAGTATCAATACACACTTTGAAATCAATCGACAAAGTCCTTCTAATGGCTATTTATCTAAAACAATACTTGACCAGCATCACCATTCATTTATCACATTAAACTTTCCGATGAGCGGAGAGGTAAGACGGGTAAAGTTTCAAGCTCAAACACCCATAAACATCCATAAACGCTTCATCGATTGTAATAAAACTTATAGGACAGAAAGACCCTTGTATACTTACTTGGAAGCAGGGAAAAGGATCATCATAAGAAAATGCAATTGAAAAATCGGTAAATAAAAATATTTCATACATTAAATAAAAACATTTATGTAAAAAAAAAAAAAACATGATGACATAAATAATCTAAGCGAAAACTTTTTTTTTAAAAATCTTGGCAATGGCTGTATAAAGTGTTACTATATATGTTTTTTTTTGTGAATTTTTTTTTTAATCAATTTTCTTTAGCATATGAAATGTAAAATAAAAGCGTTGTGTTAATTTAATGGGACTCACCTACATAAAAAATCTGATAAAATGTTTATTTTTCCGGAAGAAAACAACACATTTTGTGGTACAACGGAATAGCCTGGGAGGTATTGTTGGGTTTTGAATGATGTTTATTTAGCCACCATTGGCTTTGTATGACTGAGGTCTTTAAATATGGATATTTTGAATACATTAATAAGGCTTGATGAAATGATATATAATGCCAGCTATATCGGTCACAAACGCATCGAGATTTTTCTATCTCGATGGTTTGTTATTTTTAATTAAATTAAAGTTACCAATTGAACATTTAAAGGTATCATTAATACAGTACAATTTAAAGCGACTATTTAGCTAATGGGAATTATGTTACATATACATAAGTTCCTACAAAAGTCTCTTCTTCACTTTGATAAAAAGCTACAGAAATTTGAATTCCAGTTTTCGGCAAAATTGAAAAACCTTATGGTAGGTCCAAAACTCTGAATACCAAAAGCAAATGGTGAAAAATGAATTTAAACTAATATATACATTTCTAAGCCTATAAGTTTTATTTTCCAAGATATTAATGCAGCTGATATTAGGCGTGTTTTTTTCGCAAGTCCATATAGAATTGTAAAAAAAAACGACATCGGGATTTAGGAGCTTTTTTTCCACATAGCTGGAAGCACTGTGTACGCTATGACATTTGTCAGCTTATTGACGTCTAGCATCAACCAATCCAAAAACGTCACTTTTGACGTCTCTGAGCAAATTATCGATAACATATAGATAATACCATTTTGGCATCACCATTTTTTTCGTGTCTTAGATTAACTCTCGAAAATTATCTGGTCTTAGCTAACTCTGTATAGATTTAAGTAGTTGTTGCATTTGCATGTAAAGCGCTTAGTCCCGATATGGACTTGCAAAAAAAACACGCCTATTATTATTAAGGGTATTCATGTAAGCGCGGAAAACCCTCGTAAGCCTCGTAAACTTCGTAAACCAGATAATTTTATCTCCGCAGAAACGAGCTGTCAAAATTTGTATGGGAAAAAGCTTCTACAAATCTCATAAAATTATCTCACAAATTTACTGCGGAAAGTGCAGAAATAAACCTCGTAAACTAAAGAAATATGGATTCTGACTTTTAATTTGACATTTTTTCACAAAATATTTCCCACATTTACGCAAGTATTTCTTGGGAGATGTTCATGCTTCCTTTAGTAAATTGCGTAAGTGTTACATCATGAATGTAGAAAGTAAAAAATAAAAGGCAATTGTAATTCGTTCTGGTTATTTGTTAATGCGAAAATAAAATCTACTGGTTTTCCTAAAAATATGCCGTTTAAGAATATTGAAGCTTCAAATAATACTTCCATACTTTAATTGTTCGCAAACTTTTTCCAATCAGTTTACTCAACCCCAAATTTGAATAACTGTTCATATATGCCTAATATACCAAGTATAAGGTTGATATTGTAAAACTACAGTTAAGTCGTTTTGAAATTCTCTTGGGACTTCAATCTCTCAACCCTAAGTTAAGCTCAGGAGCCGACGCGACGGTATACCCGCTATATTTCTCAAATCATGTGCTTCATCAATTTATTATCCTCTGTTTCAAATATTCAATAAGTCTCTAGCTGAAAGAGTTTTTCTGTACACCTGGAAAATCTCTTACCTTTTAACTATTTACAAATCTGGGTCTAAGAACTTAATTGAAAATTACAGAGGTATTTCAAAACTCTCAGCAATTCCCAAGTTGTTTGAGAGTATTGTCAAAAATAAAGTAGAGTTTTTAACCAAAGAATCTATATCAGAATCACAACATGGATTTATATCTGGGCGATCTACCACTACTGTAGTACCCCTTGGCATAATGGTTAGTACGTTGGACTGTCATGCGGAAGGTCTCGAGTTCGATTCTCAGCCGCTTTAAGAAAGTTTTTTTCAGGGGTGTACTGCCTCTTGCGAGGAATTAACAAATCCTCCACGAGTATCTCTTGTCATGGAAAGTGCTGCTCATTAGCCGTTCGGAATCGGCAGAAAATTGTAGGTCCCCTCCATTCCTGGTAACACGCACACAGGAATGGTTGAGAGTTGTAAGTCACTAGGTCCTGGTTCACTTCGAGCTGTTGCACCACCAAATTTATGATCTACCACTACTAACATTGCTCTTTTCTCATCATATGTGACTAACTCCATTGAGTTGGGAAAAGTGTCAGGTTGATGCTATTTACACAGATTTTAGCAAAGCCTTTGATTCTGTTGACCATCTAACTCTGATATGGAAACTTGAGATATTTGGTTTTCACTCTAAATTTATTAGTCGGATTTCATCTTACCTTGTTGATAGAGGTCTCAAAAAGTTTTAATTGATAACTCATTTTCGAGTTCTATAGAATGCAGCTGTGGTGTTCCACAGGGGAGTCATTCGGGTCCTCTCCTTTTTAACATAGTTATCAATGATATTGCGTTAGGTATTCAACACTTGCAATGTCTTTTATATGCAAATGATCTGTATATAACATACATAATGTATATAACTTAAATTTTAATCTTATCCATAATCTGTTAGATGTAAAATTGCTTGTAGATTTAAATAAATAAATAAATTAAATAAATAAATTAATAAGATTTCCTTCAAAATTATATTTCGATATTGAATTTTACCGTCCCATCGAATTGACGATATAGAAGGTGTATACATACATAAGATACGTTCCAATTCGGAATAAAAAGAAAGGTAGGCCTAAACACTCCTGGTACAAACAAATGCAAAAACACCAGCATTCAGTTGGCCTCAGAAATGGAACAATACAAAACCGGGAGGCTTGCCGCCGATTTCTGAGGTCAACCCGGCGAACCCCACAGGCGGATCACTAGTGTGAAGCAGATACGTGGGAGAGTTATGATCCCCTCGACATCGAGATCATAACAGCGCCGAAGAAAAGGAAGAAGAAGAAGAAGATACATACATAAGATACACCTTCTTTTCATAAATTGGATTTTCCATACAACAAAAAATAACGGACTATGCTTATTCAAAGAATAGTCATTTTATTAAGCATGTATTACATTCGTGTAAAAAGATTATGGAGAAATTCACAAATATTTCGGAAAATACATACTAAAAATAGTTTAATTTAATTTTCTTACTTCTAGCTACTTATACAACGACATGTTAAATTTAATTTAAATAAAATTCAGCAAATTCTATTTCTTATTTTCCATACAAAAAAATTGATACTTGTACATCAGTTATTTTATTTTATTATTAATATTGAATTAAAATTCTGCGCAGTCTCACATTTCGTGTTTTTCAAATAATTTACATTATTCATAAAAATTCTTAGAAATTTGAGCAAGATATACATACATATGTAATAGCAGGTAAGTATTGCTAAGTGATTTTTTTCTTGGTTGGATTTGTAACGAGAAAAGTTAATACGTATATTAGCAACGCTACTTCGCGAACTTAAATATATGACCAGAATTTATGTTTATGTTTATTAAAAGAAATTGTTTTGAAATAAATATAATTTTTTAAATTTAGTTTAAGACTGTGCTTCAAACGTTTAAATTTTTAAGTTAATAAAATAAAGCGAAAAGTGTAAAGTATGTGCACATGTGTAATGCAAACATTACCATATTTTGTCTTTATTCCTCTTGTTTTAAAAGGTGTGAACTACTGTTCATCAGGTAGCCACGAAAGATCTTAAACTTATCAGCCTATCAGTAATCCTTCTTAAAACGTTTGAATGTCTGATTCATATCCATTTATGATAAAGTATTCATAAGAGATTTCTATCTTAAGCTCAAACTGCGTATAACAAATGTAAGCTCTCCAAATGCGAAACCACGTAGACTCCCTGCCTTATAAAGAGTACACAAACACAAAGGTTTATTTTCTAGATACTCGTACGAGTTTAGACGGCGCACAGTGGGCAGAAAGCGTGGTTTAAGTGGTCAAAAATCCATAACTTTTGAACCAGTTGAGTTTTTTTATATTTTTTTTATTTGTAACTTTATTTAAGTACCTTTCAATATATAGCGTTTAATTTATCAAATAGATGTTATTTTGATTTTAAAATGTGGGATGACAAATTTTTCAATATTGACTTAAATCGGATACAAAACTTATTTTAAAAGAACTTTCTTGAAGATCCAACAAATAGTGACCAGTAAACTATTTGTTTGAAATTCTTAGGTTTGCCCTTTGGGTCTTCACAAAAACACTCAAAAAGAAATTTGTAAGTAGTTCCCATTTTGTCATTTTCAAGCCAACACTTTGTTTAAGAATAGTTACCAAAACCTTAAATCAACTTTGTCATTTCCATCATCCAATTATTAAATGTAACGGAACAATTAATGAGAACCACATAAATAGAGCATACCATTTTTTTTTTTTGGGCACAGAAAATAAGTGCAAGTAAATTTACTAACCGCACTAAATAAAAATAATATGGTATGTTAGGTTAGGTTAGGTTAAAGTGGCTGTCATTAAAGCATCTTACCCACTTAGACCAATAGAGGTCCATAGTGATACCACGATCTAATATGGAACAAAAAGGTTCCCTACTAGTTAAAACCATTTGGAGCTTCTAATGAAGCGAAGGAGACTTTTAGGCCGGTATTCACCGAGCGCTCATAACTTAAGAAGCTCATAAACCTTTTCACCAAGCAATATTAGTGAAGATCTACGAGCGCTCTTAAAAGTTAGGAGTGGTCCCGAGCGTTCTCTTCGAAAGTTTGTTCGCTTGTGCGTGTGCCATGCACGCATTTGACTCGAATCCATGTGAGCAATGCCAAGTAGAAGAGTATCCATTCGCTGTCAAGATCAAGACCAACATTCCACAACATTTCACAGTTTGGGTATGCCTGAACAAGAGAGAGTGGCTTTCATTTTCGAACTTCGAAAAACACTTTGAGTGGTTGGTGAATACTCCAAAGAAATTTCAAGTAAAGAGCCTCGTAAAGTTAAGAGCCGTTTAGGAGCGCTCGGTGAATACGAGCCTTAATGTCTGTATTTATGAGATCGCTTAGTTCGTTATAAAAATATTCTCCTAGATGAAGTTTGCGTTTGGGTATGTACAAAGAAGGTGTGGGATTGTTTCCTCTTCCTCCTCGTCCAAGCAACTCCTGCAAAAATCGTTTGATAGTACACCGAGTAGTATCTACCAATAAGACAGTGTAAAGTTATGACACCTATTACGGAGCTGATCTGAGATCTGCTGAGGGACAATAAATACTTTAACCACTTCAAATCCAGTTTGGGCCAGATTTTTTTGGTCGCCAAACATGTGGTAGTGTTAAGCCATCTTGTGTTGTTGTTCCAGAGCAATTCGCTTCAGCATAAGTTTACTTGTAGCTACAGGCATACCTATGTTTACCCTAACGGGCAAGAAATTCATTTCCGTTCCAATTCTGGCGAGTTCGTTGGCTTTACAATTCCCTGGGATGTCCCTGTGTCCCGGCACCCAGAATAGGTGAATATTAAACTGTTTGGCCATCTCCATTGGAGACGAACGACAGTCTTGGTACATGGTTACAGTACAATATGTAAGATTTTGCATACTGAAGAGTCGCTATGTAAAATGTTTTTTTTTCTAACTCGTAAATGCGGATACATGCGGATATAAATCTTTCGAGTTTCGATAGAGCACATATTCAATTTTCAATTCGTAAACAAATTAAAGTTGTGAAAAGTTGTGAATTTTTGTATCGCCTTTATAAACTGGAAAATTGAGTAAAATTAAGATGGGTGTTTTAAAATCAAACGGTACTAACTACTTAACGTTTCTTTATATTTTTTTTGCGTATTATAACATAAAAATATGTGAAATAATTAGCTGTAATAAATTCGATTACTTTCCAAAAGGATTTTCAAGAAAATCGCGAAATAAAAATTGTACCAAAAATGCTTCATACATCGATTTACAAGTTTTTCTCACTTTGAATTTATTTTTCTCTTAACCTCAGCATATTTATTTAAAAAAATGTCATATATTTAATGTATAAATATTTCTTTAATTAATTAAAATTAAAAATATGTGATTCGAAAACAAAAAAAAAATATTTTTGACCACTTAAATCACGATTTATGCCCACTGTGCGGCGGCGCGGCGCTTTTAACAACTATGACACATCTTCAATATTTTCTGTATACTATCATCTCTGAATACAAAGTAACGCCCTATGCCTGCTCCTGGAGACTGCCTATATAGTCCAGTCAAAGCGTCATTTGACCTTGCGCGCAGAGGCATGGTCTATTTTTTTTTCATGGATCGATAGGTAGGTTATGAGAAAAGCTTAAAACCAAATTTGCACCACATGACAACTTTTTTTTACCAAAGTTATTGGTAAAAATGTGTTTTGTGTCATTTTTTGGTCATTTGCGAATATCTCGGCTCCACTATCTCCTACAAACAAAAATTAAACATGTATTTATTCCTAATAACATTATCTATTGTGTTATAAAAAAAATATTTGTTTAAACAAATAAAAAAAAGGTATAGTAAGTTAAAATAATGTTTTGTTGTTTAAAAATCACTTTTTCGTGATTATTAAGAAAAAAGCTCATTTAACGATGAAATTTTTATTTTTTATTATTTAAGTTCTTGTAATTCGCTACAATTTAAAAAAAATCAGCACTGTACGATTAACGAAAGCCGAGTAATAAATTATTGAACATATGTAAGTCAGCGCACCCACGCATTTTATGATTTTATGTTTTAATTAATATCTCAGCCCCAGTATGTCGCAAAGTGAAAATAAAAAACTGTATTCCTAATAACAATATTTTCTATCAACTTGCATTTAGTTTAATATGTTTGAGCAAAAACATAAAAAGTTACCGTTGGTTTCAACGTTTTTTTTCTTGATTTTAATACCTTTTTTTTATTGTTATTGAGAAAAAAACTGTATTTCACGGTAAATATTTTTCAGTTTTGGATTTTTGTTTTATAGTCCTGCTAGTTTTCTTCAAATTAAAAAAAAAATTAGTCTATTACGACAAACGGGAGCCAAGATATTCATGATTTAAAAACTTAGGAAAGCTTACAATTTAGTATCTTAACCTTGTAGCTTGTAATTTTGGTGTCGCCAGTAACAAGAAGCAATAAATATATGTATTGTGTAAGTATGTGTGGGGTGTTTGAAGGATACCAATATTCAATTTAACTAATACTTGTATTTTAGTTACTGGGCTAATCCCTCCCGTGATCGAGGTGATAAATTCTCCCAGTTTGGGCAAATTAACGAAAATATTTTTATAATAACGTGATCTCTACCAAAATCTGTCAAACTGAAATCATATCAAATGAACGAATAATATAGATTGAACGACCAAACAAAAGAAACTAAACGAGTACCACGTGGACTTACAAAGTGAGACAAATCGGCAACTAGTGGATATGGACATGGACATATTGATATGACTTGAAAGATAGATTTCAATGATGCCAAATTCCAATGGACTTTTTGAACTTTTAGGATTTAATATCTGGGATTAAGTCTCCGTTCATTTAGAGAAACGTAGTATGAAGTAGTTTTTATACAAACATGATACGAGTATTGTCATCAAGTTTTGAATTTTTAAAAATTTAAAAAGTGTTGGGGAATATTTTGAAACATATTCAATCAAGTGTAACTGTGGAAATAGTTCAAAACAACAACATTTTAATAAAAAATGTTTTGCCAAGCAGATGTTGTATTTTTATAAATATCTTTATTTCATGAAATTGTATATCAAAGTTCATATTCTCAACATGGAACCCAATCACAATCAACCATGAATTTTACTTTTACCTTTAATGAATTTGGAAGGAGCCCGTTATTTAAAAAAGAAATAAGGTCCTTTTAAAAAAATTAGGATACATTTTGATCATTTTTAATGTCTAATGTACATCCATACATAAATATAATTGACTCACATTTAAATTTACGCACAATTTGATAAACTTTGTATTTGTTTTAATGAACAAGGCATTGAGCTCCCTTTAAGTGATGTATGTAGTTTTCCTAAAAACTTAATCGTAACGCCATTTATGGATTCACCAGAAAACCTATAAATACTCGTATCAACCGAAATTATTTTAACCAAAAACAACAAGGTTGTCTGTTAGTGATTTGCGTTTTGCCCAAAAGCGATAATTACTAAATATCAATAACCAATTGAGTTACGGTCACGTTAACCAAAGTCAAAATTTGATATGCTTCCGGTGTTTGTAAACCAAAATATGTTTACCCATTTATCCGTTTAACTTTGATGTAACCATCATTTCCTTCTCTGCTTCAACACTTCGAGAGCCCTCTGGTTGTGTGTGGTTTTAAATCCATAAACCAATAATCTTGCGGCATATGACAATAATTACAAAGTTGTGTAACACAAAACCCCAAAACCAAATTCAGGGATCATTAATAAATTTAGCTCACAAGAAAAATAATAAAAAACCTTTTATAAACCCAAAGCTTTTAGGACAATGTTGCCATTTAGCTCCTATTACATTAGATCTCATGCATTTCGGAAAAAAATATTGTCTCCAAAAATATAATGTTGCCTAAGGTTGAGGGAGAATTACCAGATAAAAAAAACCATGGGAATTTTATAATGTGGTGACAAATGATGTTATATACACCTGTTATATTCTTGAGGAGTTCGAATGTGCCATATCTATAGAATTCTGATGAGATTCTGTCTGAGCCGGCCGCCTTTCCATTCTTAAGTCCTTTCAACGATGCAGCAACCTCTTCCTTGGATTTTATCATATAAGCAGGGTTGAGCATAATGAATCGGATAAGTATTTACAGCTTTGTGATTAATTAGCTAGCTAGTTATAAAATGTAAGCTTAAGGAGTAACAACTGAAATAACGGTTTATAACATAAAAAGTCTCTGAACTTTCTCCCTGAACTCGCCTGTATTTCTACATTTAGTAAGACTGCTGTAAGTTTTGGCTGCTCTTTCGTAGAAACCTCCTTTTTTCTTTGCATAGTTCCTTAAATTTTCCGGTTTCTTTGATACTCCTCAATGTTTTTCAAACTGACAGCTTGGTACCTCAATAGACATGTGTCCAGTCCTCATTTATAAGAAGGGGCGTAAACACATTTTTATTTGCGACTTATAGGTACTATAATAGACTAAGAGCCCACAGCAATTTTTGGATGTGATTGATAACAAAAAATAATTAGCATAGTTAGATAGGACCATAGTAGTCATTTACAAATGTTAACGTCTTGCATGCTCTACTGGGAGCAATAGTGCATAATAGTGCATCAGATATGCAGTTCTTTCCAAAGTCTAAAAAATTGTGATACAAAATTTGCCATAACTTAAAAATGAAGAGCTAAGTGCCCTGACTGCAAATATCGAGGTCCAAGACGTTTTGAAGGCGGTCTTCTTCATGCAAGAAGTACGCTATTCTTATCGCGTCTTGCAGGCAGAAGGCTGTCTGCAAAACGTCTTAGACATCAATACTTTCAATCAGGAGGCTTAACTCTACATTTTGGCAAAACTGTTATTACAATTATTTAGACTTGGAAAGAACTGCATATATGATGCACTTTTATGCACTATAGCTCCCACTAGAGCATGCAAGATGTTCACATTTGTAAATGACTACTATGGGCCTATCTAATTATTTTTTGTTATCAATCACACCCAAAAATTGCTGTGGGGTCTCGGTCTATAAGGCAAGTTATGCATTCGTAAAAAAATTGAACTTGAGATTTTGATTAAAGTTGACATTACGATGATAGCGAAGACGAAAAAAGTGGGTCTCACAATTCTGTCTGTTTGTTCGTCTACAGCCCAAACGGTTTTGCCGGTTTTCGTCAAACTTGGTAGGCATCGTTTTTAATTTTTGCCCCCACAATTTTTTTTTCTTTTTTTTTTAAGACCAAAAATAACGGTACCTGCTATACGATTTTTTTTCGAAATTTTATAAATATTTTTTTTTCTCAAAAATTGTTCTACAGATTTAAAAAAAAAATTTAAAATTTCATTTAGTCAACGCTAGGTAATAGTTGAAAAAATTTTTCCAAAAAACGGTACCACCAATTTTGATCATTTTTTTTTACGTCAAAGCTAACCATCAGTTTCAATATTATTGTGTAAGAGTATTAAAATTTTCAAAAAAAAAATTCTTAGTCTCTTACATAAGAGCAAGTTCGTGCGACCCAGTCGTGCATTTTGTTTTTGGTGTCAAAACAACTAATTGTAATAATATTTTGTGAGTTGGCAACACTATTAACATGCATAATGTGTCTCATATAATACTTAAGTCATGTGTTACATTCTTTTGCATATAAGGTACATTTTAAATACGGAAAGGTATGAAGATAATATTTTGATTTTAATTAGGAAAGTTTTTCGTAGAACCCTACCTAAAAACAAGACTTTGCTTTTATAAAAGAGCTCCACATACGATAACTGTCTTCCCGCTTTCAAAAACGTGTGTTTAATTAAATAACAAGGGTGTCGGATATGCAATATTTTTTTAATATCTAAACAAAGCATTTTCTTTCGCTAGTGTAAGGTGGGCGTGATTAGCTCAATTTAGTCTTGTTTTGTAAATGAAAGGGTTTTTGTTTTTCTTTCCTCTGAGCACCGATTGGTACAAAAGTTTTCTGTCAGCATTAAACTATATTTTATAAAAAAAGTAAGAACTTACTCGGAAAGTCATAATGCAATACTAAAAGTAATAATCGTCCTTTTTCCTTGGTTAATTTCGATTGTGATTCTGTGTATGCTGAAACATGTATATTCAATATAATTTCAAAGAAAATTATATCGTATTTTAAAAACAGATTCATTACAGTTGTTTGTGTTTACTATTCAGTTCACCAGCAACAAAATCAAGCTTTTATATTAAAAGCAGGGAGCTAAGTAAAATTATGGGATTAAACAGAATATTTTATTTTTTCAACAGTTTTTTAAGTTTATTTCAATACTTATAAGTTATTATATCAGTTGCTTACTTACAAACATTATCATATCGCATCATGAATATTATCACCTTTAAACACAAATTAAGTAGCTCTCATATCTTTATGAGGAAAGTTGAATATTGTTGTCATAAAATCTTTTGCTGATATTCATATCATTGTAGGGCAATACTGCCGTCCAAAGATGAAAGGGTATCTGAATTTTTGTAGTGGTAAATAAATAGATAAATGCATTTTTCTGTTTTTACTTTTTTAGGTACGAGTACTATACATATGGGTGCTATATGGCAAAAAAAAAATGGAATTGGAGATTTTGATCAAAGTTGACATTACAATGAAAGAGAACATGAAAAAAGTGGATCTCACAATTCTGTCCGTCTGGTTGTGTGTTAAATTAAGGCCCAAACGACTCGGGCAATTTTCTATAAAAGACCAAAGATTAAGACCAAAGGTAACGATATCTACCACACGATATTTTTCGAGATTTTATAAAATATGTTTTATTCTCAAAAACTGTACCACACATTAAAAAAATTCCTTAAATTTCATTTAGTTAAAGCTAGGTAATGGTTAATCAAAAATTTCCGAAAAATTGTTTTTTGTTTTGGGTTTTCTTAAAAACGGTACAACCGATTTTGGTCATTTTTTGTATGCTAAAGCTCCCAAAAGTTTGAATAATATTGTCTATTCATATTTTCAAACAAATTTTGTTTGGATTTAAAAAATAAATCAAATTTTCAGATTCAGAATTACCCGACTGATAATCTTGATCATAATGATAATCTCACTACTAAAACCATTAGATGTAACTGTGATAATACATATTTTAAAATGCAAATCATTTTTTAAAATTCATAAAAATATTATTACGTGTACGAATGTGAAATTATATTTTTAAATGTGAAGTGTAGATATCAGCAAAGCAAAGTCGTTAGCGCTCTACTTTATCGATGAAATGACAAACTTATGGAGAATTTGTGCTATTTTATGTGATTTAATAATTGATGCCTTAAGAATCAATTCTTCTACTGATGCATATAAATCAAGTGAAGGAAATAGCGACAGTGACGTCATGCTCTGGAAGCTGCCTTACCTATGTTCTTGGTCGTTTTGAGAAGATTCCCAGCTGGAAATTAACTTGAACACTGACCTTAATCTGCTTTTCGAAAGTGTTTAATGTAGTAATACTGGCTGTTCTATTGTACCCTTCACAATAACAAGAATTAAGTTTTCTTTTTGCGTCTGCTGTACATGGTCATTTTTCCGAAATCATAAACATTTACTTCATATTATTTTTCTTTTGATTGATTTCTTGCGGATCAAGAAAAGCGTAAGAACAATTTCCTTTTTAAACAATATTGGCTTCGAACTGTCAACTCCTCAAATAATTCATCTTCCCATAGTATAAACAAAATATCTTATTTAATCCTTAAGAAAGTTGAGCACAATCTAAAGGATTTTCTATCTAGGGATTTCCGAACTTTGACAGGTGATTGCAGCCATATTTTTCAAGCTACAAATTGGCTGACATTTATTCAGTCTGTCTTGCCAAATCAACACGGAAAGTTATAGCGTTCAACAACAAGTGCGAAGGATTAAATTGTATTATAAAAGTGTGTTCGTCAACAAGTTCTCATGACCCAATTGTAATGCATCCAGAGAAAATCACTGTTTGGTGTTGGATTTTGGGCTGGTGGCATCATCGGTCGCTAGTCAGACTACCAGCGCAAACGCCGAGTGTGGTCGATGAAAACCAATTTCTTTTGGCTCGAATTATACAGGACGACGGCGCGCGGCGCTATGTGCCACACATGCCACAATGAACATTTTGCACCAGCGATTATCCCACGCAGATGGCCACCAATATCATGCGATCTGACCTCGTTATACATAATATAAACCACATCCACCACTGCCCGAAAAGCCAACATAATCAAAGCCATTCATCAAAAGTCAGTCTGATTTAGGCCCCAGCGTTATGCAAATTTAACGTTTCGTTGCGCGCAACCCAGCAAAGCTGCAGCTAACATTTGAATGATGTTATTTTTCATAGGTATTAAAATTCGAATGATATCCCACTCACAGTTTGTTTTATTTAAATTCAAAAGTAAGCAACGCTCAATGGAATCCGCTTTAGTAGATATAAAAACATATTTTTAGTTAACGATTGCTCTGGAAAGATCGCTAATGAATAAAAAAGGGGAAGATAAATGCCATATTTAAGAAGGTTGTAAAAGTAAGAATTATTTCGTATCTTGATAAGAATCTTACTCCATTGCAATTTGCATTTAGTATAACGTCAGTATGTTTCTATTTAGTTCTGCTGCATTGTGCAGAAAGGTTTAGATAATAGTAAATATTGCGCTGGGCTGACACATGCATACACTCATAGATAAACTGAATAAAATTGTTTTTTATGGATTCATTTGGAAATGATTTGAGTTGAGAATGAGAAAATATTAAAGTTGGGGGCTGCTTAGGTAGTTCAAAACAAGTCTCAAGAATCCGTCCTGGGTTCTAGTTTAATCAATATTGATCAAAACCTTAACTTAACACATATCTCTTAAAAAAGCACTATCTTGCCTCATCCACCTGCTGATTTTACCTCCTGAGAAAGCATTGATCTTTAAATTTGTGTAGAATGCTTTATTTTGGTATTTTTTATTCAAAGTGGCAATACCGAGTATACTAAATGGGGTGGGGCTTGTGCCATCCAACTTTCATAACTAGCTGTTATACAAAGATCTTATATACGTAACGCTTATAAAACTCACTGTTTAACACACCAATAGAATTGTGCAGATACTTAACAATTCTTTCTATTCGACAGTTATAATTCTTAAGGTCTTAAAAATGTTTTTAAAAGAGCTGGATATTTCCAACGTTGGATTTCAGACATGCAAATCTCAAGAGTTACTCCACCTAGTTAGTTATTTCGCAGAAACTCATTCTATTGTTTCCTAAAAACTTTTTAATAAATATTTCCTTTCTTCGTGACCTTTTTTAAATTAAATAATGTTTTTCCTTGAGTGGGCTTAAGGTCAATTTTTGTTAATATTTTCTGTTTTTTATGTTGTGACGTTTCGGATATGGTTACACCCTTCCTTGTTTTTGGTTTCCGCGCTTCTTTTTTTAATCTTTAAAAGACGTTTAAATTTTTTTTTGTTGTATATATCTTATCTTATACAACAAAAAAGAAAAAAAATTAAAACGTCTTTTAAAGATTTAAAAAAAAACACGGAAACCAAAAACAAAGAAACAAATAAAAAATATTTGTGTTTTTTAAAGTTGTCTGAAGTGGGCTTAACACTTAAGGAAAAACATTATTTAACTTTTTAATAAGCTTCTTATAGCTTTTTTATAAAATAAGAAATTTCAAAAAACGATTTAAGTTTAGCTAGTATTTTATTTTAAAATTTAAAGCTTAATAATTTTTCTGTCAATATACTAAATTGATTCTAATTGCCCGAGGTTTCGACAGGGTTTCACTTGTCGTAGTTACATTTTTAGAAATTTCTTCTAAGTTTGTTAAAATGTATACGAGTATTTAATAGATATACATATTTTGTACAACTTTGTTTTTTATTTTATATTATTCTTAGCCCTACACAAAATATATTAAATGTCGCATCACAATGGTTTTTTTAGTATTATTTATAACTATTTTTATGTCTTTCAGAAATTTTCTCAGTTATTAAATTTGCATTTCGTACCAACCTACATACATATACTCTTCAAGGTAATTTGAAACTTTACAAGCGCTAATGAGAATTTTTTATAAGCCATAGCTTTTCCCTAATAATAAGATCATAATAATCTAAGAAGAGAACATGCAGAAATTTTTTACATTTTATAATTTCATCGGTACCTATATTTGAACTATATTTTAATAGTTCAATAAATTTAATAGAAATTTTCCTTACCTGAATACAGAAAGAAGAACACTATATTATTATTTGCATAAATACTTTAATAATTCCTATAACGCATTTTAATAACCAACTCACACAGCATTTTAGTATCCAAGTTGGTCCAAACTCATTTTCATTAGCGCTATAAAAAGGATCTTTTTTCTCTTAAGATTGCCCATGAGATTCAATTCATTCATCATTCTCCCTAAAGTGTGACTGCCTAAATAATGTATAGCTATTGATGTTATCGTCTGTGGGTAAATATTGACTAAAAAGAAACAACATAAGTAATCACAATGTCCTGCCGCAACAGGATGTTATTAATTAAATTTGCTTTTTTCACCGGTTTATTGTTTACTTTTTGCTGTGACAAAATGCTGGTACCGTAATCCTCTATTTTATTCCTTTTTTATTGTGGGCTAATGCTTATTAACATAAACATTCAATACCTGTAGGTTTTTTGGAGTAATTAAGTCTACAAAAAAGTATATAGGTCTACAGGGGATTACACATTCATGATAGCACTATTGTAGTTCCCCAACCTTCTCGTATGTAGATATACCATAGATACGGTTACCATCTATCCCTTTTATTAAAACAGATAATCTACTTCAATTTTACGAACGAAAAATTGGAATTTTTTTTCCATAGTAGTTTTGCTTCCACAACTTGAGTGCGTTTATTGGAGAACAAAAACTGGACTTCGGCCGTTTTTTTTTAATATCTCATGTTTCAGTCTACATTAAAAACGTATTTCTTTCGGAGATGATTAGATCATATAAAACAATGAATAAACTTATGAGGAATAGGGGTTTATTGATACTGTTTTTTGTTTTTAGGTAATATTTGCTGAAATGCTGTTTTTCATGCTTAAAATAATATAGCGCTTTGATACTCGTACACCGTTTAATTTTAAGTCAGTGGATAAATGCAACATTTTTATGAAAAGTGTTATTTTAATTTTAATCGAAATTGCGAGCTCAGAAGTTATTAATTGAATCAAATGCCTGCAAAATGAATATACATCTAGAAAAAGTGATTCTTGAAAAAAAAATATTTCATCACGTACATGTTTCACGAAAACATTTATTATAATGTGTAATTTGTTTGCTATTGTCTTTTTGGCAACACTGGTTTTGACAGTTCACGCACGTTTCGTGTTCTGTGTCACTGTCAAAAATCTTCAGTTTGGTCTATAATTTAATCATGAATCATCTTACAAACGAACAACGCTTGCAAATTTATTGAATTTCATTATCGAAATGCGTGCTCATTTAAGAAAATTCATCGCGCGCTTCTTCCATCTTATGGTCAGTTTAATCGACCTACTGAGGCGGCTATTCGAGCTATTGTGACTAAATTTCGTACATTGTTGGACATTAAATCACCAACACGCTTAAGTAGAGTGCAATATGAGGAAAATATCGCAGCTGTATCGGCGAGTGTTAGTGATGACCGTGAATTATCGATGATTCGGCGCCGTTCGCAGCAATTGGGCCTCTGTTACACCACTACGTGGCTACGTGGAAAATTTTGCGGAAGGATTTAGGTGTGAAGCCTTTCAAAATACAGCTGGTGCAAGAATTGAAGTCAAACAATCTACCACAACGTGGATTTTTTGTGAATGGACTCTTGAAAAGTTGGCCGAAGATCCACTTTTTTTATCGAAAAATTGTGTTCAGCGACGAAGCTCATTTTTGGTTGAATGGATACGTGAACAAGCAAAACTGCCATATTTGGAGTGAAGAGCAGCTAGAAGCATTGCAAGAGCTACCAATGCATCTAGAAAAAGTGACTGTTTTGTGCGGATTATGGGCTAACGGAATCATTGGGCCGTATTTCTTCAAAGATGATGCGAATCGCAACGTTACTGTGAATGGTGAGCCGTACCGTGCGATGATAACAATCTTTGTTTGCGCAAAATGGAAGAGCTTGACTTGCATGACATGTGGTTTCAACAAGGCGATGCCACATGCCACACAGCACGTGTAACAATGGACCAATTGAGATGCGCGTTCGGTGAACAGTTTATTTCACGTTTGGTGCCTGTCAATTGGCCGTCTAGATCGTGCGATTAAACGCCTCTAGACTATTTTTTGTAGGCTATGTTAAGGCTTATGTCTATAGCGACAAGCCCGCTTCGATTGACGCACTGGAAGCCAACATTGAAGCATTTATTCGTGAGATACCGGCCGAAATGTTAGAAAGAGTATGCCAAAATTGGACTAAGCGGTTGGACCATTTGAGGCGTAGCCGCGACCAACATTTGCATGAAAATTCAAACATTAAATTATATCGACCGTACTATCGATTCAAATAAAGATTTCATGCATTTTTCTGAATTGCATGTGTTTTTTTTTTTAATTTCCGATAGCTCTTAAAAAATCACGTTATTTTATTTTGAACACAATTATTTTATATAAGTACTTAAATAATTTATGTTAAATAAAGTTGGTACAGCACAACTGAATTATAATCTACCATCATGAATAAATGTTTGCACTTAAAAATTAATTTCAAAATTCGGTGACATGAAAAATCACACCACACTTTGTGACTCTTAACTCTCAACCAGCGCGCGTTGTTACTTAGCTGCAATTGCAGCTGCTCATTTTCTTTAAACGCAGCCAATTTGTTGTGAACATCTCATGAGCTCAAATGACGTAATAAATTAGTTAGTATTCTTGTCTTTGTTTTCCTTCTCTGTTTCGTAAAACTTACTTTTTTTTTTTTTTGGAAAAAAATCGATTTAATTCGCGATTTATTATCGTTTTGGCGAATCCAAAATTTTCAACAGACCAACCCCTCCCTGCAATAATACCTTAACAATTTTCAGCTGTCAGTTTGAAAATTTTGTTGTGATTTTGTTTAATTTATTTCAGTTGTGAACATTTGTCCAAAATACGAAGGAAATTGTTTATAGTAAGAAATGGAGCGGTTCCATTTGTCAAAGTTCTCTACTGAAAGTAAACTAAGAATGAATATTTTTTTAAATAAAGTGCAGAATAGAAACAACACTAATCCAATATTAAAAAAAAAAATTCCAAATCGCATTTCATTCGTTCATTGAAATCTGAATTTTCCAATTGAAAACCCAATAAGTGTCAATCATGTTTAAAATGTTATACTTTGTAAAAAAAGGAATAATGTCAGAAACGATCGTTAAACAGATTTTAAATGAAGAGATCGCGTAATTTTTTTTCCGAAGTGCAAACACAGTTTTCAGCCATTTCTGGATACCTATAATTTTCTGCCGAATGCGAATGAATGACAAATAATAGCATTTTATTTGTTTTTGATGGCAGTGCAGTGGCTTGAAATTACTCCCAGAGTTTTTACATGAAGTGAGCTTTAATTCGCACTAACCATTAATCCCCGAAAAACTTCAAAATTTTCAAGCTCAATATTATTTGCCATGACTTTTTTCCTACGATCAATTAAAATTGAAAAAATCGATCTTAAAAATAAAACTTGTAAAATGCAGGAAGAGGGCGTTAAAGCAAAGCGCAGATTGTTGTATGTATCTATATTTTTGTGATGTACTCGCCTTTTATTGTTTAAATATATATACAAATATGGCTAGTTATTATCAAAATAAAAACTCAGCTTCGTTGAGGGATGTTTTGTTTTCATCGTAGTATTACAAAAGATCGTAGATCTCTTTTAAAGGATATTTTCGCAATTCCAATATTCAAAATCATTAAAATGAAAATTAAATAGAACAAAACTATTTTTATATACACTGAGTTACAAAAAAAGTGGCGCATCTTTAAATTTTAGAATGTTTTCATGAAAATTAAAAAAAAATTTTTTTTAATGCAGTTTAGCTTATCGACATAAAAACAACTTACATACTCATATCAAAAAGAAAAAATTGGAACAACTTATAAATTAAACATACTCGTAAATTAAGGAAAAATGGCAAAAAACTTAAAAACTTAGTGTCTCTGGAGAGGCAGGTCGCCTCTTTATCACTTTTCCCAGCAGGTCCCGAACGTGTTCAATGGGATTCATGTCCGGGCTCATCGCAGGCCAATCCATCACTTCGATTTCCACTTCTTGCAAGTAATCGGTAACGCACCTAGCAACGTGTGGTCTAGCATTGTTCGCATCAGCAGAAAGTTTTCTCCAATAAATGGTGCAAATGGAACCACATATTCCTCCAGAATGTTGTTCATATAATATCTGGAATTCACCGATCCTTTTCCACGATTCACAGCTCGGTTTTTCCGCGCATGGAAATTTCTTCCCACACCATGACGGAGCCTCCCCAGAAATTTTCCCGCTGGGCAACTGTTGACGAAGATTATCTTTACCTGACCATCTGCACACTCTGTTACGTCCATCTAGTGAGCGCAGACAAAACCTGGACTCATCAGTGAAAAGAACTCTACTCCACTTAGCATATCGGTCCAATCTTGTTGAAGGCGAGCAAATTCCATCCGACGTCGCTTGTGCCGTACCGTGATTTGGTACAGGAGCAGGTCTTTCTGCTCTCAATCCACTCTCCACTAATCGCCGCCTTACCGTTTGAGCATTCACAGCTATTCCTCTAACGGATCGCAGTCTGTGAGACAGCTCAACTGCTGTTTGGTGACGATCGCGAAGGCCTTGAAGCACCAAATATCGATCATCCATTGCAGATGTTGCTCTTGGGCGCCCTGAACCTTGACGGCAGGTGAAGGAGTTGGTATCCCTGTAGCTTTTTATAGCTCTTCTTAGCGTCGTCTCCGGTTTTCCAATCTTAGCGGCTGCATACCGCACACTTCGTCCATCCTCAACTAAAGCTAGCGCGCTGGCAACTTCTTCTGCCGTTATTTGCATATTTTTCCCTCAAAAATCACTAAAAACTAATAAATAGAAAAATTCAAATAAACCCACAACAATAAACTTAATAAAACATTTACGGGATCACGGAAGCCAAAATTGATATAACTCCCGTCTATTACTAAACAAATGATTAAAATGCGGTTTTCATCAATATTATGCACGTATCAAAAGGAATTTGGATTAAGATTATGCAAATAGGCACAAAAATGTACCGTTAAACTAAAAATAAAAAAAAAACTGCAAAAACATGGCGGCATACGAGTATTATCAAAATGATAACAACACATCAAAAAGTATGACTGCGCCACTTTTTTTGTAACTCAGTGTACCTACAATGTACATATTATATTTTAGCTTCAAGTTGTTTTGTTATGAAATGACTATTGTCAATCTGAATTAATTATATTTGTTGCTGATAAAATTAGACGAGCGCTTGAAGATTAAAATTAACAAAAAGTCGCAAGCACTTTAAAAATAATTTTAAGTGTCGACTCCCATTTTAAAAATGATATACCTACATACATACATTATGTATTACCTAGAACCGGTTTAAAATGTTTTAAATTCTGCGCCTTTGTTTTTAATTCTGAATTTATGGGTACTGAAAGAAATTGCCAATTTTTGAAAATGCTATGGTAACCTTGGGTACATGTATAGTTCTTTTGCACAATCTACCAAGTGCTTAATTAACTTCTTGCTGTTGGTATTATGGTTTGGAAAAAGATATCTCTAGATGGAAATTAAAAAGTGGGTTTCAGCTTTTTTGGCATTGGCATGTACAACAAGGATGGTTTGAATTTGCCGAGCATGTGGGTCGGAAATTGGTTTAAGTATGAATAGACAAACATTCAACAGGTGTTCAGAGAATAATTCCGTTCGTTCTATTTTCGCACACTTTGGGTCTCCTTTCCAAAGTGTGCGAAAAAAAACGTATACCTACATACGCTGAGATATATTTAACCTTTATTAACAAGGGTCATTGGTGTGTATAATTTATGATGTAAATGGAATTTGTTATGTCTTTTGCTATTGGGTAAGTTCTGGATAACAAAACGTTCCACCTTCTTTAATTATCCTCGAGTGTAATGCATTATGAACTCCAAATGCAACAATTATTACCGTCAATGTAGCTTAAATAAGCAATGCTTTGAAAGGCCTGCTATTCGACTGTCCGACTTTGTTTAGGTGAAATCCAATAAAATAGACAAATCGCCTTGGACGAATTCTTTTGCTGTAGATATTCTCGAAAAAAGAAGTGTAAGTTTTAGATATGGAAGGGAGAACAAATGCCCCTTTGATTTGGGATTCACGCTTACTCTGTAGGATATCTATATATGTACCTACTGATTTCGTGTCACAATCAAATGTCTAAATTTAAATCAAATTTCACATAACGATGATAAAGAAGCCCAAAGAAAGTGGTCTCTGTCAGTACTTCTCTCGGCTTGTTTGTCTGTGCCTACAAGAGTGGAGAATAAATTTTTTTTTTAAATTTAGTACAGAGCATTTCTATAAGATTTCTTAAAAGAAAAATTCGATTATTTTGTTTTAGCTCATATACTAGGGGTAGGGGTCAATGTATAACGATTTCGGTTTTTTAACTTTCTTAAAATTTGTAACGATTTTGAATAAACTCCATACATGTAGTGTTAAAGATAATTAAAATAATTATGCATTTCAGGATGTAACCAAAAAAAAAATGTAAAACAGAAATGGTATAATACACAAATCATCCTTATGTCTTTTTTTTTATTTAACAATATCATTTATTATAGATCCATCACTATGTATCTTGAATGTCTAGACATATTACAACTTAAACACCAAGAACAAGTCCTTGCGATCAAATGGTGCATTTAATGCATAGGAATACTTTAAATATAACCAAAGGACATAAAGTAGGTCCGGTAATTCTGTATGTCGGTTTAACTATACGTACAGATGGAGAACAAGGTGCTCAATCATACTTGTGTTTTGTAAATTTTCAGGAATTGAAGAAACAACAATTTTTTTTTGTCAAATTCGAAGTGCATATTTTTGATAGCAAGAGGTATTTTTGACACTTCTTTTCAAGAGGGAACCAGAAAGTCTCTTTAAAGCAAAAAATATAAGGGATCTATTTATTTTAATTGAAAACGGCTTTTCTAACTAAGTTTGCTTCGTTTAAATTTTATACTTTTATAAATTTTAGGGCTTTTTTCTATTACTCACAAGTTTAACACGTAAAAACGTGAAAGCTTCGAATAACTCGATATTTTTTTGTATCGTACAGTGAAGTTGTTCGAAAAAACTTGTGGTCAGTCAAAGATATAACCACCCACATACTGTGCGGACTTCTAGTGTCATCAAAGTCGTGCAGGGTCAAATCTGACCTTAACCACTGATGAAACAGGAATATAGTCAAGTTTGGTCTGTATTTGGGAACAAACGAGTTCGTTTCTACATGGGAATGTCAAAAACATAATGATTTAATTCCATTAAGTCTCACTCACAGATGATTTCCCACTTCAGAGAAGGGTTCCCAATTCTATACTAACTGAAAAACTTTATATATTCGGAACACTGAAGAGTTCTTATGGGAATTTCCACTACTAGAAGTGTACAAATGTCATTCGATATTCATTTTTCTTCGATGCAATGTTTATGACTACATTAACCCATTACCTGCCACTGTACTCAATTGAGTACAGTAATTTATAAAATTCAAACATTTTCTTTTAGGTAGGCTTTGGTTTAAATTTCTTTGCATTTTAAATCAATCATACACATGTGTCTTGGCACTTGAAAAAAAAAAATGTGGAACTTGAGAGATATTTTCCTGGTTATTCATTAACTTTTCTGTCCATTACTTTTCGAACTTAGCAGATTTGTGTGATACCAAAACTAAAAGGTTTGTTAAAGTTTAAATATTTGCCTAACGTGTAAATTATCGATTGATTTTATTAGATAAAATATAGAACAAAGAGATTCCAAACGATTTCAAAAAATACAATTTTTGCCCACGGTAAGTAGAAATCAAAGAAGGTGTACTCAATTGAGTACACTGGCCAAAACCGTGAGAAATATAAGTCATTATTGAATTTTTAGAAAAATGAATTTTTCAACAATAAACTGCACCAGCTTTTATGGTAGACGCTATACAAACCTCTACATGACTGTTGATGACGGGAATGAAGTCGACATTGTAGTTATTCCACCAGATGTGGATATCCAAACGGATGAGGAGGACATACATATGTGAGGATGATTTATTTGCTATTCCGGTTGACATCCCAGTAGCGGTAGAAATTGAAGTAAACGATGGCTTTGAAAGCGAATACAACATTGCACTTGGTAATTTAAGGACAGGCATTATAAATAGGGGTGAGTCACAATGTACAACTCCAAAATGGTCAAATCATGTGTTGTATTTCATTTTCACTGAAATGAATGCAACATTTCTTTAGATATTTGGAAAATTTGGCAAAACTGAAAGAACAGTTGGAATTGGAAGATGAAGTTCAAATCTTTGAAAATCTTTCAAAAAAGTTGATGACGAAGTGACGAATTATATATAAAGCAAAGTCAAATATACGCACTTGGACAAAACTGTCACACATTCGCCCTTACGAAAGAAGACCTTAAAAAGTTTGTTGGCATAATGCTTTTTTCTGATGGTTATCATACGTTGCCCCAGGATTCACTCTATTGGTGTTTAGACGAAAATACCTGAATTCTATTGGTAGCTTATGCCATGTCCCGAAATCGCTTCAAAGAAATTAAACGTTTCATTCATTTGGCCAACAATTCTCTTCTTGACAAAACCGATAAAATGCCAAAGGTTCGGCCATTGATAAAAATGATTTGCCATAACTATCAGCAATGGAACTTTTTCCACGAGAAACTGTCTATTGACGAGGCTATAGTTAAGTATTTTGGTCATCACTCCGCAAAGTAATTTATCCGAGAAAAACCTGTTCGGTTTGGATATAAGGATTGGATGCTTTGCAGTAGCGACGAATATTGCTATAATTTTGATGTGTATTGTGGAGCCAAGAATGTCAATCCATCGAATAAATGTCTCCCTCTTGGATCTCGTGTGGTGCTTGATTTGCTGGAGGTTGTAAGAACGCCTAGTGACCACACCGTGTTTTTTGATAATTATTTTACCAGCCATGACCTTATGGTTACTTTAAGTGGAAAAGGATTTCGGGCGACTTGTACGGTTCGGTATAATCGAACAAGAAAATGTCCACTGAAATCATTGAAGACGGTAATGAAGGCAAAGCGTGGTTACTTCCACCACAAATTTTACAAAATATTTTGTTTGTGAGATGGAAAGATAATGCTGTTGTAACCGTTGCAACTAATTATGACATTTTGGAACCACTGGTTAAAGTGAAGAGATGGTCAACAACCGAAAAAGAAAAAGTTTCCATTCCCCAGCCTAAACCATTAGTTGCCTACAATAAAGGAATGTTCGTATACATATTACAGAATCAAAATCAAGGGCAAGAAATGGTGGTGGCCATTGTTCACACATTTGATCAACTCAATCGTGGTGAATGCATGGCGACTCCATTGTTTGAAAACCAGCGAAAATCGCGATCTACTCAACTTTATAAGAACAATTGTGAGAACTTATTTACGGTTGGGACCTGCAATAAAAGCACCAAACAAACCAACAGTTCCCAAATCTGTGATAAGCAGTGAGAGTTGTCACTTCCCCAAAAAAATAAAAAATCAGCTACGATGCAGAATTTGTCACAACAGAGCAAGATGGACTTGGGAGAAATGCCACACAACGCCGTGCATCGAAAAGGATTGTTTCAAAATTTTTCACAAATAAGAACATTGTGTACATACATCTAGCCAGTGTACTCATTTGGGTATACCCCTGTAAGACCCAAAGTTGAAAAAAAAAATTTTAAACTTTGAATTTTTCGCTTAATATACCTATCAATAAACATTATTTAAAAGGATTTTCCGTTATTTTAATTTTTAAGGGGGTCGGCTTTAATGGGTAGTCTAAGGATGTTTTAGAGAAAGTTGTTTACTATAGATAGATAAAAAAAAATATCAACTTATGAGGATCATTGAAATGAGTAGAAATATTAGAAAGAATTAAACAAGCTTTAAGTTTAGCCAAAACGAAAAACATACATTTTTTAAAATTAAGAAGATATCGGTTAAAATATACATAATGTATAATCGGCGCTAGCGAGGTATCAGTTCGGAGCGGAAAATTCTCCGATTTCGTACGATTCGGAGGATTTTTGCTTCGAGGTATTCTTCCGAACAGCTGTTCGGAATTTTTCTCCGAAATTTTTTTAACGCGCCCGGCGAACTGCGTTGAAGTGCGATCAAGTGCTTTATTTGTGAAATGTCTGACAGCTTAATGCAATTGTTTTCCCGATTTCGTCCGACACAAATTCTTCGCGGAACAAATTACGCCAAAGCATTTGTGTGTTATTATTCTTTCCGATAGGATACCTCGAAAGCAATTTGAACCTCCGACAAAGTATGCGTTGCGGACAATTTTCCGCTCCGAACGGATACCTCGCTAGGGCTGAATAATTGAGAATAAATTCTTTCTCATTAAGTAATGAAATATATGGGCTCTTAGTTAAGCTAAAACAAAATTAATTTATTGAACTTAATGAATGTATTTGATTCAGAAACATTATTTGGTGTACAGTAAACTTTTATTAAAAAGAAATCTACGGATTTGCTGTAAGATAAGGCAGCCTGCTAGACAATGGAATAAGTCTTTATATTGTTTAAGATTACAGAGCGAGCAAATTGAGTTGACATTTGGTCTATGTGGCCTGTGGCTCACAAGTTTCAGTTCGCACTTTAAATATTATTTTCCCATCTGAGACTGAATTCATAAGTTCATAAGTTCATTACATAAGTTACTAATCCGCATCCGAGTGATAAAAGCAAAATGTATTTATGGAAATTATGATGAGGTCTGTGCATCACTTTAGCGAGGAGTTTCTAACGTGGTAAACTGGACTCAACTTTGGGCGTAGTTAGGAGTATTAACCGTTAACCGAAAAATTCGTTTAAAGAAGTATCTTTGAATAGCTTCTATTTCGTCCAGCAGTTCGTTCCATAACAAAAACAGCTGTTCATTGTAAAATTTAGAACCACAAAGTTTTTCGAAAAAAAATTGAGACCTTACTGTATTTATAG
This sequence comes from Chrysotoxum bicinctum, assembly GCA_911387755.1. NCBI lineage: Eukaryota > Metazoa > Arthropoda > Insecta > Diptera > Syrphidae > Chrysotoxum > Chrysotoxum bicinctum. The sequence goes on along the minus strand of OU426988.1, from coordinate 22,515,424 downwards.
CTGAACTTACAACTGCAAGCTTATCTTTAATATGAGCTTAACTAACAACTTCAATATTACCTCCATCTAATTTCCAATTCCGTGCACCCTTGTCAGATCGGTTTTGAGGTCTAAAAGTCATTATTTGAGACTTTCGACTTTTATTGATTTTTAGATCACATGCATCACAAAATTGTTTCAGATTATTTATCTGCATCTGCAATGTCACTGGGTTATTAAAAAAGATCCCTAAGTCATCTCCCTAAAGTAAAAGCTTCACATATAAATCACCAAAACAGACACAACCCGGTAAGTGCTTTTTCAATATCATTGACCATCATCATATACGAACATCAACGGGGTCGAAATACAATCCTGGGGAACATCTGTTTATGATCTAAATGATTTAGACTTGTTTTTACCATTGCATACAAAACAACACTAAAGCTAATTTTTTTTTTTTGATACATAATATTTACTTTTTGTTTTTGTACACATTTGCACCGCTTTAAAAACACGGCTATAGAACCAAGGCTTGGTTGATCTAGTGTTTAAAATATTTGTTGTTTGATCCCAAAAATTCAGTGTTTTGTTTTCTCCTTCTATCCCTTAAAGATGGGTCAACCTTTTGTAACCGGACCGTGGTGTATTCCAATAAAAGTACGTCTACTACTTGCTTTGAAAACGGAGCGGTCTAAGATTTAAGATTTCAATTCATTCTACAAATAATATAGTCATTTTCAATGATACCTTCAAACGGCTTGGTCAGCGGCGGTCTTATAAATACGAGTATTTTTCTTGTATTTGGTTACTCTCTACTTTTTCAAAAATTGCAATGAGATATAATCTGAGACTAATAAATAATTTACTATACAAATAGATTCAGCGCCATCACATCGAAAGAATTTATTATATTTCGTTGATCTAATTCTCCCCCAATTTATATAGCATAATGATTTTTTAAGAGGTTAAATACTTTGCACCATTGAGAGTGACACTTATATAACAAAAAAAGTATATTTTCAATTTCCTTCGTGGATTCAAAATTAATTATTTGATTTGACGAATCAGAATCTATTTTATTTCTTGTAAAAAATCAATGTGAAAGAACTTACAATACTTCATCTATAATTCATTATAGGTATTGATTTTTAGCAAACCTACGTGTGCATGTACATAATGTATTTATAAAGATATGCACACACATTTATGCATTCAGAGCTTGGATGGCTTATAGCAGTATTCAGAAACGTTTTTGAAATTAATAATGTATTGAAAGTGTTACAGTATGTCAGCCAATGGCCTTTTTTTGTGATTCATAAAACTCTATTTATCGATGGGAATCAAAGTTTGAATAAATCCATATGTTTGTGAAGCCCTCCTAATTCTATAGTGAGTAAAATTGCCACAGTAATAAATGATACCCTTATGACTAGGACTAAGGATTAATGTCTATTCAATTTAAGCAACAGGAAAATATCTCATTTAAGGAAAAAAAATATTCATAGACTTCGAATAACAAAACTGTAATACCAATTAATTTTTGTTATCTTGAAAGCTTGTCGGTGAAGTGGAAATCTAATTCTATACAAAATGTAAAAAGTGTCTTAAGTGGGATAAGTAGTAGTATTCGTTTTGTGTGAATTCAATGACACCGAAGTTTTAATTTATTTCGGCGTTAATAATGCAATTCCATTCCAGGAAGAGGCAGCTGCTCATTATGGATTTGTATTTCGAATTTTGTGCTATAAGGATATCCAATAGGTCCAATGGTATTTCTTACTTTACATGTCATAATTTTGGGACTCTTAACAAAACCATTATGTGATCTTTATACTATTCTCTTGGATTATGAAATATTATACTTAAAATAATAAAATTGGTGGTGGGCTAACTCGTGAAATTTAGGACTTATATTCTCGAACATTCCAGTGGGCATGTTGTTGGTTGGCAAGATTGAAAAGGAACTACAATTTCGGCAGAGACTTTATCATAACTTACTCCCAAGAGACAGTTCCCCAAAAATTTAAGATTTCACCATGAATCCGATGCGCTAATCATTATGCCAAGAGGTACCTCGAAATACTATACCACAGGCTGGAAAGCATTTTTAACATAAGAATATTAATACTTCATGCAGTTATGAAATCAAATAGAATATTTATTACATCCAGAAACTACTGTCAATATGTCAATATGAATATTCCTGAGCTTATAGACGCCATAATCCTCTATCAAATTAAAATATTCCGTGTCAGATGTTCTAAGATGGTCTATTTATAAATGTATGTCTTGTTAAAAATTAATAATTAAAATATTTGTATTTAAAAAGTTTTTTTTTTCAAAATTCATTCCATTTCATTTCAATGTGTAGTCTTAATTGAACATTTTGTATTTGACAATGTGTATTCTTATTATAATAAACAAGTAAGAATATATCGCACCTCAGGTGTAATATCGACGTAAGTGCAATTTTTTTCTGAAATTGAGTTAAGAACGCCAAAATTACCTAAATGTCAAGTTTTATAAATGGTAAAATCGCGAGATCGTATCTTTGCTATTGCTCAAAAGAGGCCACTTTTTTGTTTGACACAAAAGCTGAAACGTATTGTACTTTGATAAACAAGAAAACTTTAAAATTGATTTTTCAACATTTAGGAAAATTGCACTTAAGTCGTTATGGCACCGGAGGTAGGTAGTCCCAGAATAGTATTACCTTTAGCAGAGATTATAAAATTTTTAAAATGGCTGACTGAATCTCAGATTTTGTAAATGTCGAAAAAAACTTTATATATTTTATTTTATAAGTTCTAAAAATATAAGTAAAATATTTAAAATTAAACATTACTCTTAGATTTTTGATTGATTTTCGCATATTCATAAATATCTGAAGCCACCTCAATCCTGAAAGGGATTATCCACAAGTATCCACAATATTTCAAATACAAACTTAGTTCTATTCAAAGTATATGTATATGTATGTAGGTAGGAACTACATATCGACGGTTAACTATGAATATCTCCTAACATAATTTTTTGTGAAATTCACTTTTTGATACAGTTTCGTTAATAATTTCCATCTGCTTCGCTGAATTTTTAAAATTTAAACTATTTCACATCATAGATATTCAAAACTGATAATTATGTATAAAATTTTATTATTATGCGTTTTAATAGAGAGACTATAATCAGTTTTTTTGTGTCCCCTTTAAGGTTTACAAAATGCGACATAGGAGGTATTTATAGTTAACCGTCGATATATGAAACACGAAAAAGGTGGGTTTAGCAATTATGTCTGCCTGTTTCACTGCGGTTTATTTTCTTTAAACTTGGTAGATAGCATTTTTAAATTTTTTCTTGATTTTAGGACCACATATAACGGAACATTCAATAAAAAATGTTATCGACATTTTAGAAAATATTTATATTAATAACAAGTTATAATGGGTGATTTTTTTGGTATTTTCTTTTTGGCAACACTGGTTCTGACAGCTCACGCACGTTTCGGGTTTTGTGTCACTGTCAAACATCTTCAGTTTGGTTTATAATTTAACCATGAATCGTCTTACAAACGAACAACGCTTGCAAATTATTGAATTTTACGAGTATTATCCAAATGCGTGCTCTGTGAAGAAAGTTCATCGCGCGCTTCTTCCATTTTATGGTCAGTTTAATTGACCTACTGAGGCTATTGTGACTAAATTTCACACCAAATTAACATCGTTGGACATTAAATCATTAACACGCTAACGTAGAGTGCGAACTGAGGAAAATATCGCAGCTGTATCGGCCAGTGTTAGTGATGACCGTGAATTATCGGTTAGGCGCCATTCGCAGCAATTGGGCCTCTGTTACTCCACTACGTGGAAAATTTAAGCGTGAAGCAGTTCAAAATACAGCTGGTACAAGAACTGAAGCCGGACGACCTACCACAACGCCGAATTTTTGGTGAATGGGCTCTTCAAAAGTTGGCCGAAGATCCACTTTTTTATCGAAAAATTGTGTTCAGCGACGAAGCTCATTTCTGGTTGAATGGATACGTGAACAAGCAAAACTGCTGTATTTGGAGTGAAGAACAGCCAGAAGCAAGAGCTACCAATGTATCCAGAAAAAGTCACTATTTGGTGCGGATTATGGGCTGGCGGAATCATTGGGCCACTAAGCGGATGGACCATTTGAGGCGCAGCCGCATGAAATAGTCTTCAAACATTAAATTATATCGACAGTATCTACTATCGATTCAAATAAAGATTTCATTTCCGATTTTTAATTTCCGATCTCTTAAAAAATCACTCGTTACAATCGTAAAAATATCGAACTCAAGATTTTGATCAAAGTGGACATTTAAGACATTTGTATCGTAATACTGAGACATTTTAAATGAACGAATAATTTACGGTCCGTAACAGTTCCTTGAGCACATGACTGTGTGAACATAAATCATTTTCATTTTGGAATGTAGTTTATTCTAGGATTCGTATTTCGTTCCTAAAAAGAATGGCAGCAGTAAATTGATCAGAATTTATCTTTTACGAAGATTAATTTCATTGGGAGTTAGACCAACTAATAATTTGTCATGCTAAGTGCATACAAATTGTATCAATATGGTCCTTATATCGGTTGGTTTCATTTTTAAATAATGTGTTCAAATAATGGAGTCACCACTGAAAAGAGTATTATTTAAAAGTTTCTTAAATACTTATTTTATACCTCGGTCAGTTAACAGATTCACTTTATTAAGCATAGCACAATCAAACGACAATGAAGTGTCCTCATCAACAAAATTAATGTCAATCATCACAAGAACGATTAATTGGCACTTTCAACCACCAGCCCAATTTACAGGTACATCTATGTGCAAACTTCAATTAACTCTAACTAATTATAAGCAATTATTTATTTATCGGAAGGTTTCGGTTTTTAATCACGCCGACGGCCATTTAAACACACGGTAAACACACATGACGATTAAAAATACTACCAATATTGTTTTGATATCAACTCACTAACTAGCTATTTATACTATTTATAAAAACATTGAAAAACTCAACAGGTTAACAGGTTCGTTAAAAAAAAAGTCATCTACTGAAGGTGGTTGAATGAAATAATTTTTTTTTTTTAAACTCATTATACATAATGAGGATAGGTTGTCACACACACTTTGATGACCTAAAACGCTTATCTCATCCTTCATAGAAAAAGGATTGTTTCACACATGAATTCATTTTGGCTGAACACAGAGTCAAAATCAATATTTTATTTTTAATTTGTATTCTATTTAGACTTTTACATTCTTCTCATCTCCACCTTGACCTCATCATTGTGAGTATAATGAACGCGCTTTAAGGAAACAAGATAGCCAAGGATCACGTGAAAGAAAAATGTTAAAATATTCTTCTGTATGTGATCATTTGCAATTCGTATCAATTAATGTATATTAAATGTTTGTACCTATCTATTGGAATAAATTGTGCTGAAACCACAAGCGATATACTCGTAAGAGAAGCAATAGAAAGGATTTGAATATTGCAATTAAATTGTTTGTTATAATAAAAAACAAAATTATTCCTCAGAGAAGTACAACCGTATATGACACTATTTGAGGCAGTAATTTGTAAAATAACTAATTTAATTTGTAGAGGGTTTTTCAATAAGGGTTGGTAGGTAGGTGTTGTAATGGAATAGTTTCTAGTTGTCTGAATTTGACCAAATTCAATTGGAAAAATTTAATTTATATTGCTGTAAGGCTGTAAATTTTATTTGTGTTGATAACCATCGGCTAATATATTGTGTCTTAGAAGGATATGGGAGCATGAGAGATTTGATTAGCCCAACTATCGTGTCTGTGCGAAAAGCATTTGGACTAGAGCTCGCAAAAGACTTTCAATTTTAATATATGGAGTCCACGAAAACAAACACTATAATCTATCTATATATATAAATTAAAGTTTAGTTTTGTGTACGTTCGTTAACCAGCCAAACCGGTTGACCGATTTTCTTATTTTTTTTTTTAAATTAAAGAGGAATGAGGGTAGAAGGTTTAGGACAAAAAAAACTTTTAAAAAGTAAGGAAAATTGGTTAAAAAGAAATGAAATTTCATTTCGATAACTTCTCTATATTTTTCCTTAAAAAATATCATAGTAATTATTGTTTCTATATTCAGAAAAAAAAAATAATTAGCAAACTAAATTTCATTTAATTCTTTAATTTTAATTCGAGAACTTTAAAGATATCAAGAAGTCATATTATTTTCTGATTTTACAACCATCAAAGTCGTGTAAATATTTAAATCATACATTTAAAAAAATAAATGGTCTATGTAATCTCTAAAAGATTCAAATTATGAATTGACTTTTCAGATAAATAAACATCCTTTGAAAGGAGCACCAGATTTTCCAGTAACAAGAGCACCACTTCCAAGGAATTACTTTCAAGTATTCAAATTCAAGCCAGTGTAATTGTATGTAGATTAAATAGGGTGATTTGAAAAAAAACAACTGGAAATTTTCAACATTTAACATCAAGGTAATTTTGAATTTGTAAAATTGAATTAAATTGTTGGCGTGGCCTTTGACAGTTCTTCTTAAGAACTATTCGGAGTAGTGTGTTTTGGTATTTTTGATATCGCGGATGTAATTACTCAACATTGTCACTTAAGTGCTCTTTGAGAATTCGGACTGAATTACAAAAAATGATCCATGCAAAATGTACCCCTAACTGCCAAATGTACTTTGAGCCTGAGACAAGTTTAATCAAATTAATTTTTTGCAAAACAATAATAAATTTTTAAACAAATCGAAAGTTTTCGGAAATATAATAAAATATAGAGTCAAATGTGCCAAAGTTTACCCCTATCAAATTCAAGTCCAGAGTTTTGACCATTATTTGTTCTTTGCGTATTTAAGTAATGGTAGTAGTAAATAAGTGAGGAGTTTATCACCACCTATTACGAGAAATATATTATAGGATTCGATGATTTATATTTCGCCAGATACTAAACGAATGCAACTGGTGTACTATTAACCAACATTGGAGTTAATATCTAAAACACCATCTTCATAAATTTAGTAACTCAACTCCACAAATCAAGGGGAAGGTGTGTCAAAAAAGTGTTTGAGATTCCACTTAAAATTATTATTATTATAACCACCGGCATCATAATGAACGAGTGCTAATTCTGTGAAATGCACTTGATAATAGAAAAAACTGATTTTTTTTTTAAAGTAAGTAAAATTTGTATTTGTGCGTGAGTGCAGTTTTTTGCTGAAAAAGTGATAATTTTACAAGGCACCAAAAACCAAAACGAAACGAAAAAAGTAAGTGCAGTGGTGCAGTTTTTTCAACTTTATTGTGCAGTTTTGAAAATACAATCAAAAGTGAATGTTTGAGTAGGCACCAAACAGCAAAACTTACTTAATTTTTGTGTTTATGGGTGTGTCAAAATAGAAATAACATAACGAATTTAAATTTCTTTTTGATTTTTATCAAAGGTGTTGTTTAACGAAAATAAAATTACTTATGTCAAAAATAGGATTTTTTGTTGTTTGATTTTTTTGGAACTATTTCGTGGTCAATAAAAAAATAAGTGCATTTTTGTGTGTGAATATATAGAGAAAATTGTATTATATTGTTATTTGATTTTGTTTTGCTTATTGCTTTACCAAATCTGCTTTGAAATTAATTTATTTGTAGATGAATAATGAAAAGAGGCAAATGTATAAGAAAAAGATTAATGCACTTAATTCTATTGGATCGGCTTGCGAATCAAAAATAAAGGATATTGTAAATAATTTAGTTGAGGAAAGAAATTCTCTTCGTAGGCAAGTTGAAGGTACAGTTATTTAAATTTAATTTCTTTCTTGATTCTTTTTTATGAGTGTTCATTAATTGTAGAGCTAGAGAAGCAAATAAACAATGAGAATAATGAAGAAATTGCATTAGAACAAGTATTTCATTCCGTTGGTTCGGCTTTCGATGGAAATAATGGTAATATTGGTACATCAAATGATTCATGTGCTAATGAAAATACATTAAATGTTGAGTTATTTAACTCAACTCCAAATTCATCTTCGTTTGGTAATTAAGTTATTTCTTATGAAAATTATTATTCCAGTTTTGGAATAATTGAATTTTTTTTTACGTAGCGGATTTGTTTGAAAGCGAACCATTGGAATTAGATAGTGATTTGATAAATGCGTCTAAGCTTAATTCTTCGTTCAATGTTTCGTCATCAAAAGCTGCAAATGTTAGGCAGTTACAAGCCGAAAGTGTTCCATCGTCACAATTGATGAATGTTTCGTCTCAATTGTCGATTGCTCAGCAAAATCGGTTAGCTGCTATTGACCGCTTAGGAAAAAGGAAGCGGATTATTGCATTAATTGGATCATTCAAAAAAAAAGGGGAAACATTTCAAACAATCCGAAACGTTTACAATGCACTATATGATCAAGACATTGACTGCGAAATTGTGTTGATGTTAATTTTACGCGGTGATGTTTTGGTTAACACTCAGACTCAAACAATTGCAATGAAAAATACCGCTTTGCACATATCATTATCGTTGTCAAAGTAAATTTTTATTTAGTACATATAATAAGTTTTGTAAGAACGATATACAGAAAATGTTTTTTTTTTTTACTTTTAAATAAAAATCACAAATTGAATGATCATTTCTTAGTTGTTTTTTTCTGAATGCGTTTATTTTGTAGCACCTTCATCTTTCCTTCAAAATATCTTTATACATATTTAATCAAATACAAGCAATATTTTGTTTACGAAAGCATCAAAATTGAATTCATAAAAGCAAGTAGAAATATTTTGGAAATTAATCAGATTTTTTTTTAACTTTAAAGAATGCCACATTGTCAACGAAGTAATATTGGTCGCCGTACGAATAGACTTATTAGAGAAAATCATAATAGGCAAAATGAAACTATTGAACAGTGTAATTCATGTAATGATCGTAATCGTGAACAGATGAATCGTTCGCGTTCGCGTTCGAATCCGCAAGGTGGTGAGCAGAGAAGGCCTAGAGAACGGCCGCTTAATTTGGAAAAGGTTGCCTTTGCATATGATCCCACTGTCGATTATAGTGTCCATAGGAATGTTGTAATCGGTGCAATGGACGTTTCATGTCCCAGTTGCCATGCTTTAAAATTTAAGAACGAAACGGTAGGCATGTGCTGTCTGAGTGGTAAAGTGAAACTACCAGAATTGCATGCTCCTCCCGAGCCATTGAAATCGTTACTTAACGGTGCTCAGCTCATCCGCTTTCCAATCAATTTTTAATGAAAATACGTTATTATAATTCATGTTTTCAAATGACATCATTCGGCGCTACAAAAATAATTCGAGAAGGAAATTTTATGCCCACGTTTAAGGTAAAGTCATCATATCGTGATGAATATATTTATCAAAAATCTATGTGAATATTGTTATTATATTGATGATTTTACTGTACAGATTCAGGGACAAATTTATCATCTCGCTGGTTCACTTTTGCCGTGTCCAAATACTGATTTCAAATTTCTTCAGATATATTTTATTTTAAATGTTGATGAACAAGTTAATCAACGATGTGCGATTGCAACTCAGACAACGAGAGAAATAATTGGGGATCTTCAAGAAATGTTCCATTTGCATAATGAATTGATTCGACTTTTCAAGGGTGCACTTGATCGTATGCGTGCAGATGATCACAAAATTGTTATTTATGCTGACAAAAGACCTGCTGGCGAACATGCCAGAAGATATAATGCTCCAACAATGGATGATGTGGCTACTGTCATAGTTGGTGATCAATTTCAACCACGTGACATTGTTCTTCATCGCCGAAATGAAGGATTGCAACGCACCGTTCATTATGATGCTTTACAATATCCGATTTTATTTCCATATGGTGAAGATGGATATCATTTTAATTATAAAATGCTTAATCCTGTGACTGGTAAGTTTACGTCTAAATAAAATTTTTGAATATAGTCCTCAGAACTTTTTGTTTTTCTTAGGTTTAGAAGGAAATAAAAAAGTTAGCGCCATGAATTTTTATTCATATCGATTGATGCTTCGTCCAAATGAAGAAAATTTTATTCTTAAATGTCGAAATCTTTTTCATCAATTTGTAGTGGATATGTATGCGAAAATTGAAACGGAACGTTTAAATTATCTCAGATATCACCAGAGACAATTGCGCTGTGAAGAATATATTCATTTACGTGATGCTGTGCACAATGATGGAAATTTAAATGATATTGGCCAATTGGTTATTTTGCCATCATCATACACTGGTAGCCCACGTCACATGCACGAATACTCCCAGGATGGTATGACATATGTACGACGTGATGGTCGACCAGATTTGTTTATAACATTTACGTGCAATCTGCAATGGACAGAAATAAAAGACCATTTACTTTTAGGCCAAACACCGATTGATCGACATGATATAACAGCGCGTGTGTTTAGGCAAAAGTTAAAATCGTTAATGGATTTTATTGTGAAGCATAAAGTTTTTGGTGGAGTTCGTTGCTGGATGTACTCGATTGAATGGCAAAAGAGAGGTTTGCCTCATGCCCATATTTTGATATGGTTCGTCACAAAAATCACAACCAATCAAATTGATAGTATTGTATCTGCTAAAATTCCGGATAAAACAATTGACCCTGAATTGTTTGAGGTTGTGACTAAAAACATGATCCATGGACCGTGTGGCGTTTTAAACCCTCAATCACCGAGAATGATTGATGGCAAATGTTCTAAGCGATTTCCTAAAGAATTGCTTCAACAAACAATTACTGGTCATGACGGTTATCCATTATATCGTCGTCGCGCAACAAATGACAATGGAAAATCTATTCATTTGAAAATTAATAATCAAGAAATCGAAATTGATAATCGTTGGATTGTGCCATATTCGCCTTTGTTGTCTAAAACATTCAAAGCGCATGTAAATGTCGAATTTTGTAATTCCGTAAAATCGATAAAATATATTTGTAAATATATAAACAAGGGGAGCGATATGGCCGTTTTTGGCGTTGCAAATCAGAACAATAATGATGAAATTACTCAATATCAAATGGGCAGATATATTAGTAGTAATGAAGCAGTATGGCGAATTTTATCATTTCCGATTCATGATAGGTATCCAACTGTTGTTCATTTGTCTGTCCATCTTGAAAATGGTCAACGAGTCTATTATTCTCCTGGAAATGCGGAAGTAAGAGCAGAACGCCCACCGGAAACAACATTAACCGCATTTTTTAATTTAAGTTCAACTGATCAATTTGCAAGAACATTATTATATTCAGAGGTTCCTCAATATTATACATGGCAGGCATCAAATAAAAATTTTTGTAAACGTAAACAAGGAAATCAAGTTGATGGTCACCGTGATATATTTCAAACAGATGCTATTGGCCGAATTTATACGGTTCATCCAAATACTGAGGAATGTTATTTTTTGCGTTTACTATTAAATAATGTTCGTGGGCCAACATCTTTTGCAGATTTACGAACCATTGATGGGTATTTATGTCCTACATATCGAGAAGCATGCAGGCGTTTAAATTTACTGGAAGATGATCAACATTGGAATAATACTTTAGAAGATGCAGCTCTTACGGCAAATCCACATCAAATGCGTACATTATTTGCAATTATAATATCTGCGTGTAGTCCGACGAATCCACATGAGCTATGGAGAAATCATTGTGATCATTTGTCAGAAGATATTTTACATACAGTTCGTCGTGTAAGAATGAATCCACAATTGGATTTTACACCAGAAATGCATAACGAAGCATTGATCATGATTGAAGATTTTTGTTTAGCAATGTCAAATAAATTGCTATCACAATTAGGTATGATTTCACCTGATCGTTCAATGCATGACACTTTCAATTTGGATTTAGATCGTGAACGAGATTATGATGCAAATACATTAAATCAATATGTTCAAAGAAATGTTCCATTATTGAATGAAAAACAAAAAGAAGCTTACTTTAAAATCATGGACGAAATTAATGCTGGAAATGGTGGATTTTATTTTTTGGATGCTCCTGGTGGCACCGGTAAAACATTTTTACTGTCATTGTTTTTAGCTGCTATACGAACGAATAAAGGTATAGCGTTAGCTCTTGCATCGTCTGGAATTGCGGCAACTTTATTGGATGGTGGGCGAACCGCTCATTCGGCTTTAAAATTGCCTTTAAATGTTCATATTTTGGAAGCGCCAACATGTAACATTTCAAAAAGATCAGGAATGGCAAAAGTATTGCAGCAGTGTAAACTAATTATCTGGGACGAATGCACTATGGCGCACAAGAAATCATTAGAAGCATTCAATCGTACATTACAAGATTTGAGAGGTAATAATCGTCTTTTCGGTGGTGCATTGGTGTTATTTGCTGGTGACTTCCGGCAAACACTCCCAGTTATTCCTCGATCTACTGCTGCTGACGAATTAAATGCTAGCTTAAAATCTTCAACGTTGTGGAAATATGTGAAAACACTTTCTCTCACCGAAAATGTAAGAGTGTTATTGCAAAATGATCCAACAGCGGCAGAATTTTCCAAACAATTATTGAAAATTGGAAATGGAGAATTGCCTCTTGATATTGATGGTCAAATTACATTGCCAAATAATTTTTGTTCGTTATCAGAAACGACTGCTGCGTTAATACAAAGCGTGTTTCCTGATATTGTAAATAACTTTCGAAATTATGATTGGTTAAGTCAAAGATGTATATTGGCATGTACAAATAAAGATGTTATTAGTATCAATGCGGAAATTATGAACAGAATACCAGGCGCAAGTGTAACTTATAAATCTATTGATACCGTCATGAATCCGGATGAAGTTGTCAACTATCCGATCGAATTTTTAAATTCATTGGATTTACCAGGTATTCCGCCACATTATTTACAATTGAAAGTTGGTATTCCGATAATAATGTTACGAAATCTAAATCATCCAAGATTATGTAATGGCACCAGATTAGTAGTTAAACGATTAATGAATAATGTTATTGAAGCGGCAATTTTAACTGGTAAATTTAAAGGCGAAGATGTTTTAATACCACGTATACCAATGATTCCACCTGATTTACCATTTGAATTTAAACGTTTGCAGTTGCCTATTCGTATTGCTTTTGGAATGACAGTTAATAAATCTCAAGGTCAAACGCTAGAAATCTGTGGTATACATTTGGAAAATCCAGTTTTTTCTCATGGCCAACTTTATGTTGGTTGTTCACGTGTCGGTAAACCATCCGCCTTATTCATTTATACGACCAACAATGGAAGAACCAAAAATATTGTTTATGAAAAAGCGTTGGAATAAAAAATATTAAATAAGGCACGTATAAGACAACTAAAAAAAACTATTTTTTTTTACGCCCTGCGAAGCGGGCGGGGGTTTTGCTAGTTTTATTATATTTTTGTTTTTCTTCTTCTTAAAACAAAAGATATGTGTGAGATATTAACAAAATTATTTTTTTTTAATTATTGAGAGGCCCATGTATTGAATATGACAAGACTCTGCTCTTACGGTGGCAGGGGTCCAATTTTCAATGACTCTTCCGCAGAGATCGGGATTTGAGCGGTGGCGTGTGCTATGTTTACTTTAAAGGCACAGGTTAGTTGTGGTTTATTCGCATAGACCTGTGACTTCAAGAAAATATCTGGCGGGGTAAAATCGCAGTACCAAACATTAACTTTTTGAGGATGCATGTCACCTGCCGAACCTCCTTTGGGTTGGTGTCATCCCATATACGGGTGTAATTCAAAACTCGCAAGATTGAAGTATACGAAAGGCCGAATTCTTGTGCACGACGAGGAATCGAATGCCTAGGGTACTCCTGTACACTTTCACAGGCCGCGGCGTCGTTCTTGGTCGACTTTGCTTTCCTTTTAACGTACAAACTGGCCGTCTCAAGTTTGGCCACCAAACTTTATAGAGACAACTGTCAAGGGCTATGCAGGTGTGTGTGTAGTAGACTTGAGTTGAAGATATTTTGAAAGCTAGGTCAGAGTTCGAAAGAGTCACGAAGACGAAATATTGTGGCGACATCTTAAGGCTAGGGACCGCAATTGCTAGATTTGTCTTTGCTAAATTTAATAATAAAATATTCTCTTTTTTACTACTTGGTTTGTATGTCTTCCTACTGTAAAAGCGTGCGCTAATTTCTGCGCCACCTAGCTGAATTAACTAGACAAGACAAAGGATACTAGTTTTAGCCCAAGCTGTATCCGAAAAAAATCTAGTGCCATATCCTATCTCTTTTGTTATGATGTTTTGGTTTTAGCAATTTGGATAATAAATGGTCTTTCCCAGTGCTAAAAGATTAAGAAAGATTGCTCAGGATTATCGTTCCTGGTTTCTTTGTAGGGCGAGTAAAGACTAATCAAGAAAGACAAAGGGTACCTACTAGTTGTAGCTCAAGCTGTACCTGAAAAAAGTTAGTGCTATATCCTATCTCAGTTAATCTGAGCAACGGAACCCTGGTACTGACTATATAGAAATCTTGGGCGAGTGATCAGGGGAAGTCACCGCCAAAACATAAAGAAAAGTAATTGAGATAGTGCTCTTTTGCTATTATGTTTTGGTTTCAGCAATTTCAGATAAGATGCTAAAAGATTAAGATTAAGAAAGATTGCTTAGGACTATCGTTCCTAGTTCGTTATAGGGCGATTAAAGACTAAACAATGGTGCACACTCCTAGTTGTTGATTTCTACTTTGATCAATTGCTGGGCCAAGGTTCTGTCAAGGGCCATCACGTCTACTGCAAAATGAGCGCAACGAGCTTGTAGGCACTGAAAATTAAGTTAAAACCGGTATTCTGTTTGTCTTTATACCTGCTCGGAGAGCCTAACGGCTGGGTCAATATTCTCTAAACTTAGTAGCTAGCATTTTTTGATATTTCTCCCTATAGGTTTTTTTTTCATAAAAAAATAAAATATTTTTTCATAAAAAAATGATAAAACTACAGTGTGTACAAACAAAATCTTTTGCTAGATAGCATGCCTAAAAGCAAATTTTCCTCTCATACATCACCTTGAATTTATTTGAAATTATTGAATCCTTATTGTCCTAACAATTTTTAAATTAATTATGTCCATTTATAACTAGTTTGAACAATATTAGAAAATAGTTCGTAGCATTTAGAGTACTCGTAAAAACAATAAAAATTGATGGATATACGGTAGTAAGTTTTGGCATAATGTTTAGTGCGCCGACTGTCATGCAGAGGATCTTGGGTTTCATTCTCAGCCGCTGGAACCAATTCTTTTCGGGGGTGTACTACCTCTTGCGAGGAATTGAAAAACCCTCTAAGAGTATCTCTTGTCATGAGAAGTGCTGCTCATTATCCATTCGCAAACGGCAGAAAATTGTAGGTCTCCTCCATTTCTTGTAACACGCACACAGAAATGGTTGAGAGTTGTAAGTCCCTTGGCTTAGGCTCTCTACGAGCCGTTATGGCCTCCTATTTTTTAAGAATTCCGTCAATAAGACAAATATTTCTCACCCCGTTCGAAGATAAACCTCCCCAAATGCAGATTAATTCACCGCCATGTTTGACTACCGGTGAAATATATGTACTTTATGTCAAATCTATGCGATTTATCTTCGTCTCATCACTCCACAACACAAATTTCAATCGATTCACCAGCCAATCAGCATGTATTTTGACAAACTGGATGCGCCCCGCGCTCCGCTGTCCTTGCAATTTTGTGACCATTGATATCTTGCATGAAATTCGTCCATGAAGTCCAGAACGACGACGTGCAACAGTTCTTTTTGATATGCGGTTGTCAGTTCATATATTATTTCGTGCTGAATGACCGTTGCACTTTTTTATGGATTTTGCTTTCGACAGCCGAAAAATTATACCTTTATACATAATGTATACGTATACCTATAAATTGTATATTGCTCTATTTCGGCGAGGAACTTTGTCTAGGGATTAATGTTTACGGAAATGGGCAATGGCACCCAACATCTTTTGGGAACAGTTAAGCTGGGTTGCAATTATGTTGATATGATAATCCAGCCTTATTAATCTAAACAATAGTGCTTCGGATCTTTGACACACCTTCTGCCTTTGTTCATTGTCAAAAGCGCCTGTCAAATAGCTTTTTTGGTTAGAAGTGGATACTTTTCATGATAATCAGTCAAATATTCACCTTTTAAGTCACAATAATGCCAAAAATTTCGATTATTTATACTTTGAACTCTGTTGTTCCTAATTTCATAGCTGCTAACCAAAAATCCACATTTCTATACTAAAATCGTAACGGTTTGCAAAAAGTGTTGTATTATTTGTTTTAAAGAACCTAAATGAAAGATCATAAAATGATCACAATACTCACCGTTAGGTGAGAGACATTAATCAATATAAGGGTAATACTCGTATTTGCAGTACGAGAATAGAAAATAGAATCTTTTCTAAAAGCTATCAATCGATGTACATATTTACATGTATGGAGGTTTTTACGTTTTTTATTTTCTCAGAAACGGTGCCACTATCACTTATTTTGATCAATTATTTTACGCAGATCATAGAAAGTTTAAAATATGTATAAAGCTTGTTAACAGAAATAGGCAACCTCATTTTAGTAAGAAACTTTCACAAAATGTGCACAAAAAGTAGCAAATGTGTTTATTAATTTCGTATTTCCAAGAACAAAATCTAGCATATGGCGAATACTTATCCAAATAGGTCCCAATTTATGTAAGTTGTCACCCGATATTCTTTGGCTGTAATTTTTTTGTATGAATGAATAATATTGATCATTTTTAAGATTATATATTAATTTGATTTCTAATTTTTTTTTCCGATTATTCGAGAAAATTAAATTGGCTCAGTTCACCGGCAGAATTATTGACCATTCGAGCTCGATTTATGGCACTTCCCATTACTTTTGCCTGAACTTTCGGCTATAGTTCTTCGCATTCTTGACGAATATTTGGCTTGAGGGCTTAAAGAGTCAGGGGCTCATTGACATGAAACTTTTGGAACAAGATATAAGATATATCGCAAGTCCCAATTCATCAAATTAAGGAAGGATAATGTCGTTGAGCATATAGTTCCCGCCGTCCACAATTCTCACTTGGCCTGAGTCATTTTCGAAACACCGTAAACAGTACATTATGTACATAGTGCAGTAACTATAAGCGAATTTTCAGTGCCTAGAAAGTTATCTCCTTCAAGGTCGACTGGAGGTCATTTTTTCACACACTATTCCCAGTAATCAAGCTGTACTTCGGCAAAAACGCGTGGAATGTTGGCTTCTAAGTGTTGACTTATTTCTGTTTTATCGGCGAAGACTACACATCAGCAATCGCTTGTTCTGTGCGCACTTTACTATAAAGACTACACATCAGCAATCGCTTGTTCTGTGCGCACTTTACTCTCAAATCCGCTAACAAAGAAAACAGTGTTGAAAATTTAAAGTTCTCCGGTACCTTCCTACATAGTTGGAAGAAGAAAACTGAATACTAGAATCACGTTTTCAATTCATGCATATTTTCCGTTTATAAAATTATAACTTGGCTTGTTTGTATAGTAGGTACTCGTAGTTGAAATTCAAATGCGGTCTATCAAAAAAGTTTGCTCGCTCAGTTCTGGGAGTGGTTTTATGTCGCGCAATTGTTTTTCATTCAAATGGATCCCGAATTCAATCAACAAATTTTGGCGAGTTAACTCGGGACTTACTAAATTAATATTTTTAGCAGATGCGTGTGGCACCATCCTAATTTTGATAGTGGAGGGGCGATTTTTATAGTGAGGCACTTCAATTTCAATATAGCTATTTTGACAAGTTAAAGTTGATTCTCACTAAAAAACTATTTTTTGGTTTAATTTATTTGAAGGATTAACTAAATCTGATTTAACTCAGATTTAACTTGCACTTGCCCATAAAAAGTTATAAATCCTGGTCACAAGAAGCTTTCAATTAAATAAATTCAGTTAAGTCCATGAAAAAACGATAACAATAATTTTAATATTATTTTCGTTTTTCTTTCTTCTCAAAGTTATAAGCCCAATACAACGAAAAATATGTGTAGGTTGGATTTACATGGCTGACTTAAATTAGATCGATTTATTTTGTACATTAATTTTGAAGCACCTTATCTACGAGTAAGATGTCACATAAAATATGACATTTTTATATGCATTAAGTAGGCATTGAAAAGCTAATTTTGAATAGGTTAAGTATTGCGCTTTAAAGTATAATGAATTTTCATTTAAATGGATGAAAGTTAAATAATGAAATTTTTTTATTTTGCGCACACAAGGGGATTATAACTACCCTTTGAATGTTTTAGCACAATAAAAGCTTTTAAGAAAGGGGGAGAAGATTTGAAAGATCCACATTGGATTTGAGCTTCTGAATATCGCAACTAAAGCTATATTGATCCAGGTAAGGCATTGTGTAGTAAAGGCTTAAGAAATAATTTTTGAACTTGACAGTGCGCCCAAGAATTTAACAGTTAGGCTCAAAAATTAAATTAAATTAAAAAATGAAATGTTGTGGTTGACTTGTTTAAGAAAAGGAATGCAACTGACTTTTTCGCTAGAACACTATTTAAAATAGCGATGAAATAATGAAAGACCTGAAATATCATTTTAAAGCTCTTTTGTAATTTTGTAATTTGATTTAACTTGCTTTATTAGGCAAGCCCTAAAATATGGTTTTTCGCAACACCATCCGTTCAGTACTTATGGGTAAATTTACACGTCTATATATAAACTGAAAGAAACGGACACAAAATAAAATTACAAAATCAAGAATATAAGAAAGCCTTACGGACTTTACTGCGAATATTTGTTATCATAGAAAAATTAACCAGTGTCAAAAAGGTTTACTATACGGCATATACGGATAACATGAAAAAAGTGGGTCCCGCAATTTCGTTTGTCTGCCTGTATGTCTGTGGCTCTGTGCCTTGACCTACAGCCCAAACCGCTGAATTGATTTTCTGCTAACTGGGTACTTATGGGTCTTCAATGATTCGCTAGAGGAGAAATAACATTTTTTTAGGTCTAAGATTAACAGTTCCTACCATACAGCCGATATGAAATATCTAATTTAACTAAAAAATGGATATAAAGATTTTGATATAAAAAAGTTACGTGTACTATTGTTAACATGGTCTGGCGGAAAAAAAATGTTCCTCACGGTACCTGTCATAAAACCGTTTTTTCTTTTTTATTTTTGAATTTCTCATTAACGACGCAACCGATTTCGACCAAAATTTGTATTCAGGAGCTTCATAAAATAGTATCGTTTTTAAAAACTTCCCAAATAAATTGTTTTCAATATTTAAAAAAGAAAATATTTTTTTTTTTAATTCAATAGCTTGAAAACTGGTAAGCGATTTCAATAATGTCCTTAAATGTACATACATCAGTTTAATACTTAAAATTGGCATACCAAATTCGTTTCTAAACATTTTAAGTTTAAATTCAAAAGTACGAGCCCAAACTCAAAATAGTTGGTCTACCGAGGATAGAATGCAAATATGTGTTCATTCTTAACCTATTTCGAAACAAAAACTATTTTTTGATATACATATCAAGTCCTATTCATTTTAAATAGGAAAAGTGGACAAAAAAAGAAAGTGGGTTAATAAAATATTGATATGGAGTCTTTTTACAAAACTAAATAACGATTTATACACATTTCTTAGATGCAAAATAGTTGGTCTATGATTCTTTATGTTGTTTTTACCACATTTTTAAGCGACCTTTGGCCTTAATCACTGCTTCTATAATGCACCTTTCGCAATTTTTGCTTCATCGTGTGCCAAACAGTTTCGATTGGCGAAAGATTAGGGCTGCTGGAAGTCCATTCCAATAAAGAATTGCTTCAGCAATTAACCATACCATTGTTGACCTAGCCGTATGACAAGAAGCACCATTCTGTTGGAAAATATACTCCGCATTGCTATATTGAAGACGTAGTATTGACGGAGGCAGCTCCTGTTCCAAAATGTTGCGGTACTTGACAGCATTAGCTATCCCAATTACAAAATGCAAATTACTCATACCACATCCCGACATGCACCTCCATACCATTAGAGATACTGGGAGCTTTACGGTTTGTTTAAGGCAGTCCTTGTGAGTTGTGAAAGTCTTCTTTAGCATTTTTTATCACTGGTCCTCGTTCATCACCAACACAAACTTCCAATCTGTACTGATCACTCCAATTAACGGACCGCCATTGACTAAAAGTCCAAATTTTTAAGTTGTTTGGCCCACTCAATGCGCCTTTTCTTTTGCTTAGGTGTCAGTAGTGATATTTCTTTTGCCTGCGTTTTTAATGATTTAAGTTGTCGTAATTTATGCAAAACTTAAATATTTTAAAATAAACCTTATAAAATTTGTATCCAATTTTTTTCATCATCTGCTTACAACACTTTTTTGAATTTGTTCTCTCCACTGAACCGTTATTGAAGCAGATAAATCAGTGGCCACAAGGCATAACCGCTTAAGTCGATTTTTAATATTTTTCAGGAGACCAGTTTTAAGTTTCATATTCTCTCTATGAATCAGGAATTATGAATTCTTAAATTTTTTAAATGCAGAAATGAAGAAAGAACACACATTTCTCATATAATAAAAGGAATAAACTTTATGTCTTATATTTAATAAGTAATTAAAGAAAAGAACACTTAAGCTGTTATGGCTTATTGAACTTTAAAAAAATAAAAAGCTTAGGTCGAGTTAGGTTGTTATGGTATGTTAAGAAAGAACGATTCAAATTTCTTTTGTCGACTTAGGTCGTTATTCCCTGTGTGAGATTGTGGGAAAAAATTTCATATGTTGACTTAAGTTTTTTGTCCTTATCAATAAACCAATGTATTTATTGACTTAAGTTAATTTTCCATATTTGTTTTCCTTTGGTCGTGAAAGTATCATACAAGGAAAATTTTGCAATTAGAATATTTTATCTATTCAAACTTTTAGTATGCATAAGTTTAAATTATGTATGTATTGTACATCATTGATACAATTTTGAGCAAAATCAATGTTTCTAATTTGTCAAGGCCTTTTAAATCGGGATAAGTATTTGGCTCGTCCATATTGGATCCAAGATTGTCATAAAAAGACTAAAAATCACGGCTTCATTTTTTAAGTCCATGAAATCCTTTTTTTATTAGATTTTAAAAAAGGCTGTCATCTCTTTCTTACTTTAAAAATTTTCAAAACTAAACTTCATCTTTGTGCAAATATTCTGCGTAGGACATTTGATTGCAGCTTTTGTAGTAAAGTAGCCACCGAACTGAGTTCCTAGTTTTTTTGTTGCCATCTTCATCTGTTCGTTTCTACGAAAATTTAGATCTACAAAGTTTGGCAAAATCAGAAAAATCGTTCTCGATGTTCTTCGTCTCAATTAAGTCAGTCTTATTTCCAACGCTGTTAACAAAATTTAAAGTTAACATTTAAATATTTTGTACACGAGTCCCTTCGAATTAAGTGGCTTTCATGTGCAGTAAACCTCCAAATATGTCGTTTTATTCTTATTATTGATGGGAGCTTGTTTTCCTCTAATATGCTTAGTTTATTTATTTTAAGAAGAATAGAAAATTTAAAGAAGATCTTAGTTTCTTCAAAGAACTGATGAAAATATGTTTTACAAAAAACATTACAAATATTTTCGTATTCTTCATACTACGGTCGCGTTTTGGCTTCCAGTTAACTGCGTACACCAAGGTGTCAAATTTTGTATCTTCAATATGTTTGAGGGAACCAATATATGTATAAAATTCTTTGGTTATACATTCCTAATGACCAGTGGCTGTTGAACTATAGTTCAAGTTTTTCAAATTTAATTCTCTCGCTGCATTTACTTCTAAAAATATAAAAAGGCCCTGGCCTTAACAGTCTTTCTGCTGATTGGAAGTTTAATACGAAGCTTTTACTTGGTTTGTCATTTAGGTCTTGCAAACGTTTCTTCTACATATCTGAGCTCTCAGAAATTGAATTACTAGACTTTCTTAATAAATTATTATTATTATTATTTATTAATCCAACAATAAATGTACAGAATAATAATTTATATCTGCTGGAACGGCTTGGGCTTTCTGTTGAAATAAATTAAAATTTGGATATTTCACTGAATCATCTGAGTGTATCTTTTCCGGTTTATTAAAAAAATTACCATCAAATTATCAAATCGAGATCATTTTCAACGTTCTCAGTTTCATGTACATTGTACATAGTTGAATAGTTCACCTGAACAACAAGAAATTATATGCATATCTTTATCTTAACATAAACTTTAGAATTGTATTAAATATTAAACGTTTTCTTGCTAAGGTGATGACTTAAAAAGAAGAGTAATTGGATCAAGTCATCATCAAAAGTTTGGCCGTTCATTGAACACTGTGCTACGTTATATTCGGTTTAAAATATGGAAACATTTTTGTTTGGTTTAATTGTAACAAAACTCATAATATTATATTTTGATTTAAAGCATAAATGCATTTCTAAAAATTCCTAAAGTTTGCATAAGCGTAGTGGAAAAATATTACTCAAAGGAAGATCAATTCTTAATACTCCTTATTTTGATATTTCTTTTTGAATTTTGTTTTAATTTGACACCGAACATTTATTTTAGAACAAATGAAAAGTAAATATGTTGTAACGAGTACTTTCTCTTATTAAGTAATACCTATACTAATTTTGTTTGTATAGGGCACTGCCACAATGTGATATCAGCTCCTTAATACATCACATAACTATATCGTGTAATCAGAATGGTAATAGATAATTATTATCTTGTAATTTGTAAGCATCCTTGCTAATTCCATTATTTGCAGAGCTCATTTTCGGTATCTTACGCACTTCTTTAAATAAACCTTTCAACAAAACATCACTTATCTACACTACAGATGCGACTGTTCGTAATAACCTATCTTCACTTATGACTCATTTTTACAGTGAACTGATTAAGGCAAAAGAACATAAGTCAACTTAGATTTGTGATTTTTTAAATTGAAACACGGAATAACGGCCTAATTCGATTTATGATTTTCATAAAATCATAGTTTGGTTAGCCAAAAGAACTTAAGTCCAGTTAAGTTTGTCAAGAAATAGAAATGAGATTTGCCATAACAACCTAACTCAAGTTAAGAAAAGTAAATATTTTTTCTACTTTAGGGAATAAGAGCCTATGTTGACATAAGAAAAATGAAAAATAAGCGTTTTTAATTCTCGGCAGATTTTAAATTGATTAACTTGACTTATGTTGTTATTCCTCATTATTTTTTTTTTCAAGGCAGAATAATAAAAACTTAACTTAAGTTATGAAACCGCCGTTGTATTTTTATTGAGTTAAGTTGTTATGGCAAATTATAATTTTTGAAAAGCGAGTTAGGTTGTCAGGTTTTTTGTTTATAACTTTTCTTTAAAAAAAGATACAGACGTAAAAAATTGAGTGGGCATAGATTTGTATATTCTCAGCACGATTATGATAAAAACTCAATTTCGTCATAACTCGAGTTAGGCGGTTATGGTTTGCGGCCACAGAAATATCGTCGATTTTCTTTAAAAATTTGGCAATCGCGAGGTTTTGCTGTTAGTGGATGTCCCGTTCTGTTGCATATATCCACATTTCCAGAATTTTTAAACTTTGTTATTATGTTCTGCACTGACAAGGGCGGTAAATTAAAATTTTCAGGGATTTCGTAGCTAGACAATCCTGTTTCAAACGCTTTAATCATTGATTCCCTTAGGTCTCCTGATAATGCAACGCCACGCGCCAGGATTAACATGAAACTCTCGCTAGCTTGTATAAAATCATACAATAATCGTTAATAAAACCAGTGCTTGTCATTTTTTTAATAACGGTTAACTGAAACTATATTTAAATAGTCTTAGATCAACTATTTTGCACCCAAAAAAGAGTAGACCAACTTTTATGCTCTTATCTTTGTCTGAGATGAAAGGAATATTGTTGCTATTTGCTCTCTCAAATTTTGTTTTGTTAGGTCTAATTTACTCCCAGTGAAACTACTTTATTAAATTGACAACATTTTTTAAATGAACAAAAGCTGACTGCCACTAAATTTAGGATATAATGAAGAATGAATGTGTTAATAAATCAATAGACCAACTATTTTGAGTTTGGGTCGTACTTGTATATGAGAGCAAGTACGTGCAATCCGGTCGTGCATTTTATTTATTGAAATATTGCCTGAACGTAGACTTTATATCATGCCAACAATATCTTAACGTTCAATTGTTTCGCTAGGATCCACTTCAATAAATTTTGATTAAAAATTGTTCGATCTTGCAGTAAAGCCGTTGCTTCTATTTAACGATAAAACCATCAATTTGAAGTAAAAAAAACAATAGCTCTAAATATTTATTTTTATAAATAAATAAGCATTCTCAGATTACTTTTGGTTGGACATATGCTATGTACAATGTACATGAAAAATTTTGATCTAATGCCGCCCAAGCCTTTCAGATGATAAGATGACAGTTATGGCTGCCATTGAAAACGAATATTGAACATTTTAAATTTGTAATTTGAGACATTTAGAGACATGTCCGAATAAAGCTCATGTATTCAGTTATTATTTTAGTCAAAAAAATTCAGCTTTGACAGAACTTCCTATACATAAAATTACTATAAATATTTCAATATTAAAAGTTCAATATTTAAAGTTTAGGCCTGAAGGAATTTTTATCCTTGAACAATATGCTTTATGTTGTGGCATACAAAAAATCCCTGATTTCGTTTTTAATCATCTCAAAATTAAAAATTAAAATTTCCATTGATGAGTTTCCGAGATAGCAATAACTGGTCCTTTATCTAGGAGGGTGAGTTCTATGAAATATTATAAAAATAGAAGGCAAAGATGGATAAAATAAATTATTTATTTAACCTAACCTAGCCTATATTTAATTAAATCAATATACATAGTGTCCGATATTTCCACTAGATTGCACTTGGGGTGCATAATACAGAAACGTGGTAAGTTCGTAAATAAATATTTTTTGTATCGTTTAAGGACGACTAAGATGATAAGAGTTTAAAATCCATAATTGAATAATTACTGCCGATGGAATTTGTATTAAAGCTTTTTTTTATTTTTCTAGAAAACTGCTCCTCAACTTAAAATGGTTTATTTAGACAGAGTATACCGCTAAAGTATACAACTACTTGATTCTTTTCATTAATATTTTTTGTTAAGATCTTTTAAATTAGTTCTCACTAGATAAGAGTTTAAAATAATTTGTATTGAAAGCATTTATATATGTATGTCCATACAAAGTGGTGCTTAAGCCTGCTACCGAATTTCTTGGGAAACTGAAAGATTTTATTTTGGCTTCTTAAAATATTCAAATAAAGTCTATATTGTTATTGATAATTATGGACCTCCAATCTTATTTTGTCAATTATAATGTAAAACGTTAAGGTTTTACTTTGAATAAACTAATAAAAAAAAGATCATCAACTTGAATTAAATTAAATTTAGAGCCGAAAGCCTTTGCTGCTGGTTGCTCTTCCTTTTATTAATAGCAATTTTTAATTGTATATTGATATATAGATAAATGAATAAAAATAAATAAATAAAAATAAATAAATTAAATTTACGTGTACACAAAAAATTGTATAATACAAAAAAGTGTGAGTGAGTTCAAGTGCCGAAGTTTTGTTTTCGAACATACCCAATAAACATACATAATAATGCAATCGCTATATCAACATTGTTTTTTAAATATTGCCAAATTTTTTGTTAAGAAATTATATATTTAATATAATAACAATTAATTTCAATAAAAATCATAAATTAATGTCAACTTTATTTTCTCTATTAGTTTGTGACTTTGGATTTTTTCAAATCAAGCCATTATTTTCCCAAAAAGTATCAAA
This sequence comes from Chrysotoxum bicinctum, assembly GCA_911387755.1. Taxonomy (NCBI): domain Eukaryota; kingdom Metazoa; phylum Arthropoda; class Insecta; order Diptera; family Syrphidae; genus Chrysotoxum; species Chrysotoxum bicinctum. Next base: position 22,489,550 of record OU426988.1, on the reverse strand, counting down.
AGAGATGAATGAAGTTCTATAAAGATGTACATAACGCTTTTCCCTTAAACACATACATATGTATTTTTGAACCATGTCCTGTGGCACTAGCTCGAGTAGTTAATGAAAAATAAAATTTGCTTTAGGTTTAACAAACATGCGTTCACATTCTCAAATATGCATTTCATGCAGCCAAAATATAAAAACATTTTAAAATCCATCCAGCATGTTCGACAAGCCACTGGATTATATTAATAAAATTAAGTCAATCCTGCCGTTCTTGTCAAACATTATGTGAGAATGTGACCGCCTATAAAGGTGCAGTTTGACTTTTGGATCATGATTATACGATTCTTTTTTTTTTTCGTTCGTTTCGCCTTTCGTCTTTTTGACAATTTGGGTGAGAAGTTTAGAAACGTAGCTTCATTCCTCAACATTTCTTCACTTTACGCCAAATATGCCAAAAAGACGAAAAACGAAGATCATATTGTAATCAGGCTTTTGATGTCTTTTTTTTTGTTATTGACCGTGTCCACACTGAGCTAAATACTGTGACTTCTGTAGTTAATCTCACTCCCTCTGTCAGAGATTTATAAAGCGATCGACATCAATCACATCTTGTAATGAAAATTGTCAAAGTAAATAAGTATAAGCGGGAAAAAACTAATTTTTTAAGCCATTGGCAGCGTAGCCATCGTCCAGTTTAGGACTTGACATAATGGAGAACGATGTATATTGTGATATAATAATGAAGATTTAATTCGAAATTTAGCATGACATATACGGGACAAATCAAATTTTGATGTATCAAAAATATTTCATTGCAAAAGTCAACCAATTGCTGATTGCAGGAAATAAAAAACAAAATTTTTCGGATTTTGAAATGTCAAGTTTGAAAATGCACTTTCGGGAGCATAAAATGAAATGTAATCGTCTATCGTTCTAGCTACCCAAGGAGATTTCGGTGCTCAAAGTTTCCAATGTACTCGTAAGCAAGATGTATAGTAAGGACGAAATATTCCTAATGTAAGAGCAATCTTCGGTGAGGTGAGTTGCTGCACGAAACGTGTGACAATAATGGGCTTCACGAAACGTATAAGTCTTACCTACGTTTTTGGATTACCCTACCGCCCGCCGCCGGCACAGACGTTTACACATCAAAAATGTTATAACATGGAGCACATACATGTATTCAGTATTTCAAAATTTATATATTAATACTAATTTTTTATGCAAAAGTTGTTAAAAACTATTTCGTACGCCTCACAGCCAGATCATTTACACATATGTGACTAAAATTGCATTCGTATAAATAAAAAAACATGATAAGTTACTTCAGCAATACAAAAATACATATGAAAAATTGAAGTCACCGCACAACAAAAGTGAACGGACTGAATATTAACGTTGAAAAAATTAATCACGTTTTCATTTTCATCACGACACACATCGACACGTGCTATGCTGGCATCTAAGCCGTTGGCTTAAATATTCAATTTGAACTTTAATGGTTATGTATATTTTCACTATTATTCTTAACGCTGGAATCCTTGACAAATACGTAAGGTCATAGAAAAACTTGAAGACCTTCATTATCAAGCGAACAAATTTCTCCATAATGTATACTGCTTTGCCTGGCTTCAATGATAACTATTCGGTTTTCAATATTTTTATTTCTGGTGACGCACTCAATAGTTGAGAGTTTGTAATTCACTAGTTTTAGGCTCTCTACGAGTATTTAAACCTCCAAGAATCATATAATTCTCAGAGGAATTATTTATAAAATCTACTAGTCCATCGAAATATTCTGTTACTTATTGCAAATACCGGATTGATAAGACCAAGATTTTGTTTTCAATAGTGTTAATTCTACTAATATTTCCGAAAAAACTTTTTGTAATCCTGAATGGCTCTCCCGAGCCAACCATTTTTATGTACTGGAGTAAACATAATTATAAAATATGTATTTGAGAAATTCCATTTCTTTTTCTTACTCTAAAAAGTTTTAAAAGAAATGAGGCATTCAAAGTTTACTTTTAAGGCCCGGAATATGTATTATAAGCATTTTATTTTAAATTTGAAAATGAATACATTTTTGGAAGAAAACAGATTTACCCTCTCGTTTTGCATCTCGAACCTGTTGCCATTTCGATGTGAGTCCTGAAACTCTTGTACTTTGAAATATTGCAGTACTGCAGAGGGGTCAATTAAAAGCTTGATTTATGATCAAAAATGGAACAAGTTTAGCGTTGTTTCATGATCACAAGTATATACCAAAAAGCAGTGACAAAGTCAAAGAGCGTATTAATTAATTAATTGTAATTAATAAATAATTTGCTTGCACCAATATAATATTTCTCGATTTCGATTTTCATTTTCGCAAAGTTAATTTCATACAAAGTTTAAAAATAATTGAATGTTTGACAATTTGGCTCAGGTATAAAAATGTCGAAGAGTTACTTGGTGCGCTTAATTTTTTATTAGAACATTTGACAATCGTTGCTAAAATTTAGCATGTTTTATTTTTTTTTTTTCGGTAAGACAAAATTATTTCGGTAGGAATTGAATTTGGAAAAAAACTTTTCAGTTTAAAAAAAAATAATGTTATTTTCTAGAAATGATTAGTTGACCCGGAGGTGAAGAGCTGTTTTTATTTTATCAATTTTTACATTGTGTAATGATGCAGACGATGTAGTGCTAGATTGCAAATTTAGAAGTTTGGGTTCGACCGCCACTATACACAGCATTCTTTTATTTATACCCCCAATTTCAACGTGGGATTCCTTATTATCAGTCCACCTTGCCAAAACAAATTCTTTCCTATCCTCCTAACTAGTGCTGAGTTGTTAAAGTTGCATTTAACAGATTTTGGGTCTTATAAAATAGTTTTTTTTTTTTAATAAAGATCGATTTATGTAGATGTTCAAAATAATATTTTAAATAAAATCCTGTATTAATACGAGTATATGGCTCAAGAGCCATTCAAATTTCAACTTGAATAAGTTAGTACGATTCTGTAGAAATATTGTAGTACTATTTTGGCTAAAATAAGCATTATGAAATGCTTGTTACGATCTAAAATATTGCACTTATTCATTCAGAATATAACACACAGAAGATGCTGATCTAAGATTAAGCAACGATTACGTGGACAGCAATATTTGAATCTATAAAATATCCACTTATTTCGGTTAAATTTTGAAACTCAACTTACGTTTAATTTATGGATGCAAACCTTCGGGGATGTTGTTGAACTTCTTTGATTTTTTGACAGAAATGCTTATAAATAGGTTTTCTACACGAAACTATACACCTGTAACTTCACTTAAAATATTTTTCTTATATATTTTTAATAACAGAAATGTGCACTCCGAGTTGGTAATGATTTATTTTTTTTTAATTTTGACACTTTGTTTTTTTTTTATTATTTTGCAATTCTCAACGGTTTTATTGGAGATAAGTTATTCGAAAAAAATACCACTTGTTACAGTAAAAATTGTTAAACTTTCACAAACAACCGTTCGGATACGTTATTCAAAACGTAATGAGATGCAGCTTTCGAACACAACGTGTATTTATATGAATTTCTCCCACAAACAGAAGATAATTATCCTTAGCTTATTTCGTTCGGGTAAAAGCAACACTGGACAATTTCAAATGACGTTCATCCCAAACCGGAAGTGTTAAAAGTTGTCCTAGAAGTCAAATTAAAAAGCTTTCTAGAGATTCGGTTTGTGTATCGAATAAATTGTGAGAGAGAGTGTGTTTATTGGAGCTGCGTTCTTATAAACTTTCCCACGCAAAGTTTTTGGAGGCGGGCCTTGGATTCAAATGCGGGGATACCCTAGAAGGCAGAGAAATTGTTGGTTGTGTGGTTTTTACATTCCTAATCCTGAAATGTTTTTTTTATTTTTTTTTTCGTATGTGGGTGTCTTCGAGATTGATTATAGAATGGAATGTAAGTACTTATTTTATTGACGAAATTCTGATTGTTATTTTATCTGAGAGGGAAGTCTTAGACTCGTTAGCAAAATTAACTGGTACAATAGGTTTAATAAAAGAAATACCAAAAATACCCTTTTGTATGAGTACGTTAGTCTTTCTCTTTCTGTTTTTTTTTTTTTTAACACCAGAAACAACACGATTCCCCAAAAATCATATTTTATCGATAGCTTCCATAAAACCATTTTTAACTCTTTGTACAGTATTTGGCTATGATTTTGAGTACATTTTATTATTGAAGTAAGTTTTGCACTGAAATATTGTTTAAATATTTGATATGTTCAACATTTTTGCATAATCATCTACAACTAAATCCTGATCAAGTATTTGTTTTGGAGGGAATAAAGATATGGTAACAAATAACGTATGCTGCAAATTGATTGTGGTTTATTCAAATATCAATAAATGCTGTGACGTTAATGTGTAGCTACGGAACTTAACTCGGTATTCCGAAACTCTCTAGTAAAATAGAGTCTCACTTTGAGGCCAATCATACACGAACTTCCAAAAGAACCCGAAACTAATTTATGCCCACGCGTCTTGTATAAAACTACTGCTACACAAGTCGGATGTTCCGTGTAATCTTACAATTAACTGTCAGAAAATTTGTCTGACAATTAATTGAAAGAAATCTGACAACCATATGTACACTAGCTGACAATCGTGTAATCTTGCAATTAATTGTCAGAAAATGTATCTTTAAGAGGGTAAATTGTAAGATATTTGATAATCGTGTTCACACACTCACAATTTATTGTCAGGCCTAACAATTTTAAACGTTGTCTGACGTTTCTGACAATGAAGAAATTGTAAGGCATATTGTCCTTCAAACTTCTTAACAATACCTACTCTAAGCTTTATATACATACCTTACAAGTTACAACATAATATACTTTATACCTAGCTCTAAGTATACTTTTTAAAGCTTGTTATTTTATTATTCTAAAAATTAATATTGTTTAATAAGAGAATAAAATATATTTAGATTGATTTGTAAACCTCTATTTCAATATAAGAAGACACGTTATAAGATGTACGTTTTTCATCATCATACAATTTTTTCATTGTCAGACAATTAGCAGCCAAGGTTCAAATGAAACAGTTTCCATAACCAACAAAAACTGGCAATTATACTCTGTCCAACAAAAATTGTCAGTACAGGGAAGATAGGACGTTTGTCTCTCATTCTGGTTGCATTGCCATGCATAAGTGTGTCGCCTTTTAAAGCTCTCACATGGATTCCGTAGTTTAAATTATAAATCGCCGCAAATGAGAGTAAAAAAACGCGTAGGGCTACCGTCTGCCGATTCAAAACGACTGAAAACAATATTCAATTTACCTTTTCCCACAACGCCAAGCGGTAAGATAATAGGCGCGTTTTCTTTTAAGTTGAAAAGCAATACGACAACACTCAACATACTCATCTTTTTAAAATGTATTCTCAAAAGCTTCAAATCCCAAAAGCTCCTTAATAAAAACCACTGAAAAAGCTCCTTGCTTGTAATTGAGAATGATAATGGTAACTCTGTTTTGATGTAGATAAAGAGCGCACGATCGTATTGAGTGACACTTGACACTCTTGTCTTGACCTTGACAGTATCTCATCAGCAGTGGGGTGGGATACGACGGTCGTGTTGGGGTGTACAACTTTTTGCAAAGAACTACGACAACAATTCCTTAAGAAAAGTCAGTGGCTTGCTCTTTTTTTAGTGACATTTTTCCTAACGCATTGTACTGAGGGTGCATCAGGCGCCACTGCTTTACAAAAAGCTCTCCCATAAGGCCTGTACTGACAATTTTTGTTGGACAGAATATAGTTGTGTGTGTACACAATTGGTAAATATTCGACCAATCTTTTACTATTAATTGGTAGGTATTTAGCCAGCTATCTAAAAAGAATTGTCAGCCAACTTCTGACAGTAAATTGTAAGAGATTGGTAGATTTTCTACCAACCATGTACACACACAACTTAACTGTCAGCTCATTGTTAGATATTTGTGAGACGTTGTCAGGTCTGACAATATTGTAAGATCTACCAATCGTGTACTCTTTACTTAGTTCTGTATTAATACCATATTCTATTTAACGTTTTGTACCGTGAAAGTTTATGTAAATAACTGAAAACGCTACAAGAAATCCCATGAAAACAAACTCTAAGGTCCTTTATAGTAATTTTGTTTTTCCCATTCAAATTATAAGCTAGGCAAAATGGTTTGGTCTCCTTTGGTTACGGAAACCAAAGAGTACGCTCATAGTCATATTGGTTTTTTTTTTTTTTTTTTTTTTATAATCTACCCGCGCTCAAGGGATTATGATTACCCTTTAAATGTTTCAACACAGCGCGGGCGTGAAGTTAATGAAGAGAAAGAAGGATAGGATGTTTTGAGACTGTTGGTGGTTGTCTCAGATATTTTTATCTCCAGGGATGGCGGCTGAGCTAAAGCGGAGAAATGAAGTCTTATTTTTATGTCGCTTATAATTCACATTATCTTATTCGTGTTCATCCTTGTTGGGCATACTAGCTTAACTCAATTACATGTTGTTAGTGTTATGCCTGAACAACATGTAATGAGTAAACCAGCAACCCATTGATGACAATTTATTTTTTTTTATTTTTATAATTTTTATATTTTTTGTATGCTAAAGCTCCTTAAAAATTTGAATAGTATTGTGTGTATTCAAATCTTCACCAATTTTTATTTATTTTTTTTCAAACCTCAATGTGTCGAAAAACCTATATGACCGATGTCCTTGAAACTTGACAATTAATAGTTTTTTAGTATAATCTATAAGATGTTAGAAAAAATTGTATTTTATCTACAAATAACAGTACCCACCATACAAATATTAAAAACTGTCTTTCGAAAACCGTATTTTTCTCGAAATAGGCGCCTAGAATTTTAATACAAATTTTTTTCTTTCCATTGATTTTTACGATCTAAAGATAAATAAAAAAATTGAAATTAAGATATTACTGACTGCACACACATACCATAGAACCATTTTCTTGGATTTTGAATATGTTACTATCGGCATAACGGATTTTAATGAAATTTTGATTCTGAAAATTTTGTAAAACATTCCATTTCAAAACTTTAGAATTTTTTTTTTAAATTCTATATCTCAAAAAACGGGTCAATATTTTTTTTGTAAATTTAATTTTTATTCGTACAATAATAAAAACTTAAAGTTGGCGTACCAACATTTTTCTTAAAAATACTGAAAAAAGTTTGTATATAAAATTTAATTTTTTTAAGAAATCGGTAGGTCCCCTCCATTTTATTCCTAAAAACACGCATACAAGAATGGTTGAGAATTAAAGGTCACTCTGCATGGCTATTTACATAAAATTTGCAACAATACACGCGAAATTTTAAACAGTCTAGTGTTAAGGTATCAGTATGATTCTTCTACTTAACAATTTCCAAACTTTAAAGAAGTTTACTACTCGTAATTCTTTCTTAATTTTAACCTTTCGTAACTAGTATCGTGCTAAGTCAATTTTTTTTATTAGATTGCATCTGAAGACACATAAAACAATGTCAGTGACTTATGTTATAATCAAAGAGCCATATGAAGTTAGTACGATACTAATAATATAAAATAGCTATTTGATGATTTTTACTTTAATAAAATGTTAGAGAAAGTATGACGCTAAACTCAATTGCGATATATGTATGTATGTACAAACATATGTAAAAGTATGTATACACAGAATGTATGTTCTTTATTACAAGAACTTGGGATTTTGATCAAATTTGGCATTACGATGATAGGGAGATGGAAAAAAGTGTGGCTAGCAATTCTGTTTGCCCAAATTTCTGTCTTTTCGCTCAAAATAACTTCTGTTTTCGCAATCAAAATGATTTCTTTTTTTCAAAAACTATTTCACAGATCCAATTAAAAGCTCAAGTGACCTCAACTCCAAGGTGCGTTTCGCCCAGGTACGACAGTGGGCTCATCAGTTAGATGCTGCCGTACTGATGAGCCCACTGTCGTACCTGGGCGAAACGCACCTTGGAGTTGAAGTCACTTGAGCTTTTAATTGAATCAGTCATTTCAAAAACCTCATAAGTCATTCAATTAGAATTTTTCAGGAATCAATAAAAACTGTTTCATGCTCAAACAAATGAGTTTTAAACCACTTTTTTATGCTTAACTAAGTATTTTAGTGGTAAGAAAATTAAAAAGCGAAGAAAATTCACAGTTTATTAATAAAAATAATGAAAAAAACCTAAAAAACTGTTCTTGACTTAAGTTGTTTTAGCAAGGACTGGGGTAAGTGGTATATAATTTAACCAAAAAAATGGTAGTAATTATATTTTGTATTGCTTATTATTGAAAATTACACTTAAGAATAACTTTTTGTCATGTTTTAATATCTTTAAGGTACATAGATTGATTATCTTCAACATTTTCTTATTGAAGAGATTGGTAGATTTTCTACCAACCATGTACACACACAACTTAACTGTCAGCTCATTGTTAGATATTTGTGAGACGTTGTCAGGTCTGACAATATTGTAAGATCTACCAATCGTGTACTCTTTACTTAGTTCTGTATTAATACCATATTCTATTTAACGTTTTGTACCGTGAAAGTTTATGTAAATAACTGAAAACGCTACAAGAAATCCCATGAAAACAAACTCTAAGGTCCTTTATAGTAATTTTGTTTTTCCCATTCAAATTATAAGCTAGGCAAAATGGTTTGGTCTCCTTTGGTTACGGAAACCAAAGAGTACGCTCATAGTCATATTGGTTTTTTTTTTTTTTTTTTTTATAATCTACCCGCGCTCAAGGGATTATGATTACCCTTTAAATGTTTCAACACAGCGCGGGCGTGAAGTTAATGAAGAGAAAGAAGGATAGGATGTTTTGAGACTGTTGGTGGTTGTCTCAGATATTTTTATCTCCAGGGATGGCGGCTGAGCTAAAGCGGAGAAATGAAGTCTTATTTTTATGTCGCTTATAATTCACATTATCTTATTCGTGTTCATCCTTGTTGGGCATACTAGCTTAACTCAATTACATGTTGTTAGTGTTATGCCTGAACAACATGTAATGAGTAAACCAGCAACCCATTGATGACAATTTATTTTTTTTTATTTTTATAATTTTTATATTTTTTGTATGCTAAAGCTCCTTAAAAATTTGAATAGTATTGTGTGTATTCAAATCTTCACCAATTTTTATTTATTTTTTTTCAAACCTCAATGTGTCGAAAAACCTATATGACCGATGTCCTTGAAACTTGACAATTAATAGTTTTTTAGTATAATCTATAAGATGTTAGAAAAAATTGTATTTTATCTACAAATAACAGTACCCACCATACAAATATTAAAAACTGTCTTTCGAAAACCGTATTTTTCTCGAAATAGGCGCCTAGAATTTTAATACAAATTTTTTTCTTTCCATTGATTTTTACGATCTAAAGATAAATAAAAAAATTGAAATTAAGATATTACTGACTGCACACACATACCATAGAACCATTTTCTTGGATTTTGAATATGTTACTATCGGCATAACGGATTTTAATGAAATTTTGATTCTGAAAATTTTGTAAAACATTCCATTTCAAAACTTTAGAATTTTTTTTTTAAATTCTATATCTCAAAAAACGGGTCAATATTTTTTTTGTAAATTTAATTTTTATTCGTACAATAATAAAAACTTAAAGTTGGCGTACCAACATTTTTCTTAAAAATACTGAAAAAAGTTTGTATATAAAATTTAATTTTTTTAAGAAATCGGTAGGTCCCCTCCATTTTATTCCTAAAAACACGCATACAAGAATGGTTGAGAATTAAAGGTCACTCTGCATGGCTATTTACATAAAATTTGCAACAATACACGCGAAATTTTAAACAGTCTAGTGTTAAGGTATCAGTATGATTCTTCTACTTAACAATTTCCAAACTTTAAAGAAGTTTACTACTCGTAATTCTTTCTTAATTTTAACCTTTCGTAACTAGTATCGTGCTAAGTCAATTTTTTTTATTAGATTGCATCTGAAGACACATAAAACAATGTCAGTGACTTATGTTATAATCAAAGAGCCATATGAAGTTAGTACGATACTAATAATATAAAATAGCTATTTGATGATTTTTACTTTAATAAAATGTTAGAGAAAGTATGACGCTAAACTCAATTGCGATATATGTATGTATGTACAAACATATGTAAAAGTATGTATACACAGAATGTATGTTCTTTATTACAAGAACTTGGGATTTTGATCAAATTTGGCATTACGATGATAGGGAGATGGAAAAAAGTGTGGCTAGCAATTCTGTTTGCCCAAATTTCTGTCTTTTCGCTCAAAATAACTTCTGTTTTCGCAATCAAAATGATTTCTTTTTTTCAAAAACTATTTCACAGATCCAATTAAAAGCTCAAGTGACCTCAACTCCAAGGTGCGTTTCGCCCAGGTACGACAGTGGGCTCATCAGTTAGATGCTGCCGTACTGATGAGCCCACTGTCGTACCTGGGCGAAACGCACCTTGGAGTTGAAGTCACTTGAGCTTTTAATTGAATCAGTCATTTCAAAAACCTCATAAGTCATTCAATTAGAATTTTTCAGGAATCAATAAAAACTGTTTCATGCTCAAACAAATGAGTTTTAAACCACTTTTTTATGCTTAACTAAGTATTTTAGTGGTAAGAAAATTAAAAAGCGAAGAAAATTCACAGTTTATTAATAAAAATAATGAAAAAAACCTAAAAAACTGTTCTTGACTTAAGTTGTTTTAGCAAGGACTGGGGTAAGTGGTATATAATTTAACCAAAAAAATGGTAGTAATTATATTTTGTATTGCTTATTATTGAAAATTACACTTAAGAATAACTTTTTGTCATGTTTTAATATCTTTAAGGTACATAGATTGATTATCTTCAACATTTTCTTATTGATGGGCACTTTTAAAACATAAGCCTTTGCTGAAAGAAGTGAAACCGAAGTTCCAACTTTATTTATTACTAATAATAAATGTTTAATCAATCCATCAATATACATATACCTATGATAGTACCTTTTCTATGTGAAGCATACTTAAAGCTCATATATGTCGGAGGTGCTTTTTTTCTGTTTTTGTGGGATTTTTTTCTATAAGATTCAGTGTTGACAAACATGTTTTTTTTTTGTACAAATTTGTCCACAATTTCATGAATTCCAAAACATCTTCAGTTTTTAGCTCTATGACTGTATTTTCTAAATTTCGAATGAGATGGGCGTGAATTTGACAGACGCGACGGATGAATATGAAAAGCTAAGATAGACAATGAAGTGCAAATCATCAGATCATTCAATTTCAGAGATCATTCATAAAAATGAGAAAGAGAGTCTGAGACTAAACGGAGACCTTGGGGTCCCCAGCATTTATTTTGTGAAGATCCGATTTGAAACCTTCCAAAAAAAAAGTATTGAACGACCCAGGAGAAAATTTCTAATCCAACGAATAAGGGCTTCATTGATACCAAACTCACGTATTTTCGATATAATAGCTTGATGCCAAAATCCATCAAATGCCTTAGAAATATCAAGCTCAATGATCTTACTTGGACATATGATTATACTCTTCTGCAACTTGATATCAACAGTTCCTCGGTTTTTTCAAATCTCTTAGATAAATTAGTTTATGTCTTGTCTTTCAATTTTATAATTTGTTATAACATTTCATTAAGGTATTACACGTTCTCTTCTTTCTCGGCGCACCATCACTCTCTGTTTCACTTGAAGACATTTTTAAAGCTAAAATTACTTTTCGCAGAAAATAGTTGTATGAAAAACGCAAGTTTGAATTTGATGACGGTTGTTATCAAATTGAAGATTTAAATATTGTTGAACCAATCAGAGCAAAGCAAATTTAAAATATCAAACTACTCCCGCCATTTTGGTAGTGCATGCAAAAACCTCTTAAGTCACTGACTTATGTTGTTTATGCAATGAACGTCTTTCTTACGGTATTATTTGAAGAGGAAGGAATGCACAGACTTACGTGGTTCTTACCCAGAATACGCATCCCTTTAAGGAACCATTTTAAGCAAAAAAAGCATTTTGGAAAAAAATGTGACTTAAGAGGTTTTTGAAATGACCGATTCAATTGAATTTCATTCAATCACTCCACTTAAACAAAAATAATTGTCTATCTTAATTTATTTCACAGATCTTTATAAAATTTTCAGTTTCAAAAAAAAGATTTAAAAATTACTTTTGGGTAAAGGTTTCTTAAATGCAAGAAAAAAAAATATAGAAATAAGTATTAATACATCCAATAAAACCACTGTTTTGATTTTCCATTTGCTCAAAAACGATACAAGGCATTTTAAAGGTTTATTCTTGTGTAAGTTAACATTGACATGACATGATTTCATTTTATCTACTTTTAAAATGAGTTCCATGCTTTTTAACAAATTTCTCTTGTTTTTAAATAAAATATTTTCTTAAGTCTTATGCGATCCAATCATGTATTTTATTTTAAAATTTCACATAAACTTACAATGAAAGTTATCATCGATTAATCAGTTGCTCTAAAATAATAACCAAAGTGTAAAATTCAATTACATCCCAAATCACTTCAATTCTGATTCTGGGGTATAATAGTGAAAACAACCAAAACTAATATTTGCCTGTGACAATAGCTTCATTAAATGGTAATTTGATAGAAAAGTATTTATCGTGTTCAGTTTAAACGGCGAAGCCATTATCGTTTATTTTTGTATTTAGAAACTTTATCCCAACGTCAACATACACTCTGCTTTGAGTTTTCATAACAGAAGAAATAATAATGGTTATGACCTAAGAACAGTTTTTTATATGTACGAGTTGTACAAACTCGAATCCTTTAATGAGCTGCTCCCCAACAATAGTAGAAATGCCTTTTAGATATTGATTGTGAACATGATATGTGGTTGATCTATTTTATTCTTTCAAGGCCGTAGCCAGTGGGCATGACACTCGGTTGATCGTCCAACAATTTGTTTTAGAAATTTTCTTTTACTTTCCTCGAGGCAATATCACTCCTAATTCAAAGTGATAGAACGCAAATAAAAAAATAAATAATTCTACTGTAGTATCTTAATAAATGAGAAACACTTGTATCTTGCTTAAGATCTGAATACTGACTGACTTTATTTATTATAATACATTTACATGTACAAGTCTTAATTCTCTATAGGTTTACACAAGGGGCGCGTTCCAATTATGGAAACGTTCTTAAATACGATCATGAACATGAAATAATTATAACATCTACCATACAAAACACAAATAAAGTAAAAACGTAGATAAATAAATAAATTGACAAATAAAATATAAAATAAATAAACCAAAACAAAGATAACGAAATGAATACATAAATATTATTTGAATAAATAGATAAAAAAATACATACATACAAAATAAATTATTTAATAAATACATAAATTAAACAAGTACAAATTAGTACAAAGTTTTATTAGTTTTCTAAAGTGGCATAATCTTCGTGGTTTCCCTTCTAGCTGATTCCTTGGTGGTTCTCGTCGGCTTCCGAAAAATTTCAATGAAGTCTTTATCTTCAAAAGGAATTCATTGAAAATTTTGACTAGGTCTTCGGATTCCTTAACATTGTGGAACATTGTTGATAATGAAATTGATTTGTTGTCTCTTGTCTCTCTAATCGGTTTATTCGGCGCTCATGAACAGACAATTTGTCACGTCCACAATTAAGCTAGAGAGTGAACTGAGGAGCATTCCTAGCGAAACGGTTATTTCGGGTGGACTGATTGGGGTAAGGAATAAATCTGGCTACTTTGAGTGAGTATTGCTTTTGAAAGAAGCGATAAGGAAATACATGTAACCTTGCGACGGTGTTCGAGAGATGGGAATGATATCATAATATGTAGTTCGTTCTGCTTCCAATTAGTTTAAACGCTCTGTTCTGGATTCTATCCAATAAAAGAATTTTGGTTTGCACCTACCCAAGGATGTGAGTTATACTCGAGTTTTGAATGTATAAATGCCTTATAAATTGTAGCCTGATCAGAAGGGGTGAAAATGTCTTACATAAATACAGAAATCCTAAGCATTTAGTAGCATTTAATCTTTTTGATTCTACATACTATTTACATTATGTGGGTATACATAATTAAGGAAATTTGAACTCCAATATTTATTTATTAAAAACTCCGTAGTCAACAAATTATTTATTGAAAAATCATACATACCCCCTTCCGAAATAATTTATTGGCTACGGTCTAGTTTGCTCTCCTTCCAGATTGGCAGTTTTATTGGGTGTTGTCGTGGCTATAATTACCTACCCTTTGTGTTCTTTTTTTAACAGAAGCTGTTTATTAGAATTAGACGTTTTATTGTACTTTTGACAGAACTTTGAAAAGGAAATCACTGTATTTAGTGAACAAGTGGATTGAATTCTCCAGAAAGTGTTCTTTAAAATTTTCGAAAAGTTCAATTTACATGCCTTTTCATTTTGTTTTCCGCCGCGATTGATTATAAATGTGTATGTAGTATGTTTGTTCAGTCTGTGGTCCAATTTGCACATTTATGTAGATGTAGATAGTTATAAAAGATATGATTTTTTCCAAAAAATGAAGGTAGATAATATGAAATCAACTTTGATTCGTATCGAAATGACAGAGCATTACTCAATTTACATGAAAGTATATTCGTACATCTACCGAAAGGATGTACTTACGTCTATAAAGCTATTATTATCATCATGAAAAGCATTTCTTGTGTTATTCAAATGTTCTAGAGATATTCCTAATTCTAAGTCGCTGATTAAACTATTTGGAGTTTGAAAATGATGTACCTACGTTTGACTTTGTAGTTTTAAAATACCTTTGCAGGTTGAGTACATGAAATTTAGAAAGTTAATTATTTTGTATAAATGAATAAGAATTTAATTCTTGGTTGGATATAGTTCACATTGGATTTATATCTTGAACTAGATTCAGGATGAACTGAATTTAACAAAAATTGGATGGCCGCGACGAAACGCCAAATTGTTAGTTATTTTGCTTATCTGAAAAATCTTAACTCTAGGTTTTCGGGACGCCTTGATCCTGGCGAAATCCAACTGGTTGAATTGATTAAAAAAACTGTTGCTGCGACAGTCAAATCTCACTCTGTATGATGGATAATACAAGAAAACGGTAGCTTTAGCTAAAAGGAAGTGTTATAGTCAAGCGGCATAGTGCCTATATAAATAAGAATTGTGCACTCCAATTTTATGCCAGTGATGGATAGGCAAAAAAGTGATTTTTAGATAACGGGCTATTTCCAATTACTGCAATAGGTCGGCGGGGCTGGATATTGTTTTCAGCTAGGGGATGGCAACTAAGAAGTCTTCACAATTCATATGAACTCAACGAAAATAACATGAGAGCTCTCATATCAGCGAATATTATAGGGTAGGCATAAAATGGCTTCACTCTAAAAATGACGGTATGAGTTATGACTATTCGAATTGAAGAGGTTCTGGAAGACTTAGGAACATTGGCCGCGTTCGCTTCGTAGTCCGATAGGGTATCTAAGATACTTTAGTATCCGATACGTTGGCGAACGACCAAAACTGAATAGGTAACATTTACTGTCAAAGACAAAAAAAAACGACGTGACTCGACCAGGGTTGGTCGAATCAAGTACATGCCTAATTTATTACAATTTGTTATGTCTGCTACATAAGTAGTTAATTCATAAAATAAAGAAAATAGAATAATGGAAACCGAACAATTTTGCACATTTATGATCTTATGAAGGTTTGTAAAAAAACTGAAAATGTTTCATTTACCATAAGGATGAAGAATTGTACGAATTATATGTACATGATGGATGGGAAGTTTATTTTTGCAGACAAACAATTTTCATAATCAAAGGATTTGGATTATGAACACATGATTCAAAGATATTTGTTAGTTCTGAATTTATTGTACAAGGTACATACATAAAAATATTACCGAAAAACTTTTTAAAAATAATGAAAATCAAGAACTGGTATTGAAACTTGAAACTGTTAAGAAGCACAGCACACTGCTGAAGAGAGCTCCAGTACGATTATTTTCTATTTTAATTAAAGTAAATCCAACTTCAGCCCAATAATTATGTAGCTTTCGACCAGCCATTTTCACTTCGCTTATTAAAATTGAATAAGTCCAACTAACATATTTTCCAGACCTAATCTCTTGAAATCTGAAAAAAAAAACTCCCATACAATTCTCCTATATCCCATATATCATAATATTTTTATTTTAAGAGGTTCACACTTTTGCAGCTGAAAACTACTTAAATTTTATAGCTTAACTATTTTCTCTTCTTGCAATAAGATTATAATAAGCTTATAGTCCTATAAAAATTCTTTTCTGAAAACTCAGCTCTAAATATTTCCATATAATCCCACAACAAGTCATGTTTAAGAGTTAAGGTCATTTCATACTTCTATGAAAACCCTAAAAGAATTTAAGTTTAATACCTCCTATATCAAGAAACAATCTGAAGTTCAAAGAATAAATGTTTTGCAGTAAGATCCTAATGAGATCTTTAATTGAACAAGCCCAACTACTCACAAACTTTACTTTTGTAAATTAGTACTAGACGAAACAAATGTTAAAAAGTTACAATTCGGCCAATCCTGAACTCAACACGAAAGAAAATAGATCAGCTGAATTCAAAATTCTCTTTGGATAGTTTAGTATACCAACAATTTTTGGATAGCTTTAGTTTTCTGCTTGACATCAGCTGTTTCGTTTGTCAGCTGATTTTTCCTATGGGATAACAACAACACAAACATATCCGTATACCCTTGGAAACGTAGGCGAACTCGGCCATTATTTTAAGACAGAGCTAGCTAGTCACTTGACACTCAGACGACAATTCGAATCAGGAAGATGGCTTTCATCACAAAGTTTCCAGAAAGTTATGCTCGCAAAAAAGATTTTCATTGAGGATAGGAAACTATTTTCTCAAGCCCTAAGCTAGAATGAAGCTATTTAAGGAAACATATTGTTGTGAACAGAGCTTTATACTACTACAGCGCCATCTGTTGGAAAATTACATATCTAATTTATGGAAGAAACAAAAAGCTCTTTTCCAATGTCAAATGTATTTCCCCTTATTCCAACTATCTACGAGTAGAACATTCCAAGACGAGAAGCTTCGCGAATTTTCGAGAACAACTAACATATGAGTATACAGGGTGATTTACATAAGGTGTGACAAAAAGCTAGGGCGTGTAGGTTGGACTTAGACAAGAAAAAAATCGTATGGGAGGGGGGGGGTCTATTTCTCCCCGTTTAGGCGGGAGGGGCAATTTAAGAAAAAAATCACTTAAAACAGAAAAAAAATTATTAAAAAATAACGGTCATACCTACAGAGTAATGCTATACCATTTTGAAAAGCCAGAAATACATTCTTTAATTTTGTTTTTAAATAAAGTTGTTCGAGTGAATAGTTTTTGAAAAATTAATTTTCAAAATCAAAATTTTGAAAAAAAAAATGAAAATTTTTTTTTAAACAATTTTTTTTTTCAAAATTTTACGTAATTAAGTATTATTTTTTTATTCAATATTCAATGCTCTTATTAATTCTTGATCAAACATTAAAAAAAAAACAGTTATTAGTGATAAAAAATGTCATCATTTTCATCACTTCATTCACTTCATCACTTTGGGGATGGTCTTGGTGTTGGCTCCTTGTTTTTGTTAGCTCTTGCTTAATGGCTAGGTTCTTATAAAAACCATGGTAAATGAGTGGAATAAATTTAAGTAAATCCATCATATCCCTTATTTTATCTGACGTAACTTTACAACGAGTTGGATAGAGATTGAGATTGAAGGTTCCTCCCTTTCTTTGGCTTTCCTAAATAAACTTCATAAAACTCAACTTCTTTATATTTGAAAGAAAATTAAATTTGAAAGAAAAAGGTGAATTGCGATGGAATCGAAGCCACCTGATTTTGAACCATGAAAAATTATGTCCATCAACGGTCAAGGTTATCTCGCTAGCGGTTTATAAATTTAAATAAAAAAAAAAAAGTTTAGACCAATTTTTTTCAAAATTGTGAAATGAAGTGCTAAATTGGCAAAATATATGTTTATTTAGAATACAGCTCTTGAAATTGAATAAATAGGATAAATTCAAAGTTTCCTTAAATCCAGATTTTTTAAATGCATACACCCAACTCCGAAAACTGGAAGGAGGATTTGCGCCCTGCCTGCCGTTGCCAAAATAACGGGTGGCAAACCAATTGTGCTACAATAAGAAATTCAAATAACTTTTTTTTTAATCGATGTATTTCATTTATTTTTTTTTTATTGGTTAGAAAATTAAATATTATTTTAAATAGTTAGTTGTTTTTAAAGATTATTGACCGCAAATGACCTCCACGCTGTCCCACGCATATGCGGCACCTGGTCAAAAAATTATTCATTGCGGCCTGAAGAGTTGAAGTTGGGATCGCCTCAATTATTGTCGTTATGGACTGCTTTAGTTCAATTAAATTCCTGGGCTTCGTTTTATACACCTCTTGCTTGACATAACCCCATAAAAAGAAGTCTGGTGCAGTCAGGTCAGGTGACCTTGGGGGCCAGCGAAGAGTGGAGTTCCTAGAAATTAATTTGTTTGCGAATTTTTTGTTTAGCTCCGCCATAACTGGTCTGGCTATAATGTGCAGTTGCTCCATCTTGCTGAAACCAAACGCTGTTGAATGGTATACGTCTTCGGTGCAGTTCTGGGTAAAAAAACTCCTTCAACATCTTTAAATAACGGTCCCCATTGACAGTAACGGTTACACCGTTTTCTTCAAAGAAGTACGGCCCGACAATACACCTTGATGAAACTGCGCACCACACAGTGACTCGTTCTGGGTGCAGTTCCGTCTCATGGAGCATTTCTGGATTAGACTCATTCCATATACGGCAATTTTGCTTGTTTACATTGCCGTTAAGATCAAAATGGGCCTCATCAGACATGAACAAACAATTGATCAATGTGTTGTCTTCTTCGGCCATTGATATCATTTTTTGGCAAAATTCCAGGCGAACAGGCAAATCCTGAGGGTTTAACTTGCTAGTAATTTGGACTTTGTACGGAAACAAGTTTAAATCGTCATGAAGTATCCGTTGTAATGACCGTCTACTAATTCCAATTGGCCCCGATAAGTTTCGGGTCGAAACGCTCGGATTGGCCTGTATTGCAGATGCTACTGCTGCGATTGTATCCTGAACCCGAACATTGGCATCTCGATGGTACGGCCTTCGTGCGATGCTTCCAGATTCGGCAAACATGTTTACAAACCTCATAATGGTCCATCTACTCGGGGGATTACCGCCAAACTCCCGCCTAAATTCCCTTTGGACGGAAATGACGGACTGCAAAGCATGGTACCGTTGCACCATCCAAATTCTTTTCTCCGTATCCCAAGCATCCATTTTTATAAATCTAAATAGTAACCTACAAAATAAAAAAAAAATAAGCCGATTACTCACACAGAAAAAAAGTTATTACGTTTTATTTGTGTACCACAATTGGTGCGCCACCCTGTATTAGCGAAAATAGTACTGGAATGCATCACTCGATGCCGAACAAGCAGGTTTCCGCGCTGGATCCTTATGCATTGATCATATCAATATTTTAAGGATCATAATTGAGCAGTGCGTCGAATATCGATCACCACTTCACCTGCTTTCATTGACTTTGAGAAGGCTTTCGATAGGATCAATAGAGAATTTATTTGGCTTTGCTTTACGCAGGAGGGGTATCCCGGATAAATTAATAGCTATTATTAAGGCAACTTGGGATGGATCCAAATGTCATGTTTTGCACGAAGGGAGGCTGTCAGAAGAGTTTGAAGTCCAAAGTGGAGTCAGACAGGGCTGAATTCTGTCATCAATATTGTTTGGTGACAAATGATGTCCTACGAGCGGCCTTGACGGAAACGGAGGGATTCGATGGACTCTGTCGTATCACCTGAAACATCTTGACTATGTGGACGACGTATGCCTGCTCTCTCATAGGATCATGGATCTCCACCAAATGACAACAGGGGTGGAGAGAGAAGCAGAAATCATGGGGCTGAAAATCAACTCCGGCAGAACAAAGATGATCAGCCTGGGAACCCAGTCATCTTCTCTCATAAATATTTCTCAACAACAGGTATATGGAGGAATAACTCTCTAAGCTTAAGAACCAAGCTACGACTGTTTCGATCCAACGTCCAATACGTTTTATTTTACGGTTGCAGCACTTGGAAAGTAACAGCAGGTATCACTAAGAAGCTGCAAATCGTATATCGTATGTATATATCGTATATCAAACGAAGAGCACCTCAAGAAAACGGGTCAGGATCAGGATCCTATTGAAGAAGAAGAAGAGCTGGACGACGAGAAGCTCATGGAGAAGGACAGTCGAGGAGTAGTCAGCAACTAGGTTGGAGGGAGTTGCGACTAATATCCAGCAACCGAACACGATGGTGAGCTGGCGTTGTGGATGCCCTATGAACCACTAGGGGTCCCCCACGGACATAAAAGTTCTCAGGACCTAAGTAAGTAAGTAATTATACACCCAACCTCGCAGATACCTTAAATCCTATAGCGTGCCTTAGTAGGGGGTTTCAGGGGGGCAGCATGCAGAACGAGGTGAAAAAGACGAAACAAACCATACCCCCACGTCTGTTCGAGAATAAAATTGACGAAATAAATCGAAAATGAGAGCCACTGACTTGGTTCTTTTACCGTTAACTAAGGAACAAAACAATTTTTGAATTAGGTCATTACAGCACTAAATAGAGGTCAATTTTGCGGAGATTTTGGCATTAGTTTTGGATTTTTTTTACATGACTTGGTTGGGTACAGCTGTGAGCCCTCCATATACATATATGTATTTACCGATGAAACTATGAATTACCTAATAAGTTATTTTAGGATAAGATTTTAATAAAATTTCAAATTTAAAATTGAAAACAGTTGATGAAATAAACATTAATAAAAGTAATGAAGCACTAAACGGATTATGACTACCTTTATAATGTTTGAGAACTGTGCGGGAGTTTTAGGAAAGTTGATAAGGATTTAAAAGGAGATACCGATGCACATTGGTTTTGAATATCGGAATATTATAATGGGAGGAAAATATAGGGTATACCACATTCGTGTTGTGCGGTAAAAGAAAGAATCTCTGAATTTAACCGTACGCCAGAAGTTGGGCTTAAGGATAAGCTGAAGCTCCCTGAAGCGCGAGTATTAAGGTTAAATTTTTTAAGAGTAGGAATGCAACTGGCTATTTCACTAGCACGCTACTTATAAAAATAACAGTAAAATAATGAAAGAAAAAACATTTCGGCGGTATTAAAGAGATTAAAAAGTTTATTTTATACCTCTATTACCTACCATTTTGAAATCCCTTTTTCGGACTCTATCCAAGAGACTCAAGTGAGTTTTTTGAGCGCCTGCCCAAATATGGGAATTATACTCGAGCTAATGTTAATGTTAATGTTAATGTTAATTTTAATGTTAATGTTAATGTTAATGTTAATGTTAATGTTAATGTTAATGTTAATGTTAATGTTAATGTTAATGTTAATGTTAATGTTAATGTTAATGTTAATGTTAATGTTAATGTTAATGTTAATGTTAATGTTAATGTTAATGTTAATGTTAATGTTAATGTTAATGTTAATGTTAATGTTAATGTTAATGTTAATGTTAATGTTAATGTTAATGTTAATGTTAATGTTAATGTTAATGTTAATGTTAATGTTAATGTTAATGTTTATGTTTATGTTAATGTTAATGTTAATGTTAATGTTATTGTTAATGTTAATGTTAATGTTAATGTTAATGTTAATGTTAATGTTAATGTTAATGTTAATGTTAATGTTAATGTTAATGTTAATGTTAATGTTAATGTTAATGTTAATGTTAATGTTAATGTTAATGTTAATGTTAATGTTAATGTTAATGTTAATGTTAATGTTAATGTTAATGTTAATGTTAATGTTAATGTTAATGTTAATGTTAATGTTAATGTTAATGTAAATCTTCGAGATTTAGGCTGGTATTCACCGAACGCTCTTAAACGGCTCTTAACTTTACGAGGCTCTTAACTTGAAATTTCTTTGGGGTACTCACCAACCACTCACAAGTGTTTTTCGAAGTTCGAAAATGAGAGCCACTCTCTCTTGTTCATGCATACCCAAACTGGTAAATGTTGTGGAATGTTGGTCTTGACGAATCTTCTTGACAGCAAATGGATACCTACTCTTCTATTTGGCATTGCTCACATGGATTTGAGTCAAATGCGTGCGTGGCACGTCTAAGCGAACAAACTTTCGAAGAGAGCGCTCGTAAATTTAGGAGTGGTCGGGACAACTCCTAACTTTTAAGAGCGCTCGTAGATCTTCACTAATATTGCTTGGTGAATAGGTTTATGAGGGCTCGGTGAATACCAGCCTTAAAGAAGATTTATTGTAAATCCACATAAATACAGGATTTTATATTGGTGAAAACGTAGTGTTATTCCGTAAACGAGCAACATTTGAAATTTTGGGCCCTTGTATCTATTCTGGTAAGGAATTACTAAAGTTTAGGTCCCAGATGATGTTAAGTATCAAACCAAATAGTATATAAGATCGATTCAAGTGCGAATATATTAAAAAAAGTGTAGTTAATAATTTCAAATATTTATTTTTATTTAATTTTGTTTCAAATACTGCAAAAATGCAAGCCATTCAATTCTTCATTAGAAATTCTTCATTGAAGTACGTTTATACATGTATGACTGAGTAATTTGAATTTAATAATTTGGGGAAGTTCCAATATATGTATATATATATTCGAAACATTGCTCCGTAACATTATTGCATAATTCAAAGAATGAATGGTCATCAGGAAGATCATACAAAATTTGAAAATAAAATTTTCCAATTTTAAGGTTCATGTAAATAAATGTCAAATAAATAATCAATTTAAAATATTATTTTAATTTTTTTAGAAGCTTCTGTGAACAGAATTGTATTGTAATCAATGAAGCCGATAGTGTCAAACTTTGAAAACATCTTTTGGTTAATCGCAAAGGTAAATCGTTTTAAAAATTTGTATGGAAGGAACCATTATTGTTGGTCCTTATAGAACACCCTTTCTAATCTCTCATATAGTCTTAAGAATCTGCTAGGTTCAACTTTCAAATAATGTAGACCAAATCATTTTCTAAGTATGTACGAGTATATTGACTTTTCAAACAAGCATTTTAAAAGTCCCAAAATTATTATTTGAAAGATATTCGTATATGTTTTAGGATTTTTTTAATGGTTAGTGCGTTGCATTGTCATACAGAGGGTCTTTTGCCTTCGATTCTCAGTCGCTGCAAGAAAGATTTTCATTGGTGTATTGCCTCTTGCAAGAAATTTTAAAATCCTCCAAGATGATCTCTTTTCATGAAAAGTACTGCATCCCGCCATTCCTGATAAGACAGATACAGTAATGGTTCAGTTTTTTGTTGACAGTTATTATTTAACCTTAAAAATAAAATAAAACAAACTGTCCAAAAAACAATTGGTAATAAGACTGCTGAGTTATCCCTCTCTTTTCCTTATAGTTTTTCGGCTATTTCTCATTTTCAGTGCGGTGTTCACTCAGTGAACTTCACTATACTAAGTGGAGTAAGGATTGAGAAAAAGACTCCTTTTCACTTATGCATATATTCAAACTTTATCACAAATCTGGCACAGCCGTATTAATAAAAAACGCTTATTCCACCTATATTCCATGGTTTTGCTAAACCATGGAAAAGGAGTTAAGCCATGGCTTAAATATTTTCATTAATAAAAACAAAATGTTCCCGGAATAGTAAAATGACGTTTATCAAAAATCCTTTTAAGAAAATCTTCTATAAAAGTAAGCAATCTCTTTTTTATATTCTGTGGCTACCTAAATTGATTGTCAATTGCTTGTGTCTGACTGTGGACATTTCTATTTCTTATTCCTTCGCTAAACCACCTACTTCGGTGGTTTAACTTTATCATAATTAGTAAACGTCACTTAACAGAAAATTTGTTTTATTAATGAAATTTCGCACTTAGTTCAGGACTTATCGATAAACCTCCACTAAACCATCTTTATTAATATGGGTGGCAGTGTTTAAAGGAAGTCGAAACAGAAATAAAGATTTCCAGCCGTATTTATTAGAATTCGCTAAACGCGTGAATAGTTATGCTTCGGGTAGGGGGAAAGAATATACCCGAGGTAGGAATGCCTGTCGTAAGAGGCGACTAAAATCCAAACTCCGTATACTGAGAAAGACGTATACAAAATATGGAATGAGTAAAACAAATAGATATAGTACCCCAGGTGGCAATTCAGATTTCCTGAAAAATCCACCCTCTTCGGAGGTCGGCTCTACGGATTCTGGGGAGAGCCAATTATTCCAAAACTTGATAAATCCTTTTTCAAGAAAACCAATGGTAGCTCGATCACCACCATCAACATCGAGTGCTTCCGGGAAAAAGAGTCCGCCCAAAGCGCCGGAGCGTGAAAAAGAAGACTCGGAGAAAATAGAATGTCTTGAAAAAGACAATAACGAACTTCGTCAAAGACTCGACGAAACTTTGAAACTCTATCAAGAGCTGAAAGAAGAAATACATTTTCTACGAAATAACAGCGATGCCGTAAAGAAAGCACAGAAAGAAATTGAGCTTCTTCGGAAAGAAAATGAAGAGTTGAAAAAAACTCAAAGACAAAACGATTCGAAAACAACTCCACAGCAGCTGGGTGTTTGCGAATATAAAACAGACGAAGAAGAGCTAGAAAGAGAAACGTCTTCAAAAAGACCTAGCAAAAAACGTAAAGCATTCTCCTCGCCAGAGGGAACCTCGTCTTCCGAAATAATAAAAGTAAATGTACCAAAAGATACGAATAAGAAAGAAAAAACTACTAAAATAAGACCACCGCCACCGATTAATGTCATCGGGATTGCGGAATACAATAAGCTTAAAATAATCCTTGAGGCGTTAACCCCAGCGAATTTTAAAGTTATCTCGCTTAATAACAACAAGTGGAAAGTTTGTGTAAAAGACTCCGATAGCTATCGTCTGCTTTCGCGAAGACTTAACGAAGCAAATGTAGAATGGTATACCTACGAAAACAAATCAGAAAGACCTTTACGAGTCGTTGCAAGAGGCTTACATTCCTCATGTCAAAAAAACGATGTAATCCGTGATCTTAAAGAAAAAAATTACAAGATCTTAAATGCTGAGAACATCGTAAAAAAAGAAAAACAACAAAAAGATAGAGAAACTGTCGTGGTAAAGCGTGGTCTCCCACTATTTATACTCACGTTCGATAAGACAGAAAAACTAGAGGAAATCTACAGAATTAAAACAATACTGAACCTCGTTGTTAAGATCGAACCTCTGAAAAGCCGTACAAAGCAAGTGCCTCAGTGTAAACGCTGTCAAGGTTTCAACCACACGCAAAGCTATTGTAAAAAAGAACCTAGGTGTGTAAAATGCGCGGGAAAACATTTAACTGCTGACTGCACTGGAAATAGCAAAAGTCCAGCGAAGTGCATAAACTGCAATGGAAGTCACCCGGCAAGCTATAGAGGCTGTGAAGTAGTTAAAGAGCTACAAAAACGCCGAGAAAAAATTCATATGGAAAGAAAACCAAAGAAACAAATAAAAAGCCCAATATCTAAGACTCCTAAAAGAATAAATACACTAAGAGTCGGCATCGGCAAAGAAAATCAAACCCCATCAACGTCAAAGACATCTCCAAAGAAACGTACTGTTAAGTCATACGCCGAAATGGCAGCTGCACAGACATCTCCAAAGAAACGTAGTGTAAACACAAATACCAGAATGGCGGCTGCACCCGTAATAAATCAACCTAACTCTGACGCACTATCTCAATGCTTGGCTTTAATTTTGTCAAAATTTGAAGATCAGGTCAAAATCAATAGAACTATTTCTGATAGGTTAGCAAAAATCGAAGATTTTATTCGACCCAAACGTTTTAAAAAAAAATCATGATGGAAAACCTTAAAATTATTACGTGGAATGCCAACGGATTAAGGCAAAGACTTGAAGAACTAGAAATGGTCATACGGGAACAAGATATCGACATTTGTCTAATATCAGAAACCCACGTTAAAAAAGAATCAAATTTCAATATAAACGGTTATCTAGATTACCATGCAATTCATCCGTCGAACAAAGCAAGAGGCGGAGCATCATTATACATAAAAGAATGTATCAAACACTCGATAGGCCTTAAGCTTGAACTTGAACCGATGCAGCTTATAAGTGTGCAGGTTAAAACTAAACATGATACATTGAATTTCACATCTATATACTGCCCTCCACGGTACAGAATTGATAAAAATGATTTTTCAAACTTGCTAAAATCACTTAGACCATCTTTAATAATCGGTGGCGATTTTAATGCAAAACACACGTTTTGGGGTTCTAGATGCATTTCTCAAAAGGGCCGAGCGTTATATGAAGCCGGTATGGAGAATAATTGTGATTTTCATTCTAGTGGGAAACCAACTTATTGGCCGACAGATACCTCGAAAATACCTGACCTGATTGATTTCTTTATAGTCAGGGGAATACCGTCAAATCGAATAAAAATAACGGAATGCTTTGATCTTTTCTCTGACCACTCTCCCGTTATTCTCACTATGAGCGAAAGTATTGTTAAAATTGAAACACCACCTAGGTTAACAAACGGTAAAACTAACTGGGAAGGTTTTAAGAAAGATATTGAAGATAATGTTGAATTAAGGGTATCACTACAAACACCTCTTGAGCTTGAAGAAGCGGTAGATAATTTTGTGCATATTGTTCAAAAAGCCGCATGGAACAATACTCCTTACCAAAGACAAATGTCAGGCTATAGAGAAGCTAAATATCCCCAAGAGATAAAAGAGGTACTTAAAGACAAGCGAAAAGCGCGCAAAAAATGGCAACAAACTCGTGCTCCCCAACACAAAGCTAATTTAAATCACCTCAGTAATTTGCTTAAAAAGATGATATCAGATTTTAAAAACCGCGAAGCTGGAAATTACCTTGAAAACTTGACGGCAGGTAAAGAATCTAATTATTCTCTATGGAAAGCGATAAAAGCTACGAAAAAACCAAAGCTTCCAGCACCCCCGATTATGAAAGACCAAAATGAATGGGCAAGAAGCGATAAAGAGAAAGCAAACGTTTTCGCTGATTACCTAGAGGAAACATTTAAGCCGTTCAATGGGCAAGCATTGAATGATGATATAAGTGTGAATATAAATTCAAATGAAAGCTCCATCACAAGAAATGTTACGCTTGCCGAATTAAGCAAAGAAATTAAGAAACTGAAGTCAAAAAAAGCACCAGGATACGACTTAATTACTGCGGAAATTCTTAAAATGCTCCCACGGAAAGGTTTAGTAAACCTCCTTTACATAATGAACGCCACTCTAAGGTTAGAATATGTTCCAAATCAATGGAAAGTCGCAGAAGTAATAATGGTCTTAAAACCTGGCAAACCATCACATGAAAAGAAATCGTACAGGCCCATTTCACTTCTTCCTGTAGTGTCGAAGGTCTTTGAGAGAATATTTCTTCAGCGTCTTCAGCCCATAATAGAAGAAAAGGGTCTTATACCTGAACACCAGTTCGGTTTTAGAAGTAAGCACTCGACGATTGATCAAGTGCATAGAATCACCGATGTCATCGAGAAAGCCTTTGAAGAAAATAAAATTTGTTCAGCGGTCTTTTTAGATGTGTCTCAAGCTTTTGACAAAGTGTGGCACGAAGGCCTCAAATACAAATTGAGACAAGTCCTATCTGAAGGACTATACAACATTCTTAGAGAATATCTAGAGAAAAGAATTTTCCGCGTTAGGCACGGAAATGATTATTCAGATTTTAAA
This sequence comes from Chrysotoxum bicinctum, assembly GCA_911387755.1. Lineage (NCBI taxonomy): Eukaryota > Metazoa > Arthropoda > Insecta > Diptera > Syrphidae > Chrysotoxum > Chrysotoxum bicinctum. The sequence goes on along the minus strand of OU426988.1, from coordinate 22,461,656 downwards.
GAAATAGTGGCTGGGGTACCACAAGGTAGTGTTCTAGGTCCCATTTTATACCTTTTATTTACACGCGACATACCCCAAACAGACAATACAATTGTAGCTACTTTTGCAGACGATACCGCAATACTTGCAGTAGGCAAAACGGCTAACGAATCGACATGTAAATTGCAAAATGCTCTTAACAATGTCAATGAATGGACAAACAAATGGCGAATAGCGCTTAACGAATTTAAGTCAGTCCACGTGGACTTTACTTATAAGAAAATTAATAGATTACCAGTCTTTATTAATACAACTCAAGTTCCATTTGCAAATGAGGCAAAATATCTCGGGATGACTCTTGACGCGAAATTAAAATGGAAGTCACATGTTAAAAATAAATGTGATCAATTAAATATTAAACTAAGGGAAATGTACTGGTTACTCGGACGACATTCTAAACTTAGTATCGAAAACAAATTATTAGTTTACAAACAGGTACTTAAGCCTGTCTGGACATATGGTATTCAACTCTGGGGTTGTACCCACGATACAAATCTAAATAGTCTACAAACTTTTGAAAACAAATTATTAAGGTCCTTTGTAAATGCGCCGTGGTATATTAGAAACGAAGATCTTCACAGGGATCTTGGAATCCCCACGGTTCGCGAAGAAATAAAAACTTTTTCGCAAAGGCATAGAAAGCGTTTAGTTGAACATACCAATAGAACAATCTTAGAAATTCTTGACGAGACAAATTTAGTACGACGTTTGAGAAGGACCAAACCTTCCGATCTAGTACGGTGAAATTATTGTACTGTATTATGTATATTTAAATCATCGCTTAAAATAGAAAGAAGCTATTCAACTAGCTTATAATTAAACCAGTAGGAACTTTCACCGGAAAGTTGCCTACAACACGTTACTTAACTTCGAGAAAGATAAATTGCTAGATAAGTTCCATATGAACTTAGTTGCAATCGGGAGGAGGAGGTGGTTTTAGTGCGGTCGGCCTGATTAACGGTCTGCTTGCATAGAGTCTTACCTTCCGTAAGGCTTTATGGGGGCAGAGTTGTTGGTCGGGAGAGTCCCACATATCTATGAGCGCGCGTTTTTCGGTCCTCATAGAATCTTTTGAAGATTTCAACACCTACCCACGGGAAAAAAAAAAAAAAAAAAAAAAAAAAAATATTTATAAAACATTTGCCTACCCTGCATAGTTATAATGAGCTTGTGTCAAATAAAGTACCAAAAAGTAAGAATCTATTACATTTAGCCTTCATAAAACTCAGCTGTTTGTCAAAAAACAAAAAAAAAACATCTTGTGTCTGTCTATCGAATTTAATAAACAAAAACGAAACTACCAAAAGCTAAAAGAATTCGAGCAATTAACTTTGATTCATCAGATAAAGTATGTTATTATCTCTAGCACAATACTGGAAATCAAAATGTTATTCGTCTCATCCTAGCTGGAATACTCCTCAGACAAGTTCTTGAGGATAAAATTCAATAATGCAAAATAAAAATTACAACACTAAGGCTAGCCGCGCACTAGCAACTTTTAGTTGCGAAACTGCTTGGTTCGAGCAACTAAAAAGTTTGTGTTTTGACACAAACTAAACGATTGCCTAAAATAAGTTCGCCATTTTATTGAACATATAATTATCTGCAAATTCACGGACATTCAACCACACAGTTCATCTGTTTTCTATAAGTAACCAAACAGTTTCGCAACTAAAAGTTGCTAGTGCGCGGCTAGCCTAACACACCGGATGAAGAAGGATGTAGTATATTTATCTATTTAATTCTAAACAATTTTCAATTCAATTTGTTTTTAATATATTATTATAACTTTTTTGTTTCAATAAATAAAAATAACACAAAGTTTTATTTTCAATATCAAGTCAAAGGCATTTTATTTTGTTGATAATCTTTATAATTCAATGTGATGTCAAAGTGAATGTGACAGTTCAATACTAAAATGTCCTTATGTAGGCACTATTCAACCTCCAAACGCGTTTAGCTCATAGAGGCATTCAACGTCACATAAGTTTTATAAATAACGATTTTGCGCTTAGAGGCATTAAGGGTTGCATAGCTTTATGTACTCACTATAATGAGTTTATAAAATATGGCTGTTCGAGTAAAATTCATCTTTGGCGTATAGCAGTTACCCCATTCCATCCCTGCATTTTTTCTGTATCTTTTTACCGATCGAAACGACACCTATCTTTAAATAGACAAAATAATTCACATGCCGACATGTTTTTTTTCGTTTGTTGGTATTGGTAGTTGATTGTTGCTTTTCTTCGGCGGGAAGACTGACATTTTCCTTGCATTTATAATATTCCTCCTCGAATTTTTAAAAATTAAAGCTGTTTTCCAAACATCGTGGATTATTCCTCATTGTTTTTATTTAAATAAGTATTGAAATCATTTTCTTCAAATTTAAAACAATTTATAATGGATGTAGCCGATTCCCAAGTTGGACAATTGCGTGTCAAAGACGATGTTGGTATTCGATGTCAGAAACTATTTCAGGATTTCCTCGAAGAGTGGGTTTCTTAGCAATAGTCAGCATTTATATATTTAATTTCTTGGCATTTTTTAGATTCAAGGAAGATGGAGAAATCAAATATCTAAAACCAGTGACTGAATTAGAGTCTCCTGACCGTTGTACTCTCGAAGTAAGCTTCGACGACGTGGAAAAATACAATCAGAATCTGGCCACAACAATTATCGAGGAGTATTACAGGTAAGGAATGAGATTCACATCTGACAACAGAGATAATAAACTGCCCTTTTGTACTTCTTCACAGAATATACCCCTACCTATGTCAATCAGTGTCAAACTTTGCTAAAGATCGGATTGGCTTGAAAACCGAAAAGGATTGCTATGTATCGTTCACTGAAGTACCCACTCGTCACAAAGTTCGCGACATGACGACTGCTAAGATTGGAACACTCATTCGTATTTCTGGTCAAGTAGTCCGTACACATCCGGTACATCCAGAACTGGTCTTTGGTACGTTCATGTGTCTCGATTGCCAGACTGAAATTCGCGGTGTGGAACAACAATTTAAGTTCACAAATCCGACCATATGCCGCAATCCTGTGTGTTCCAATCGGCGGCGCTTCATGTTAGATGTCGAAAAGAGTCTGTTCATTGATTTCCAAAAAATACGCGTGCAGGAGACGCAAGCTGAATTACCACGAGGCTGCATTCCCCGCTCGGTGGAGATCATCCTTCGTTCGGAGTTGGTAGAAACCGTACAGGCGGGAGATCGCTATGATTTCACTGGAACTCTAATTGTTGTCCCAGATGTAGCTGTACTGAACATGCCGGGCGCAAAAGCAGATTTCGGTTCACGACATAAGCCCGGTGAGGGTCAGGGCGACGGAGTTCGTGGACTGAAGGCACTCGGCGTGCGGGATTTGAACTACCGCATGGCTTTCCTGGCTTGTAGTGTCCAGGCAACAACAGCAAGATTCGGTGGAACTGATTTGCCAATGAGTGAAGTTACAGCTGAGGATATGAAAAAACAGATGACTGATGCCGAGTGGAATAAGGTCTACGAAATGTCCAAAGACAGGAACTTATACCATAATCTAATAACAAGTCTGTTTCCAGCTGTATATGGTAATGAAGAAGTTAAAAGAGGAATCCTATTGCAGTTGTTTGGAGGCGTCGGAAAGACAACACATGAAAGTGAGTATTGTATGAGATTGGGTGGTGTCTTGTGTATGGGGATATAGCTCAGTGGTAGAGCATTCGACTGCAGATCGAGAGGTCCCCGGTTCAAACCCGGGTGTCCCCTGTACATTTTTTTTTTTTTTATTTTTAATGTTGGGGAAAAATAATTATCCACTAGGCGATTTAATATTTTTACTTCAACTAAATAACGTGGTCGTTCCAGAAATAATGCATAGTTGCAAACTTGCGTCAATTGACATAAAAATTAAAAATTTTTTTTTTCAATCTAGAAAGTTGTCTCAGAGCCATGTTTAGCGTTATTACATTCAAATCAGTTGCATGCGATAGGAAGAGAAATGTTTGACTTTTCGATCAAGGTGGTCTTACATTATAATGGGTGGACGCCATGCTGTATTGTCAATTTGTTCGCCGGCCGTCGACTTTCTTGCTCTCAAACATTTTCAAATTTCGTTTTCAGTAGTGATCAAATTTATTAAACAGTTTTTATTTGGTCACTCGAAGCAATTCCGTCCCAACAAGTGATTTAAATTGGGGATAGAATCTGAACGAACTACATTTGGATCTAATATGAAATTGTAATCCAAGTAAGATCCGCGGAACAAACCTCAATGCCTTTAAAAAGTATTTTAAATTTATTATCGTTATTGTTATTCATTTTATCCCTTTTCTTTCGATCGGTTGCTTTGTTTTCTTGACCATTTTTATATTTTTTTTCCAGAAACAACTCTTCGTGGTGACATCAACGTGTGCATAGTAGGGGATCCCAGTACGGCGAAGTCTCAGTTCCTTAAACAAGTTGCTGATTTTTCCCCACGTGCCGTTTATACCTCTGGTAAAGCTTCTTCGGCAGCTGGTCTGACAGCCGCCGTGGTAAGAGACGAAGAAAGTTTCGATTTTGTCATTGAAGCTGGAGCTCTAATGTTAGCTGATAATGGAATATGTTGCATTGATGAATTCGATAAAATGGATCCTCGTGATCAAGTTGCCATTCACGAAGCTATGGAACAACAAACTATATCGCTCGCAAAAGCTGGTGTCCGTGCAACTTTGAATGCTCGTACATCAATTCTAGCAGCAGCCAATCCCATAAACGGTCGGTATGATCGAACCAAGTCTCTGCAGCAAAATATTCAGTTATCGGCTCCTATTATGTCACGTTTCGACTTGTTTTTCATTCTCGTTGATGAATGCAATGAAGTTGTGGACTATGCCATTGCAAGGAAGATCATTGATCTGCATTCGAACATCGAAGATAATGTTGAGCGTATGTACACACGGGAAGAAGTACTTCGTTATATCACCTTTGCCAAACAGTTCAAACCCATTATAAATTTAGAAGCATCCAAATTGCTGGTGGAAAACTATGGTCATCTGCGACAGCGAGACACTGGGAGCAGTGGCCGAAGCACATGGAGAATTACAGTACGCCAGCTTGAAAGTATGATTCGTTTGAGTGAAGCAATGGCAAAGCTCGAGTGCATGAACGAAGTCCAAGTGCGACACGTTAAGGAAGCATTCAGATTACTTAATAAATCTATAATACGAGTAGAGCAACCTGACATTCATTTAGACGATGATGAAGATGTGGGTTTGGCGGATGTTGATATGGAAGATGAAAATGGAACCACCGACGCCGAAAGGGCACCTGAACAAGCCGAAAATGGCGAAACGGACGGAACTGCTACTGTACAAAAGAAGAAACTCACTCTAAGTTTCGAGGACTACAAGCACTTGATGACAATGTTGGCCTTGCACATGCGCAAAGAAGAAGCTCGATGTGAAATCGAAGGCACCGATAGTGGTATGAGACGAAGTGAAATTGTGGCATGGTACTTGGAACAGGTGGCGGATCAAATCGAATCGGAGGACGAGTTGATCTCACGCAAGAACCTAATAGAGAAAGTTATCGATCGTCTGATTTATAACGATCAAGTAATCATTCCATTAAAAACAACGGAACTCAAGCCAAGTAGCAATCGTGTTGACGATGAAGAGGAGGAAGAAGATGATCCACTTCTTGTAGTGCATCCGAATTATATTGTTGAATAGAAAGAAGATTCTGGAATACTTTTTCTTTAGTTATTACCTTCGTTCTTGTTTAATGTTTCGTTTTAAGATTATTTTTCAAATAAAGTAAACCAATTTTTACAAATAAAAAAAAGACATACAAGAAAGTTCTACAAGATAATGGTTCTTTGTTGTGGTTTGTATACCATCTCTTTAAATGGAAAGTCAACATTTTCAATTTTTTAGTTTAGATAAATAAATAACAGGGCAACGGTTCGTAGAGAGTTCACACCTATGGACTTACAACTCTCGGCCAATTCCATGTTCTTGTTAGCAGGTATAGAGGGGACTACCAAGTTTCTACGGGGTACTAAGATTAGCAGGGGTGCCAGCAACTTAACTTGATACAATAGAGTGAAGTCGATCCAATCGGTTAGAGGCCACCTCAATTATGAAATTCGTATTTCAAGTCGTATTTGTAGTCGTAGTCGAATCGTATCGTATTTGAAAAGCAAATTATGAAAGTAGTATGTTGTATATACGACTCTAGTTAAATGCAACGTATATCAACGCAAAGTTTGAAATGTCAAATTCCAAAAGAAAAATTAGTTTTGTGTTCATAAGAAGTTTATTTTCATGTTAATAGTAAATAAAAACTAAATAAACGAGATTAAATTGAAGAAAACGAATTCAATTGATTTGTTTTTTACTGAGGATGTCGATGAAGATCGAAACCATGATATAATTTTCTTTCGTCGGTCGATTCGAGACAAAAGGGATCCAATGAACTTAGAGGATTCATAGTAAGTTATTTTTTTACTTATGTTTTATTCTGATAATAAAACTTGAATCTATAGTTTTATAAAGCTGTTTCGTTTAACAAAACCTGCATATAATCAGTTATTGGCTGAAGTTAAGCCGCATTTAAAAAGTGCTGCAAACTCGAGAGCTGTTCCAGTTCAGGTTAAACTTGGCCGTTCTACGATTTTTTGCAGAAGGAAGTTATCAAACCGCTGTTGGAAACGATTTTAACTTAGGAATATCACAACCAACATTTTCTGTCATATTAGTAGAACTTCTCAGGATATTTAAAGAATACATCAGTCCAAAATGGATAAAATTTGAGATGACAGAATTTGAAAAAGAAGAAGCAAAACTCCATGTCTACCAAAAATCAAGATTTCCAGGTGTTTTTGGGTGTGTAGATGGCACCCATGTAAGAATTAGAACACCAAAAAAGGATATACAACATCTTTATTACAACAGAAAGGGGTTTCACTCATTGAATGTAATGCTGGTGAGACCCATTTAAACAAAACTATCAAATTTATTCAAACTTAAAATTATAGGTCTGGGATCATAAGCTTCAGATTAAATACGTTGATGCTAGACATTCTGGGTCATGCCATGATTTATTTGTATGGAACAAGCAGAAAATATAATGACGGAGAAAGAAATACTTGGCTTTTAGGTACAAAACCTAAGTTTTCCTACAAATTTTATAAAAATCTTTTTGAAATATTTCTTTTAGGACTCTGGTTATCCACTTGAAATTTTTTTGATAACCCCCTTCCGTTCTGCTTTAGAAGGAACTCTAGAAAGTATTATTATTATTATTATTATTACATTCTTTATTTCTCGATAATTGTTTTACATTTTGTTGATATAAGAATTGTAAAGCTTGACAAAAATTTTGCCGTCTGCCTAATTGACTTATTTCGAGTTTTTAGTAAAAAAGAAAGAAAAGGTTAAAGTTATAAATACATATAAAAAATAATATAACATTTACGAAAATATAAAAGTACTAAATTATTATATAAGATTTAATAAATTTTAATAAATTCAAAAAAATAAAAAAATTAAGAACATGTTTTAACAGAAAAAGAGATTTACATTCTATTTAATCATCATTTAAATTAGTTAAAATTCAATCGATGAAACTGTTACGGTAACCTAAGGCATGATTCACATACAGACAAAGAATATTCCAACCTGAGCAACCATTTAAAAGATCCTTTGTATCTTCAAGTGTAAGGAAACTCTTTGAGAAGTAAAGCCTGCGGATTTCTTGTAAGATTGGGCACACAGCTAGAAAATGATACACGTTTTCGGTTTCATTGCAGTTGCACAGACTACATATCGGGCGAAGGTCTGTTCTATGAGGTCTATAATTTAAACAAAGCATTTCAGTCCTTACTTTAAAGATAATACTCATTTGATTAAGAGTGAGTTTTTCGTTGAAATAATTTCGAATAAAAAGTGTGTGGTTTAATTCTTTATATATAAGCCTAGTTGTCGATGTTTGCGCTCTATTCAGACATTGCAAATACAGGGAATCATCTATTTTAGCTATACAACTGTAGAATAAGTCCTGCCAATTGGTATGGGCTGTATTATTGAAACTCTAGAAAGTATCTTCAACACTATCCATGCTAAAGCACGGAATCATGTAGAAAGGTCAATTGGTGTTTTGAAGAACAAATTCAGGTGTATAATGGGGGCACGAGAACTACATTACGCTCCAGATAAGGCAACAGAGATCATTAATGCTTATTGCGCTGTTCACAACATAGCGATAAGCTTCAAAACACCATTTGAAACTGAAGAAATTGTCCAGCTGGAAAACTCTTCTGAAATATATGAAGCAAACAACAGCAATTAAAGTGCAAATATAACTCGAAATTTAATTATGAACTCAATTTTAAATTAATAAATTAGTTCTTGTTTTACAATAAAATAAGCTTAATTAATTTGACTCTTCGTAATGCTTCATTTGATAGATAATTTGCTCCAAGCTTTGTTCCATTTTTTGGGTTTTAATTTTAAGAAGCTCATATCTGTACCGTTTTTTATCTGCAAACTCTTCTTTGAGCAGATTGAGTTTTTCCTCCTTAATCTTCGAAATTCTTCTTAAATATTTATTTGTTTCTTTTTGCTCTTTTAAAATGTTTGCTTGAATTTTAGTTTGCTCTTTCAAAAGGGCCATTCTCTCTTCCACTTCCTTGTTGAGTTTCCTTTTCTTCGGTCGCAGGCAGTCGCGCACAAAATTATATGTAAACGACACAAAAACGGATAAAACACGAGTAACGGCGAATTTCATAATAAGGAAAAAAACAGCGGCTTGTATGCGATGATATGCTATAGGTACTGTTTTTCTGTCAAATTTCAAAATTTGAAATATATCCTACCTACTACGATTTTAACTGAGATAATTGAAGAAAAGCGATTTTCATAATCACGATGTACGTCTAAATTCGTATACGACTCTAAAATACGAATTTCAAATTTGAGGTGAATAAACAAAATAAAGAAACTATTAAAATACTAAAAAAAATCCATTATTTCTACTCACAAAAATGAGCGTACACCCTGTTGGGAAAATTGTAAAATCGTGTAATCCTAAATTCACCGCTACTTTAGCTGTAGTATTTTCTTTTGCATTATATTAGGTTTGTTCGTTGAGCCCTGAAGTCACCCTGGGGTCGACCTAAAATGTTTTCTGAAAAACCTGAAGTCACCCTGGTGAGCAAATTCTGTGTTTTTTAAGACTTGGGGTCGCCCTGAACTCGCCCTGAAGTAGATCTAGGTATTTTGCTGGGGCGAGTTCAGGTAACGATCAAACTGTCAAAAGTCATATGAGATTTCATACGATTCGCATGTTGCACGTTATTGCTTGTGTTTGCAATTAAATGTTTATTGTACTCATCAGATGAAACATTCAGCAACAACGCGAAATTGTTTTCGTTCATTTTTAAAACTAATTTATAACAAATTTGAAGTTTTTTTCAGAGCACAGAATTATTTTGTCTTGCTTTTAGTTGTCAACAAAACAATTGACAGCCCTTGGGTGTTTTTTGAAAACCGAAAACCCCAGTTTTTGTTGACAACTCTGAGGGTTGTCAAGAAAACCTGGGTCGACCCTGGGTAAAGTTGAACGAACGAACCTATTTTTTCCATTGAATGCATTAGATTGACTGATTTTGTCTTGATTTAATAAGCGAAATATTACAAGAGTATTGCCTTTTTTACTCGCGATATATATGTACGTACTATAAGGCAAGTCCTGCATTTGGAAAAACAATCGAACTCAAGATTTCGATCAAAGTTGACATTCCGTTGAAAGGGGGTCCGGCAATTACGTGTGCCTGACTGTCGGTATGTACATATATACCTCAGCCTGTACTTATGGCCTAAGCTACTGGAGGTAATTTCTTCAAACTCGGTACTTAAGGGTCTTCGGTGAATGCCTAGAGCAGAATTTGAAAGTTTTTTTTAGCTCCAAAACTAACGGTACCTTATTTATCTCTAAAACGACTCTAATGGTTTTGATAAAAAAAATTATTTTTGGGACAAAATTTTACTAACGGTACCTGCATTAGAACTGTTATTTTGATTTTCAATTTTCTCATTAACGGCTCTAGAAATTTTGACCAAAATGTTTGTACAAATATTTGAAAAAATCGGCCCCAGCGAGGTATCCGTTCGGAGCGGAAAATTCTCTGATTTTGTACGATTCGGAGGATTTTTGCTTCGAGGTATTCTTCCGATACCTCGGAAGCAATTTGAACCTCCGACAAAGTATGCGTTGCGGACGCTAGGGCCGAATAATTTTTGGTTTGTGAAAAAAAAAATTCCAAATTATTTTTTTTTTTTTTGATTTTTCAAAAAAACATGTGAACTATTCGGCCCTAGCGAGGCATCTGTTCGGAGCGTAAAATTATCCGCAAGCACTCTTTTTCGGAGGTTCAAGTTGCTTTCGAGGTATCCTATCGGAAAGAATAAAAATACACAAGTGCGTTGGCATTATTTGTTCCGGAAATTAGGAGGGAAGAGAAAGGAGGTGTCGATGAACATTGGTTTTGAATGTTTGCAAATTGAAATGGCAAGGGAAAACTGTGCCGGGTAAGTTATTCCATAATCGTGTTGTGCGACTAAAAAACGAATCTCTATATTTGACGGTACGACCAAAGTTAGGCTCAAGGGTGAACTGATGAGCATTCCTAGCGAAGCGGGTATCACGGGTGAATTGATAAAGGGGAGGAATGCAACTGGCTACTTCGAGTGAGCATTGCATGTGAAAGAAGCGATAAAACAGGGAAATACATGAAACATTCCGACGGTGTTCAAGAGATGGGAATGAATCCATTATAGCTCTGTTTCCAATCAGTTTTAACGCTCTGTTTTGAATTCTATCCAGTAAATGGAGAGAAGATTGAGCAGCGCCTGCCCAAAGGTGTGAGTTATACTCGAGTTTTGGACGTATATACGCCTTATAAATGGTAGCTAGATCAGAAGGGGTGAAAAATTTCTTACATCGATATAGAAATCCTAAGCATTTAGCAGCATTCTTGGCGGTCTCGAGTATGTGATCATTTCAACGAAGATCGTCGTTTACACACATACCGAGTACTGAGAGCTTTTCGGTTTCTTCGATGCAAGTGCCATTTAAGGACAATGGCATAGGGGGTATATTTTGCTTCAACGACAATAGACAGCATTGAGTTTTCGAAGCATTAAACTCCACACGGTTTTTTGTACCCCATTTAACAATGCTGTAAAGATCGGAGTTTAATGAACTTGTCATACGGTACCGTTGCAAATTCACTTCCGAAGGAGATGGACGTGAGTTTGGGAACGAGTATGAAAAGCTGAGAGTGGAGTCGTCGGCAAAACAATGAAGTGGATTAGAAGTTTCAGACAAGAGATCATTTATAAAAATGAGGAAGAGAGTCGGAGACAAAACAGAGCCTTGGGGAACACCAGCATTTATTTTGTGAAGATCAGACTTAAAACCATCCAATACAACATGTATTGAACGATCTAGAAGGTAATTTCTAATCCAAAGAATAAGGGCTTCGTTGATGCCAAACGCACGCATTTTCGATAAGAGAGCCTGGTGCCAAACTCTATCAAATGCCTTAGAAATATCAAGCGCAATAATCTTACTTTCTCCAAAACAATGTAAAGATCTGTTCGACTCTTCGGTGAGATATGCCATCAGATCACCAGTGGAACGATTGCTGCGAAAGCCGTATTGCCGGTCATTAAGAAGCTTTCGATCTTCGAGATATTTCTTGAGCTGATGATTTATCAGCGATTCCATGATCGCACTTCAACGCAGTTCGCGCCGGGTGCGTTAAAAAAATGTCGGAGAAAAATTCCGAACAGCTGTTCGGAAGAATACCTCGAAGCAAAAATCCTACGAATCGTACGAAATCGGAGAATTTTCCGCTCCGAACGGATACCTCGCTAGGGCCGATTATTTTTTGAAATTATTTCTTAAAATCTATATTACTAAATATTTAAAATTTGTATCCCATATTTTTATCTTGAACAATTTTAAAGAAATGTTTAAAAAAAAATTAATTTAATAATAAACGATTTTTAAACTTTGTTTGCATAAATTCACACTTTTCTAGAAATCATACGGCAATTTATTAAATGCATAAACAGTTTTATCTCTTTAAATCCATGTTTTATATTTATTTATAAGCAATTTTTAAATTCCAAGGTATTTTACGTGTGATCCAGTAGTGCATTTTATTTTAAATTGAATAATCAAATTATTGGAGGGTAATGCTCTTCAACACCTTATTGATGAGTTCAACTTTAATTCCAGTCACAATAAAAAAAATAATCGTGCTAAATTTCTATTCATAGGTCCTAAAATATTCCTACGAATCCATACAAACCAACGGCTGTCCAAAAAAAAAAAAAACTATTCGAGGCCCTGGTCAGAAGCATAAATAGATTCCTCGCAAAATTCCCACTACTTTATGTGAAATTATTCACAAATGCAATAAGTGCATTATTTTATGCGAAATAATCTTCGTGACGAGCAATCAGGGGATAGATATACACATAAGATTAGAATCGTTGAAATATTAATTGCGATATATACATATATATAAAGAAACAAAGTTTAAGATCAAGGCACATTACCTTATATTTTTTTTATTTTTTGTATATTCCTCTCATGGATATGTTCACGCTTTATTCCGTGAACAATACCAGATACAATTGCTATCAAAAATAATTATGATTTGTAGGAAAGTTGTGTAAATCTAAATAAACATGAAAATAACACTGACACGGAGGTAGGTAATGAGTGACTCATTACTTAACTCTCATCGTCTTCGATCTTCGGTGCTAGATAATAGCGGATATGTCCTAAATCGGGAATACGATATTCTACAACAAGAGGAACATCTGCGGACATCGACAACTGAACTTGGTTGGACAATGGAGTTGCCTTTGTGAATGCATTTAGGTAGCGGCAGGCGAATGTTAGAGTTACTGGTTCCTGCATCTCAATGGTGACAGCGTCCTCCTCTTTGTCAACATTTGATGTTTGTGCCAGTTTAACATTTGCCGATCCAACGTCTCCCGATGCAGAGAATTTCACACCTTCCTTGGTACAGCAGATGACTACAGACTCACCGAATTGTGCCAAGTCCCGGCAAATGCGAGCGAACTCCATGGCGGGCATTCTAACCACACAGCTGTATTCTGTTTCGGGAATTCCTAGGTGCTCCTGATCAAGATTCATCAGTTTCATTTCGTAGTCGGAAACTTTCTCTTGATTCTGTGACTCAAACATGAAGGTAACAGTGTCGGCGTTGTCCTGAGCTTTTACCGTTACGTTGTCTTCATTGTTGGCGCATTTAAGGATCTTGGCCATGCTGCCAAGGTTCATTCCCATTGAGATGTTTCGATCACAGCGGTATTTGTCGAAGCCATCAGATCGAAGACTTAGCGAAACCAAGGAGACGTGCGAATTGTCCATAGCTTGAAGCTGAAACAATAAAGATTATAATTTGAAGCAATACTCCAAATATTTAAGAACTTACTTGAATTCCAGAATCACTGCATTCGAATGTACCTTCATTGAGGAGATCCTTGATAGCGTCAAGGACTTTCTTCAGGGTAATCGCTGATAAAAGGCGTGCTTCAAACATTTTGTATAAAGGTTACAGAAGAAAGTGTATATATATAAATTGTAAAGACTTTTTTGGCAATATAAAAAGCGTTTGGAATCGCAAAAGCGTTTGGAATCGCAGCTGCAACAGGAACAGGATCTTCCCTCGATAGTTGGTTTTCAAGAAATGCTGTTTAGTTATAATTACGTTTTTCAGCGCAAGTTGTTGCAAAAGTGACAGCAAATTGAGTGTTTTGGCGCGAACTGTCAAATAAGCCGGCAGTTCTAAAAATGCCAAAAAATAAATGAAAGTACATTGCCATCTGGCGTTTAGTAGCATTGTTACTAAGGGTAAGTGAGAAAATACTTGTAGATACCTAAGGCGCTGTTTCATTGTTCCTTTAATTTTCTTAAGGTATGAGTTGGCAAAAAATAAATTGTAGGCGTGTCTTTTTGCAAGTTCATAAGGAATTGTAAGGAAAAATTACATCGGGACTAAGCGCTTTACATGTAAATATAACAACTACTTAAGTCTATACAGACTTAGATAAGTCCAGATAATTTTCGAGACTTAGGCTAGGCGCGCACATTCAATTTTTAGTTGCACAACTGTTTGTTGCTTATAGAAAATAGATGAACTATTTGGTTGAATGTACGCGCAGGTTCATATAATTATATGTTACATAAAATAGCTAACTCATTTTAGGCAATCGTTTAGTTTGTGTCAAAACACAAGCTTTTTAGTTGCTCGAACCAAGCAGTTGCGAAACTAAAAATTGAATGTGCGCGCCTAGCCTCAATCTAATAGTACGTTTTCACCAAGAATAAATCTGGGATTTAGGGCTAGAGATTTAAAATAAATCTTAAACAGCCTTATTTACTAACTCGTTTTAGCGACGGAGTAAAGTTACTTCGACTTTACAACGGCTCTAATCCTGAATTCTATTTATAATGAAAAAGAAAGAAGGAGGAATAGCGGTGGAATAAGCTACAACTGGTTCATAGGAGGTTTAAGGCCGTTTTAGTATCTAAATGTCATTTTGAGATGACATCTTGTGAAATTTACAAAAAGGAGTGTAAGTCATTTTTTTTTGTTTGTTACTAAGACAAAGAGGATAGATATTTTGCATTAATAAATTATTTCTATTTTCCAAACGCTCTAACAGTTGTACGGTATTGAGAACGCAATGTGGTTGGTACATACATTTGTTGGATTTGAACCCCGACCACTCCTAAACTTACGAGCGCTCTCTTCGAAAGTTTGTTCGCTTAGACGTACCACGCACGCATTTGACTCAAATCCATGTGAGCAATGCCAAGTAGAAGAGTATCCATTAATTTGCTGTCAAGACCAACATTCCACAACATTTCACAGTTTGGGTATGCCTGAACAAGAGAGAGTGGCTCTCATTTTCGAACTTCGAAAAACACTTGTGAGTGGTTGGTGAATACCCCAAAGAAATTTCAAGTTAAGAGCCTCGTAAAGTTAAGAGCCGTTTAAGAGCGCTCGGTGAATACCAGCCTAAGACTCTGGAACCAAATTTTCTTTTCCCAAATTTAATAAATATAAAAGAAAAATATGTTTTAATAGGTAATGCGCAATTTTTTATGAAACCATTTTTTATGATTTACGAGTACAGAATTTTAAAAATAGAATCGCTTTGTGCAGGTGAATAAAAGTTATAATAGAAAGAAGTAAAGCCTTTGTATATAAAGATTGTGGCGACATCTTAAGGCAATTGCTAGATTTATCTTTGCTAAATTTAATAATAAAATATTCTCTTTTTTACTACTTGTTTTGTATGTTATCCTACTTTCCACTGTAAAAGCGTGCGCTGATTTCTGCGCCACCACCAGGCTAGCATTCGCAATACAAAATCAAACTCCATGATAATACTATAGGTTATATATGTACATATACAAAGCTATTACTTAAAAAGAAATAAAATAAACCTTAAGTTAAAAAAAAGATCCTTAAAATCACACAGAATATTTAAAAAGGTTAGCGAGAAATCGTCATTTTAATTGAGTATTTCTTGCTGAAATAATTTACTTTATTTTATTTACTTTTTTAATTTGAAGTTCTTGCTAATTAAAGCATTTTTGTCTAAATAATAAATATTGTTCGACAGTAGTTAAAGTTCTTACACAGTTTAAAAATAGAAGTTTGGATTTAAAGAATTTTTAAATATGTACATAATTTTTGGTATATAGAATTGGAGTCATACAGAATTTTTGATTAATTTTCAGAATCAGTTCATACCGAATAACGACCCTTCTCAGTTTTATTTATTCAAAAAAAAAAAAAAAACAGACATTTAAAAAACCATACAAACAAAAAAAACCAAATACAGTTTGCAAATCTACTTTGGGGTTTTCTGGAATAGACGTTGCAGCGATTATGAAAAAGTTGCTTGGGGAAAACAATGTTGAACTTTTTAAGAATCCAGCAACCAAGACTGATAGGCAGCACCATCACGATGAGTTTTTCAGTCTAAAAATTCGTCACGAAGGAGTGTCGAAAAGGGTAGTGCAACTGGAGTTTCGTAACAACCCGAATGCCTGTGAAAAAGCTTATTCCATTGGCGCTGGTCTTCTGAATGAAACCGATGCAGATTCGATGGTAGAATCGCTTATAGTATACACAGCCGCAGCACGCATGGAGCAACTATAATTTGAAAAATTGTGCTAAAGAATTCAGGTACTCTGAATAGGAAAAAAATATGATTCCAGAAGGACTTGCCACCAAATGTGCGTCAAAGGCGAGCGAAGCTCTTGCGCTTAAGGAAGATGCTCCTTGAAAAGAAAAATTGCTGTACGCGACGACTGAATGGTAATCGAGGATGAACAAAATGGTCTTATTATGATTAAATTCATTTTTGAGACATTTCTTTTTTAAATTTAATTATGAATGAACTTTTAAAAAGTTAAAGTTAAGAAAAAAATGTACAGCAAAGCAGTACAAGAAAGAAATGTGTTCGCTGTCAAGTGTCAACTCAAGTGATGCCAAATATACAGGGTGACAACTTAGGTGACACCCACCATTAAATTTGGGTGCACACTTAAGGCCAGAACAGTATATAGTTCAAACGCATGACAAGCACGCGCAAGTGTATTAGTGAAAAAGTCACACGTATAGATTGGATGTAGGATTGAAGCAAAATCAAAATCTTTTGATTTTCTTTCAATTTAGCGTCCTGCATTGAAGTAGTGTATATGCGAGATTGAACATGCATTTATTGATTCATTTGTGTATAGTACGTTGAAGAGATGAGAACACAGTACAACATAAGCACTGATATAAATATTAAAATAGTAAATAAAGATTGTATGATGAAATGGACAGACAAAATAAAACAAATTACTCGGACAAAAGTGAAAAAATCTCAAAGAAATTCGTAAAATCTCAATTTTGCCGAAAAAAACTCACAAAACACAACGTCCTCTCACCACACCGTCGATGTAAAAATAAAAGATTGAAGGCTCATGCTTGATGTGTGTATATGCAACTTCAACCCGAATTTACCAATACACTTGCACGTGCTTGTCATGCATTTGAACAATGTATATCTGGCTTAAGTTGCGCGTGTATAAACGTGGCATGAGAATCTGTAGTCTACCAGAAAAAAGATAATTGTTTAGTAAACATTAGGTGCGTTTTGAACGGATCTGGATCTGGATTTATTTTTAACACGTATTACAAACACAATTTAGGATCCTGCTCTCTATTTGGATCTATTTTAAAGATCCATAAATTAATTCTTAATCTGGCGGGTAGATGTCTTTTTATTGTAAGGAAGTGTAAACTACAGAGTAAAGAAAAGAGACAAGAAACATTTGAAAATCAACAAATATAAGGAAAAGAGAGATGACCATACCATCCCAATTAACAATTTTTGGTTTGGAAGTGGCTTAATAACCGGCTTTGAGCTCAAGTTTTCCAAACCAAGGGTTTACAATTTGGCTAAAAAGCCGTTCCAGAACCGTTCAAATTTAACCTAGATTTAAAAATAGTTATTTTGGAACCAGAAAAATGACAAATTGGTTTTGAAAGGGTTAAAAAATATCCAAATATTATCACCAGTTTAAAAATGGAATTTTTCAAACCAATATAGGACCAAAAAGTTGTGCAAGAGAGAAAATTTTACCGAAATCAGCCTGAAGATAATTTTTGGTTTGTTCCTAACGTATGACGAGAGTTATCTTAGGCTCTTTTTTAGCCTCGGTTTTTCTGGAGCCGGGGTTAAAAATTGTTGCTTGGGATACAACTGTCACTATAATCCGTATCGTGTTATTTATACCTTACCATAAAAAGCCATCTACTGGTGAGGGTATGAGCTAGGATCTTTGAAATAGATCCAGATGGAGAACAGGATCCCAAATTGTTTATGTAATACATGTTAAAAATTAATCCAGATCGCCCGGTTCCACATAGATCCGTAGATAATAAAGCGCGGCTATTTAAGTTAAAATGTGTCAGGACTAAAAAAATAAATTTTTATTTATTCATAGATAACTGTTCTGTTAGTTTTTTAAAGCTGTTTCGGTCACGAAACTTACCAATTTACAAAAAGCTGTACTCCGAAACAAACATTGATTTCAAAAGAATTTGTTTGCTTTTGAGCTAGAGACAGCATCGTTAATCATACCCGTATTTCTGATGGAAGGCTGTTAGAATTTTAAATGTACCTATGAACATCATTGGTACAGGATTGCAAGCGTCAAGTCTAAAGGATCAATCAAGAACAATCTTAATGCAACTATTAGCTCATCTTTGGTACAATACGCAGCCCCGTTGATAATGAAAGTCATCTTTCTATATGCACCGTTTTCGATATATGAAGTTATTGAGAAAGCTAAAATAAATAAAGGAGTGTACGAATTTCTTTTGAGCACTATAAGCACGCGACTGATGAATTTTTATTGCTGAATACTAATGAATTAAACCAAATTTTCAAAAATTAGGTAGTTCCCGAAAGTTTCAGAAAGTTTTGAAGCATCTCATTATAAAGATATATCTTTTCTAAGCACACAAGAGTTTCACACGAAAATGGGGCTGAAACAAGAGTGCATCCTGAACGCTCTGCTCTTTATTCTGTTTTTAAACGACGCGCGGTCAGAGGTGGAATATTGTTTGAAAAAGCTACAGTACCCGCACTTATGTTTTTTTTTAAGAGACGGTTGATGGATTGCAGTTACTGATGGACAGGCTGGAGACTTTGTAACCTGTGGAATCTCGAGGTTATCTTCCAAAATACAAGATAATGGTATTAATAGCGGGAGGCAAGCATGCGAAAAATGAGAATTGGACTTTCAATCAAGAGTGAGCCGAACTTGTACCACGGTATGAGTAAAATATCTAGGAGTTGTATTTATATAAAATCTAAATATGAAAAAAAAATCTGGAACGAAAATTAGCGAAGTCAAAACTAAGTAGGAAGGCTGCTTCAAGAGCGACTGCTTTGATCATAGTGCAAACCAAAAACTTTTTCGCTCTACTTCGTCATCGATTTAATTGTATGGAGCTCAGATTTGGGGTTATTGTTCCTTCGAAGCAATCGAAAAGTTTCTCCGATCAAAAGAATGTTCTGTCTTCGAAGGAATTACCCAAACAACATGCTGTATCTGATGGAAACAGGACTGCCTCCAATGATATTGGAAACTTTTGTCATGTACATACTCCAACTGTATTATTACAGTTTTTCAAATGAATGATGAAATAATACACAAAATCGTACTGAGGAGTTAAATCCAGATCTCAGGACATATGACAGCGGAATGAGCAAATTTGGCAACTACATGTGGTATGGATTTAATGATCATACAAAATGAACAACATTCCGTGTCAAGGACATAGTTTAATATTCTTCTGGAAAAATTCGGTCATATCTTTGCCGGCAGAAATGTATATGAAGGCCGATCGTCACTTTATTTCGTCGGTTGACAGGTAAAACTGACTAACTGCAAATTTGAGCTAAAATGACTTTATATCGCTAATAACTTAATTTTTTGGTAAACTATTGTCCTAAACACTAGTTTCAAATTTTTAAAATATCATCAACTGCAAAATTTTACGTTCTTACAGAAGGAAATAGCCATTGAACCTCTTTATCTCCAATGCATTCACACAAAACACACTATAAAGACTTTAGTAATATTGTTAACTATAAAACTTCCGAGTAAAAGCCATTGATAATATATCACCCCTTTTATACGGATTCGATTAAATATAGACTTGTACCGAATATAAATAGGTTTATTCGATCCGATCCAGCTTAGAGAACCGTCGCGTCGGGCCCTCCTTGCATGAAACATTCCCAAATTTCTTTTAATTGGATTTGGAGAAAACGCTGTTATCTTTTATTTCATATCATGAATACCTATGAATTGTGGATAAAGCAACAAAAGGTCGAAATATGAACATTTGAAAAGTTTAGGGGCGGTGCATTAAATTTCGATAGTAATATTTTTACTTTTTGATCCGATTTTCTTAACTTGTATGTAAGAACTCATAAACATTACTCAATTTGTATCCCAGAAGCAGAGAAAAGTAATATTGAATTTAATTTATACTTTTAAAGCGCAGCATTATAAGAAACATAAAGAGTTGAAGTTTCAAATTTCAGGTATTTTTTTTTTGAATGTCTAAATGCATTTGTCCACTCCCTGTGCGGACTTTGATTTGTTCCCAAATGCACGGGTACACTATATACTCTATCTTGTTAGGTGAAAGATCCCAAACTTTAAGCCGGTTCTCTAGATAATAAAGGCTCTCTTTGTTGTATGTAAAAAATAACGTTGCTTTAGTTCTTATCTGTAATCAAATAACGTAATGAAAAATAGTTCCTAGTTATAGCAATTGAATAAAATTAGCTTGGATATCTAGGCTGTTGTTTTTCAAAACAGTTGCATTCCTTCCCTTAAACAACTCAACCGCAATTCGTTTCAACTATCTTGCATTACTGTCGATTTAACATTTTAATAATCAAATACACCAACATCTGGCAGAATACGTTTGTCTTGCTTTCCAAGCTACAGGACGTCAAGTAGATTCAGAAATCTAATCTTCAACCGACCCAGCATGTAAACCTCTTCAAACAAATTACCTTTAATTTAAAATCCGCAGTGAAAGAAATTGTGATGCTCGTACCTTTCTTAAAAGTATCATTGAGCACAAAATATGTTTATACCTTCCTACCTTTGTTCTGATGTCATGTACTTTAGCTACACAAACAAAACCTATTTTTTTTTTAATATTTTCATCGCGTCAATAGATTATTTTATAAGATCTTTCGGAATTAAAATCTTTTGAATTATTTTTTTTTTTAATTCTTATTCAAGTTTGCGAATTCAATTGAATTACCCAAATTAAATGTTTACACTCCATTAAAGGAATTAAAAATTCCCTCTCTACTTTGAACAGAAGTCTATTTAATTTGATATATCGAAAAGAAGCCAATCATCTGGGTACTGGGTGTCTTCAGATGTACTTATTGCGGGAGGGCACACACACAGGTCTGAGGAATTTTATTTAAAAAGTAAACTTAGTGGTTCTTATTGAACAAAAATGAAGAATCTTCTTATTTTATATTGTAGCGTGATTACTGCTTTACGTAAATGAAATGAAGAAATTTAGAAGACAACTTTTATTTCTATGTGGTGTTGATTTAATACTTGGGGTTTTTTACTTGCGATATAGGTAGATACTATAGGGCAAGTTCTGCATTTGGAAAAAAAATCGAACTCGAGATTTTGATCAAAGTTGACATTACGATGATAGCGACCACGAATAAAGTGGGTCCGACAATTCCGTCTGTCTGTCTGTATGTCTGTACCTCGAACTACAGCCTAAACTACTGGAGGTATTTTCTTCAAACTTGATACTTAAGGGTCTTCGGTGATTCCCTAGAGGGGAAATTGAAATTTTTTTTTAGCTCCAAAACTAACGGTACCCCTCATACACCCGTAATTCGAAATCTTATTTATCTCGAAAACGGCTCTAACAATTTTGATAAGAAAAAATTATGTGTTATATTATGGACATGGACTACATTTTTGTAAAAAAAAATTTGGGGCAAAATGTTATTAATGGTACCTGTCATAGAACCGTTTTTTTTTTTTTTTATTTTCGACTTTCTCAGGAGCCCCCTTAAGTTTAAAATAATATTGTATATAAAAATATTCGAAAAAAAAATATTTATTTTGTTTTTTGAAAAAATATATTCCAATTTGTTTTTTGAAAAATCAATATCTTGAAAACGTGTGACCGATTATTTTTTGAAACTACATATTTCCTAAAATCTATATTACCAAACACTTAAAATTGACATCCCAAATTTTGTTCTAGAAAAAATTGAAAGGAATTCGTTATATAAGAAATTACTTTAATAAAACGATTTTTAAACTTTATTTGCGTAAATTCATACTTTTCCGGAAATCAGACGGCATTTCTATGCATTGTATTTATAAAATGTATTTTAAATACCAAAGTACTTTTATATAAGAGCAAGTTCGTGCGATCCAGTCGTGCATTTTATTTTATTACATTCTTTGCGCCAAAAAACTTATCGATATAAATTTAAAGATGATTTATTTCTAATTTCCTGTTAAGTTAAAAGGTCCTTTTTTTATTGACAAGAGATACTTTTATAGGATTTGCCTCTTTCTCACAGGAGGCAATACCCAAAAAAATATTTTTGTTTTTTGTGTGTATTAGGTTAGTGATTTGAACTAGAAGCCTCACAGAAATACCTTTTAAAAGTGTCATATTGGAAAGAATTTTGTACAAATGAATATAAAACCTACATACATTCTGTCCACAAAACCCATTTCATTGCTCAAATTCAGCCCCATATTTGTTTTTTAATTTAATTTTAGAGTCATCTTAAATTGTACATTTGAACGATGTTACATATATTCCGCACATAATATCATTGATGTTTTATTAAATATTAACATCTTCCTGTCTCTATTGGATTTGATGCATTCATTTGTTTCTTTATTTTAGATCAGAATCTTAAAATCAGACATTTGAAATAAATATTAATCGTTTTAATCAAAAACTAACGCACTTATATTATAATAAAATTTCTCTATTAAGTACATTGTAGCTGTTTCAATATTATTCTACTTTAAATATTCGGTATTAAACCTTCATGAAGTAAGAACTTGGCGTACCTTTAGATCTCAGTACTTTTCACGGCTGACTTGTTAGACAAAGGTTTTTGTATAGAAGAACTTGGCTCTTTTTTTAACATTTATGTTTTTGGTCTGATTCATTTATCTACAAATAACAGCACCTAGCATACACATGTACTACTTACATATAGGGTTTTTCAATAAGAGCGCTACAAAAGTTTTTTTTAAATAAAACAAAAACGGTTTTGGATATCAATGAAATTCTTTATTCCTGTGAAAGTACGTTCGGTGCCATTGTGTATGGAACTTGATTTCTTTTGCATGGCCACCACGGGCACGCTTGCAGAAGTCCAGACGCTGAACACAATTTTCGACGGTTTTCAAAATTCGCCACAACGACGTCACAGAGATGCCCAACGCTTGAGAACGACGTGTGAGAGACACATTTGGGCTTTCTGCAACTGAAGCCTCAGCGGCAGCAATATTCTCGACACTACGGGCACCTCTTTGTCTCAATGGCACGGGAACATTTTGTACTGTGCCTGTGGATTCAAATTTTTCCACTAGACGCTCAATTGTTGATCTGCTAGGACGATTATGACGACCATAAATTGGACGTAGCACTCTTAACGTTGAGGCCACTGGGCACTGACTCTGAATTTCAGTAGTAAATTTTAATAACTTCGACTCGTTGTTGGCTCGTATATCTTTCCATCATGAAATGGCAAACCTTACTGAAGAGAAATGTCAAAAGAGCGGCAAGAAATATGGCGTCGTTAGCTGTCCCAGTCGCTCTACTTTTGCAGCGTCCTGTTGAAAAACCCTTTATATAGAAAATCCTGTTTTGCTCGTAAGCTACTTAAATAATTTTGATACATTTGTTTCTGTTCCGTAAATTTGTACATTCATACATTCGAATTTAAACAATTTGAAGTAAAAATTAAATTTTTTCAGTGAAAAGTAAAATCGAATTGAATTTTGGTAGACACAAAGACAGTATGTAGAATTAGTTTATTATAGTTTATATTAGAGCGCCCATATGGGATCAGTAAGTTAATTATTAAGGTATTTTTTTATTATAACTTAAAATTAGTCATGATAAGTGCAAAATAAAAATGAACTGCAAAAAAAAACCTTCTCCAGCTCTGTTCACACAAAAATCATTTTCGGGAAAATCTGGGAAAGGTTTCTGAAATAACTACAATAAAAGCCCAAGGAAGAAAAGTCCTTGCTCAGTTGTTGAATTTACCGCAAAATTCAGTGGTTGTTTTAAATTTTTATTTTTATTTTCTCTTGAAAGTCTATGCAACTTCACAAGTGGATGTAAACGACTTAAACAATTCAATTGCTTTTGTTTAAGTTCGTAGAATGCTGGTGCTTTTGTCCATTTTTCAATGCATCTCCTCGCATGAGCACTATTTGCAGTAGGAATTATATTTGTAGTAGGTAAATCATAGTATGGTGGTTTCTTTTTGAAATTTTATTTATTGTGTGAATGATATTATTTTTTTAAGCTGGTGTAAATATATCTATGGTACTGAGGGAAAACTCGATATTTATGCCAATTAATTTAGTTTTAGCATTAATTTTTTCATAAATCTATTTTTTATTACTATTAGTGTATTATTCCTTCAAGGTACTTCATACCATGGTGTCATTTGTGTCTGCTAACTACTCGTGCCAAAAAACACTGTTATAGAAAAATTCTCTAAGAGATCCGTTTGGTAACATGAGGAAGCCGAATGGAACGGGCTAAATGATTTCTTCATGAAATTTAACTGGAAATAGACTCCAGTACAGACCCTTTTTTCAGATAGTGAAAAATTTATCAAACCGAAAGAGTGTTCATTGCAGGAAATTTGTCATCCCTTCTGATGTTGCTGTAATAATGTATATTCGTATAAGGCTCGAGGACAATTCCCATATTTTGAAAGGTGCTCCAATAACTTACTTGAAAGACTTTGACAAGACCAACACACCGTCGTCGCAACTAATTGATATACTCTATCAAAATGTAAGAGGCATACGGACAAAGACTAATAAGGTCTACTACAGCTCTTCAAATTCTTCTCACGATGTCATATCTTTGACTGAAACATGGCTGTTTGGCGAGATAAATGACTCGGAACTTTTTGATTCTTCGTTTAATGTATATAGACGAGATAGACACTCCGATCCGAGTATCAATACTGTCGGCGGTGGGATCCTTATTGCTGTTAAATCTTGTTTTGTGACGTCACTAGTCTATGTTCCTGTTTGTTTGAACGAAGAGTTCCTATGTGTAAAGATGATTCTTTCACACAAAACTATCTATCTTGTAACTATGTACATTGTTCCTGGGAGCCCAGTTAATACTTACAATGAAGCCTTCTCTTTTTTGAACTACATTTTTGAGATAATGAGTTATAATGATGAAGTTATGCCTTGGCGATTTTAATCTAACCAATGTATCTTGGAAACGTTGTCCCGATACATACGCAATGGTTCCAACAGGAAATCTATCAATGGATGATTCTCAAACTCTTGACAGTCTAACGTCACTTGGTCTTCACCAAATAAACGACATCAAAAACTCTAACGCCAAGATCCTCGACTTAATTTACACAACAATTGATGCCGGTATTTCACTTGACAGATCAACTGATCCTCTAGTGAACGAAGACTCTCTTCACCCAGCACTTACCATATCTATTCAAAACTTTGAAATGAATAATCAGGATCCTGACAATGTTTTTAAATTTAACTTTAAAAAAACTGATTATACTAAATTAAATAACTTGCTATCTTTAATTGACTGGTCATGCCTTTGCTCTTGTTCAGATATTAATTCAATGGTTTTGAAATTTTATGACAAAATATTTGATTGTTTTTTAGCTCTAATATCTATTAAATCAAAATCGCTTGCTCCTAGCTGGTATGATAGTGAACTGCGAACATTAAAAAACCGTAGAAATAAACTATGGCTTAAATACAAACAAACTGGACTAGTTACCGATTTTAATATTTATTGTGAGGCCAGAAATATTTTCAACAGAGAATCAAGTATTAAGTATCTTTTTTACATACAAAAGGTTCAAAGTAATTTAAAAATGGATCCTAAATCCTTTTGGAACTTTATTAACAGCAAACGAAAATCTTGTCCTTATCCGTCCGTTCTTATGCATAACAATATCTCAGACCATGACCCACGTATCATAACACAACTATTCTCAGACTTTTTTCAAAGTGCATACATCTGTGATTCTTCTAACTGTGATAACTTTTCGAACTGTGATAACCTAAACTGTGATAATCTTGACGAAAATGATCAATTATTTGGTCATTTGAAATCATATTCTCACTTGACTGATATAAATTTTCATATAACTATTGACGATATTATGAAATTTATAGCTAATTTAGAAGATAATGACGCGTCTGGTCCTGATGGGGTACCAGCTTCAGTTCTGAAAAAATGTGTCAATAACTTGTCGATGCCACTTTCTGTTCTTTTTAACTGTTCATTGTCTACTTGTAAGTTTCCTCATGTATGGAAACAATCTTTTATAATTCCTTTACATAAAAAAGGTAAAAAGGATCTAATTATTAATTACCGTCCAATAGCTAAACTGTCGGCCATTCCTAAACTTTTTGAAGCAATTGTTTGCAAAACATTAAGCTTTTACACAAAATCATTTATTGTTCATAACCAACATGGTTTCTCAAAGGGCCGTTCGACTGTCACCCTACTTATGGAGTTAACGGAGTTTTGTGTCGATTCCTTTAAAAACAAAAAACAAACGGATTGTGTTCTTACAGATTTTAGTAAGTGTTATGACCTTGGGTCATACAAGAAAATAAAATAGTTTTGAATTTACAAAATACTTTATTATTAATTTTATTAAAAAGACTATGCGGTTAAGCCGCCAAAATACAAGAGGAGGAGACGTCCCGACAACAACGCAATCAATGAGTATCTAAAAAGAGCAGATGGCAATTACCCAGGGATGATCACTTGGTATTCCAGTGCTGCCTAAGCAATATAATTATCCTTGCTCTCAACACCTCCCTTACTTAAAAGAGGTCATAATCCTTCATCCAACTAGGGGTCTGAATATTTCTTCCTCTGGAAGACACCCTTTGAGCCTTTGAAGCTGAACTTGGTGAAGGAAATCCGTGTAACTCTGAAGTTTCTGAACTTGATTCCAACGCATCTTCGAAATTCTCTGATGAATCAAGGAATGTGTTGGTAGTTGGCTGCTCTTTGGCTTCAGAGAATCTAGACCTTATTTGGTTCGTATGTGAACGAATAAGTCTGTTCTTATTTTTATCGTTGACAAGAATATTGTAACCAACGGTTCCTATTTTTTCGATTATTGTGCCTGGAACCCAGTGATTCTTGTTTCTTCGATAAATTTTAGCGTATACCATTTCACCCACTAAGAAATTCCGTTTCTTAGCACCGTATTGTATGTTGAACTGACGATTCTGCTTTTCGTTTGTATAAATCGGCTTTTGTTGATTTGGTTTTAATAAATCCAGTGATGTACTTAACTTTCTGCCGATAAATGCTTCTGCTGGTGATTTGACTGGAGATTTTGCTGCGAGAGCGCAAGCATGACATTGTTTAACAAAAAAAGTTACGTCTTTATCGATGTTGGGCCAATAAACATGGCATCTGGCAATGGTTTTCATCCTGTCTATGCCCGGATGACCTCGATGGAGCTGTTGCAGAATTCGCTTTTGAAAACAATCTGGAACTACGATACGGTCGTTAAACATCAAAACACCATCGATTACTGCTAGGCTCTCCCTTCTGCTGTAGTATGAAAACAATTCTGGTGAAGGGGGATATTTCCATCCGGAGTTCATAGACTCGATAACTGATTGAAGAATTTTGTTGCTCTTTGTAGCGTGCTGAACCATTTTGAAGTTGACAGGAAGCAAGCTATGACTGTTTCGTCTTCCAATTTTGATTTTGTGTCAATCAGACGTGATAGAACATCAGCAAAACCAAAATCATTTGTTGAGATGTACTGGATTTCAAAATCATACATCATTAAAATCAGTGCCCATCGCTGAAGTCTGTTTGCTGTGTACATTGGAATTCCCTTTTTACTACCAAAGATTGATAGGAGCGGCTTATGGTCAGTGAGAAGAAGAAATTTTCGACCAAAAATCATTCTATGAAATTTCTTCACGGCGAAAATGATTGCTGCGGCTTCCTTCTCGATCTGACTATACCTTGTCTCGGTTGGTGTCAAAGATCTAGCTGCATGAGCGATGACTTTTTCTGTTCCATCAGGAAAAATGTGCATGATACAGGCACCTAGCCCTACGTTGGATGCATCAGCTGCAACTTTTATCGGTATATTTGGATCGAAATGTGTAAGCAAAAGGTCTGATGCGAGAATGCTTTTAAATTTCAGAAACGATTGTTGGCATTCCTCTGACCATTCGAATTTAGCATCTTTCCGGAGCAAATTGTCCAATGGTGCTCGGATTTCTCGTATTTGCTTAACAAATTTGCCGTAATAGTTTACAGCCCCGAGGAAGGATCTGACCTCGGTTATGTTGGTTGGTGCTGGCATCGTGATTATCTTGTCAATTTTGGCTGGATCCGGACGTAAGCCATTTTTATCGACTATATGTCCAAGATATTTCACTTCTGGTACAAAAAATGAACATTTTTCGATTTTGATTTGAAAATTGTACTCCAAGAGACGTTGCATGACTGTGTTCAAGTTGTTCAAGTGATCCTGCCAGTCCTTTCCACTTACGACGATGTCATCAATGTATGCTGCAACACCGTCGACACCTGCAAGCATTGAATCCATTAGCTGCTGGAAAGCTCCTGGTGCTGACTTAACACCAGGTGCAAGTCTGTTGAATGTGAACAATCCTTTGTGCGTGTTGATTGTGAGGAGCTTTCTTGATTCTGGTGTGACAGCAACCTGAAGATACGCGTCGGCCAAATCGATGTGCGTATAAAATGGGCTGTTTGCTATTTTTGCGAAGATATCTTCAGGTAGTGGAAGCGGATATTTATGAGGCTCTAATGATTGGTTTAGGCCTGAAGAGTAGTCTCCGCAAATGCGCACTCCACCTGATGCCTTACGAACGACTACAATGGGTGCGGCCCAATCAGAGTAGTCTACGGGGGTGATGATATTGCGATCTTGGAGACGTTGCAATTCTGCTTCGATGAGTGGGAGTACTGAATATGATACTGGACGCTTTGCTCTGAATATTGGCTTTGTATCAGGCTTGAGATGAAGTTCTATTTCTGTTTTGGTACAGACAGAGGAATCGGCTTTGAACACTTCGACGTATTTTTGTTTAATGCTGGCAATGTCTGCATTTCGCTCGTCGATAGTCGGTTGAGTGATCCGACGGCATACGATGTTCATTGGTTGATTCCACAAACCGAAGATCTCGCACATGTCTGTACCTAAAACATTGAGAGAATTAATATTTGAAACATACAGTTTACAGGTTTTAACTTCCCCTTTAAGCTGAACGTCGCATTCAAATTCAGCAATCAAATTGATGTTGTTAAGACAGGCACTTTTTGCCCGAGTTCCTTTTAGAGATTTACCCGGCTGACCAAGCTTCCGCCATGTGGTGACGTCTATCATACTGATGTCTGACCCATCGATTTGAAATTTGAGTGGGTATGTCTCGCGTTGATGATTGAAGCGAATTTCAACTGCTACAAACTTCCGTCTTTGGACATGGTTAATGGTGTTGACTTGGATTGACTTGTTGCGCGGTGTAAATTTCTTTTGGCCCGACTTATTTTTTTCGAAGTTATTGTCGTTTTGTTTTTCCTTCTTCGAGAAACAATTGCAGTAGCCTTCCTTGTGTCCAGTTCGTCCACATTGGTTGCATTTATGATTTTTAAAATCGCAATCTTTTGCAAAATGCATATGACCGCAACCCCAACATGGTGTTCTTGGCTGACTGTTTTGTTGCTTACTTTGCTGCTGGTGCTTGGGCTTAGAGTGACTTTGGAATTGTTTTTCCTTTTTTACAACGTTGATTGTGGGAATAGGTGTTGACGAATTTTCAATGAGTGCTGTGTCCTTTTTAAGATTTTTGAATTTTTGTACATCCGACAACAGCTTACTCAAATCCAAATTTATATTGTCCTCCAATGCTGAAAGGAGCTTGGTTCTAATGTCTGCGTCTTCAGCTGAATGCAGTCCTGTGACGAAAATCAAGCACTTGAACTGATTAGCTTTCAAATCGCTTAGCTTAAAATCTTCGCATGATTTTTTCACTCTAGCTGCATATGTAGTAAAATCTTCTGATGGATTTTTGATTGTCCGCAAGCAGCGGAAGCGAGCACTGAAAAGTGATTCTGGAGCACCAAACAAAGTCTTGAGGGTTTCGACTGTTTCTGAAAATGAAATGTCTCGGGAATTTTTCGGAAGAATGTATGACGCATATTTTTCGTGAGCGATTGGATTAAGTTTTCGCATCAACAATCTAACTTTAGAAGCGTCATCCAGGTGTTTGCCGTCAACTTTGAAAATGTCCTCGTGTCGACAGTACCATGATTCAAAAACAATTCCATTTGCTGGATCGTAGCAAAACTCTGAGATGCTGTTTGCCAACGTATCCATGAGGAACTCTGGTTTTTCATTCTGTAGAGTCGACGATTGTCCTCCTGCGATGAGTGATTGCAAGAGCTTGGATTGAATATCCAATAGTTCGAGAATTTTTCCTTCGTTTGAAATCGACATGTTTGAATAAAAAAAAAACAAAATGGTGAATTCAGATAATTTTTTTTTTTCTTTTCGTCGATAATTCTTATTCGTATTCTTCGTAGCCAATTGAAATGAGATGACTTTGTCAATTTTTATCCTCGTCGCCAATTGTTATGACCTTGGGTCATACAAGAAAATAAAATAGTTTTGAATTTACAAAATACTTTATTATTAATTTTATTAAAAAGACTATGCGGTTAAGCCGCCAAAATACAAGAGGAGGAGACGTCCCGACAACAACGCAATCAATGAGTATCTAAAAAGAGCAGATGGCAATTACCCAGGGATGATCACTTGGTATTCCAGTGCTGCCTAAGCAATATAATTATCCTTGCTCTCAACAGTAAGGCATTTGACAAACTATCGCATAGAGTTTTGCTTAATAAAATGAGTAGGCTGGGGTTCAGCGTAAAATTCATTGCTTGGCTAAAATCTTATTTACTTGACAGATCCTATTCAGTGAATTTTAAGGGCTACCATTCAAATAGTTTTGTGGTAAATTCTGGTGTTCCCCAGGGTAGCCATTTGGGTCCAGTTCTTTTTATATTGTTTGTAAATGATCTTCCTTCAGTTTTAAAGTACTCTAATTGTCTTATGTATGCAGACGATGTTAACATATTTAAAACTATTTCTAGCAATCTTGACTGTGAAAAGCTTCAAATTGATCTAAATGCTTTCTATAATTGGTGTGCACGTAATTATTTGTTGTTAAATATCGATAAGTGTGAGATTATAAATTTTACAAGAAAATTGTCCGTTTTATCTTTTGACTATAGTTTCAATGGCGTAAATCTATTAAATGTATCTATCCTTGGTGTATTGTTCGATAAGAAACTCGAATTCACACAGCATATCAATATGGCATGTAATAAAGCCAATTCAATATTAGGTTGGATTAAAAGGGAATCACGTCAGTTTTCTGATCCTTATGTTATCAAACAACTATTTACTACATTTGTCAGACCCATTATAGAGTATGCTTGCCAGGTATGGACCCCCTACTACAGTTGTCACAAAATAAGAATTGAACAAATTCAAAAAAGATTCCTAAAATTTGCCCTTAGAGGCTTAGGCTGGCAGAATCCATTGAATCTTCCTTCATATAGCAGCCGTTTAAAACTCATAGATTTACCCAGTCTGGAGCGCAGACGTTCTTATTTATGTTTTGTTTTTATTGTTAATCTTATTGATGGTAATATCGATGCTTTAAACCTTTTGTGTCGTGTTAATTTTAATGTTCCAAATCGAAATCTAAGAGGTTTTCGTGGCCCAATTTACATAAAACACTATCGTACCAACTATGAGCAGAATTCACCATTGAATACAATGTTTAATTTGTATAACGTCAATCATAATTTATTAACAAATTTTTGTGATGTCTCAAATAATAGTTTTAAAAAAATATTCTATAATATTGTATAATTTATAAATTCTTAATTCTAAGTAATATTTTTTGTACGCTAGATATTAATTAGCTTGATTCAAATAAATAAATGAATCTTTTGTATAAATTCAAAAACTAGCTGTAAAAATAATAGAAGTAAAACAGAAAGAAAAAAGAAAAAGGGAGTGCCCATCAGTTTACCCTTGAGCCCAACTTCGAACGTACTGTCAAATTCAGAAATTCCACGAACGTGGAATGCTTTACTTAACTCTGTATTACCCCCCCTCCCATTATGATATTCAGCATTTAAACTAATATGCAACGGTATTTCCTATTACATCCATCTTCAATTTTGCTAAAACGCTCGCACTGTTACTCCCACACTACTTGCTATTAATTATTATAAAGCTTCTTTCGCAGAATCCTCTTGCGAGGAATTGACAAATCCTCCAAGAGTATCTCTTGTCATAGAAAGTGCTGCTCATTAGCCATTCGGAATCGGCAGAAAATTGTAGGTACCCTCCGTTCCTGGTAACACGCACACAGGTATGGTTGAGAGTTGTAAGTCACTAGGTCCAAATTTAATTTATTTGTTTTTTCTTTCGCAGATCTCCAGCGACAAAAAAATTGTAAGAATATAATCTGAAATCAACCATCATTTCTTTTTCGTTTGTACTTAGATTTTTTCGCCAAAGATAAAGATATGATAGTTTAAAAAAGATCTGCCAGTTTAAGTCAAAAAAGTTTTCAATCTTTTCCGTTTATTTTTTGGTGCAATTAAAAACTTGTCTTTCAAGAATTAAAATTTCTTCTTCTGGGATTTACAAGAAAATTAATTGATCCTACTGTATTGCAACAAATACAATACTTGTTGGTAAAAAGTACATTGTACATTTGAATCAAATGTTTAAAGATATAAGCCGATGCAGCAAAACCCGCTTAAGAAAAAAACCCGATTACCTGAAACACTTTTTTCATCCCCATTTCCGACCCATTTCCCTTAAAACACTCCGCTTAAGTTAAACTCGCTTAAGTGAAAAACCCGGATAACTGAAACATATTTTCAGTTAATTTTTAATATTTTTCATTGAAAAAAACTCTCTTAAGTGAAAAAAAAATTAATCGAACAGAACAAAAATTTGCTGAACGTTTTCATTTCTTCTTTGTTTTTCACTTAACTACATTTTCACCACGAAAATTGCATTGTTAAGCAATGTGCCAAATTAAAGTACAAAAACTCAAATGTGATTTAATGTTATATTTCTCTATAATATGTATGTAATTGCTATGTACCTATGAACTCCTATGTACATATACATAACTAGTTTTCGTTTTTCAATAAATTATTTTTGTGAAATTTAATCGTTGTTTTATTTAACTTCTTTCAAGGCAAGTCCAAAAGATAAAAACAATATTGTTTCTAGCATTAAATCTCCGCTTAATGGAATTTTTAAATCCGCTTAAGTGAACATTTTTTGTTCACTTATCCGAACACCGCTTAAGTAAATTTTTTTTCTCACTTTTTCGTTTAAGTGAAAAAACCGCTTAAGTGAAAGAAAGACTGTGACATTTTGCCGTTTCTCTTAAGCGGGTTTTACTATTCTGATTTATCGATTATGTGATTAAATCGTATTTGTGAATCTTGTGAAGGCAATTAACTGCAAATCTGTCCGTATATTATCCTCAAACTATATCTTTCATTCAGCGTGAAATGTGTTCAATAATGCAAAGATTCTATAAGACATGATGGTGACCTGAAATCCAAACATTTGTTTTAGTAACTTAGGTGTATGAATCATTAGCATATCTTACCTGCTTGAACGTAACAAGTGAAACAACAGAATAACCCTTTGCAATAAGCGTTGCTGGCTTCTGACAGCGCAAAATGAAAATAACCAACTGTTTCTTATACGATTGGTTTCCTCTGTACCAAGGATGATTGTATATACAATCACTAATATTTAGACTCTAAAATATTGTATGTTCCTTAGAATAAAAGTAAATATAGTAATACATTTCTAGATAGACTTACAGACTCGATGAGTTCATCTCCAAAAGAACAAACAATGAACAACTGCCCAAGTGTAGATATAAAAAGCAACAAGAACTTTACAAACTCCATGCCAGGTCCCTCAAGGGTAGCCTGAAACGCTGACAAACAAATCAATCCGGATAATGAAAAGAAGTTGAAAACCAACGATATTCCGAAAATCTCGTTTAAATCCAAACACAACCTGTTGGTCAAAGAAGTTCCAAAATCTATAAAATACGATTCCCCACTGATTAGCCTCAGCTGGCCCTTTCTCAATACTCACTTCAATATTAGCTGGTGCTGTTCAATTAATTTAGAAAGGAAAACATTATCCTCTGATTTTCCTGTTGGACAGTACCTTTCTATCTCTTGGCCAATATATTTGAAATGCATAGACATCTGCCTAGACAAACAACACAGGAGAAGGTCAATTCCGATGTTGCTTGAAACACACAAATGTCCACCCCAGAGCTCACTGAAATATACTAGACTATAGAGAAGCTTTGTCCTATAGCAAAAGGGATGCTCCACCCAGAAAGGTGTATCATAGGAGAACTCCTCATCAAATCTCATGTACTGGTATATGGACTTGATTCCTGGCAAACAATAAACAATCCATCCGACTAGAAAATACGTGCCAACGAGCAAGTATATGGATACGGACCAAAAGTTCTCGTTTACACGATAGGCTCGTTTTTCTTTGAGGCTTTTCGGATAAAGTTCTTCAGTCGTTCGCAAAACATTTTTCAAAAGGCTTGTATTAAAAAGAACAGCGAATACCTTTGTATTAGTATTGATCCCATAGGCGATGTAAGCTCCTGTTTTTGTGGCTTCGAGTAGAGTTGGGAATTCCCCGAAGTGCCGATGGAAGTAAACAAATTCACCTATCATCAGATAGAGGTGGTTAATAACGCCAATGACAAGAGCCAAGCAGGAAAGTTTGAAGCGTAATGTGTCCCGACCTCTAGTCGGATCAATTCCAACTAATTGTGCACAAAAGAACGGTAATGAGAGGAATTCTTTAAAGTCCTTAAGTGGCTCCATTGTTTGGAATCTTACTCTGGGAACTTACTGATTTGAAATTGAGTAAAATTCTTATTTATAAGGAACTTGATTTTATATATGTATGTATGTACGAGTACATAAAAAATTCTATATGTATATCATTTGCTTGCCACTAATTATAAAGTAAAAAAGTAAAGTAAGTATAAAGTAAAGAATAAAGTAAAATGTTTGTGGTTTTGAGTAATACATGTAGTTTACATTTGATTTGCAGTTACTGGCATAATTTTAAACTAAAGGTAGTTAAATGCTGATGGGCGTTTGAATTTCCTTTTTGATTTTAAAGAGAAATTGCGGTTTATGGTCGCCATAAATATGAAGTTTGCTATCTTTAAATTTTTAATATTATATTTTGTATTCCTTACAATTGGCAAGGCGTTTTTAATTGTATTAAAATGAATATTTTTTATCTTGATCATAAAATAAAAGACAAAACAACAAACTATTTCCACATTCCGAAACATTCCATAACCGAAGTTAATTGGTAACTAATAGCAGTGATATTAAATATGTGGTTCACAAAATTTACAAACATAAAGATGATTTCCAATTTTTTAAAGATATGTGAAGCCAATTTGGGCCATACCACTTGCTTCCCTTTTCCAAAAATCTGTTTCTTCTTATTCACAATGTGTGTGTTGTTAAACTGATATTTGAATATTTCGCCAAATAATCGTGCATTCCAAAACTTTTTGAAAGAATTATTTTCGACACTTTTACTTTAATTGCAAACCTTTTTTTTCACAAACAACACGGGTTCCCGAAAGGTAAATCTAAGAACACAAATTTATTTATACTTTGAATTCAAAAAAAAAAAAAAAAAAAAAAAAAAAAAACTAGGTTCATTTTACAGCCAGGAACCTAAGCATAGGCCTTTGATAAAATTTCACTCAAAATTATTTTGTTGGACCAAAGCTCTTAGTCCTCCTGATTTTATTTAATGAATGGAATCATACTTTTAGGACCGTAAATTTCGGTACTTGTTTGGGTCTTCAATCTCTGATTCCAATAAAAGGATATAATAAGCTAGCAAAGTATCTGTCTGTCCGTTCGATTGCAGCTAAACGGCTCGGCCGATTTTCTTCAAACTTGGTAGATATGTGTTTTAATTTTTCCCCCCCGGATGTTTTTTGATTTGATTTTTTAAGACCAAAAATAACGGTACCTGCCATACGAATTTTTTTCGAAATTTTATAAACATTTTTTTTTCTCAAAAACTGTTCGGCAGATTGTAAAAATAAAAATACAAAAAAACTACATTTAATTAAAGCTAGGTATTGGTTGAAAAAAAATTTCCGAAAAATGGTTATTGAGGGTAGCCCCCATGGAACCATTTTATTTGTTTTTGATTTTCTCAAAAACGGTACCACCGATTTTGATAATTTTTTTTTACTAAAGCTCCCCAAAAACATAAATAGAATTGTGTACTCAAATTTTCAAAAAAAAATTGGATTTTTAAAAAAAGTTTCAATTTTTTTTTTCAAAACTCAATATTTCGAAAACCCCATGCTAGTTGTTTTTTTAACTTGATAAATAAAAGTTTCTCAATATGATCTACAAGATGTGAGAAAAAAAAATTATTTTACCTAAAAATTAAAAAAAATGGTTTTCAAAAATCGTATTTTTCTCGAAAACGGTGCCTAGAATTTTGATAATTTGTTTTTCTTTCAATTAATTTTGACGATCTTTAATTTAATAAAAAAAATTGAAATTAAGATATTACAGCTTGTACCTACCATAGAACCATTTTTTCGAATTTTGAATTTCTCATTATCCACAAATTTTTTATAGAGAAGCTTCTAAAAAGTCTAAAACACATTGCATTTCAAAACTTCAAAATAAATATTTTTTGAATTTTTTTCTCAGAAACGGCTCAATATTTTTTGTTGTAAATTTAATTTTTATTCAAACAATAATAAAAACTTTAAATTGGCGTACCAAAATTTTTTCTTAAAAAGCTTTTAAAAAGTTTGTGTATAAAATCTTTTTTTAAGAAACCACTACAACGACTTATAATTTTTGTTCTTGCATAAATTCATATTTGGATAGCATTCTGTTTTTGTCTCTTACTACTAAAAGAATTTAAAAATTAGTTTTATCCTTATCAACAGTTTTCTCTAATAACATTCGTATTTAAAATTCCTAGTCTATTACATAGGAGCAAGTTCGTGCGACCCAGTCGTGCATTTTATTTATAACGGCTGTATAGCAGGTACAAATACTATCTAAAACCAAGAATTCCGTCGGTCAAAATCCTGAAGACAACATTATTCGTTAAAGCAGTGGATTGATATCACTCTAGTGAGGAATCCTTTTACTCAATATGATAAAAGGTTTTGGGGTCAGAGAAAAACTTAGCGCAAAACAGTCAAAAAGGAAATGCAGAAGCTGGGAAGAAGTTGCGGAGAGCTCAAATAGTTTTCTAGAAACGGAACAAGACGGCATGTAGCGGTATTTGACGCCCCATGCCCCTCGGAAGGGTCAGAGAGCAAATTATGAAAACTTGCTTTTTTGATTTGTATGAACTTACTTTCCTAATTGCTCGGACTGTGTTTAACATAATAAGGGTACCCATAACCCCTTGAGTGCGTGTATAATACATACAAAAAAATCAGGTGCAGAAAACCACATTTCATCAACTATCAGTCTGACTAAATGTAAGGGACACACCATCATTTGCCTCATGGCCAAATTTCTGGAATTTTCGGTCAGTGTGCAAGAGTTGTAGCATTCATCGTAGGCATATGTTTGCAATATCCACTTTACTTTTAAATAATTCCATGCTTTTACATTTTTAACTTTAGTCCTCATCTTCTCAAATATTCTACTCAAATACGATTATACCTACACATTTCTCAATTTTATAAAACAGGGAAATATGTAAGGTGTTCTAGTGGTGAATAATAAATGAATCCATTACAGAACGTTAATTGAATTTATTATAGCTTTGCCATGACTATAACACTGTTGAATCCATGTCCCGTTTTGTAATGGAATTTAAAAAAAGGAAAACATTTCTTAAAAATTAAACAAAAATATGATACAGTTCCATCCTTGATTCACATCTCTTGTGTTTCAGGTTAATGGAAGCAATTGTGTACTGTAATGGTTCGCCACTCTGTTAAATGTGAATTTCTGAGAAAGTCTCCACATGTTCCAAGCGCCCCGGATCAACGATGAACAATGGGGTTTTGGACAAAAGCAATTATAAAATACTCCTGCCATAGAATTTGTTTTAAATGAAAATAAACCACCTTGACAATGGAAGGAGTGTTTTAATGTTTTGCCCGATTCCAGTAAGAGTTTGCTTTGATTTTATGTACATACTATATAAGTTATTGTTTGCTGAATGATTACAACGACTATTTGCTTTTCCATCATAGACATGTTTCCTAATGTGAAAAGGTTGAGTAGTGTTTTTATTGTTATACGAGTATGTACTTATTTGGTCATAAGAAGAATATTTTCGATGTCACTCAAAAGTGGGTCAGAGACTTTCGTAAGAAGTTATATAATCTAGAAAATTAATTTAAAATGATTCCTATAGTGTCAAACGAAAGAAAACTTTTAATTTTCCTGCGGATATCCTTGTGAAGTTTTTTCATACAAAAACTTTTCTTTTGCATCTGTCTATTTTCTTCCTCTATTTGAAATTATTTAGATTTTCTATTTTATTCATTTTTTTATCTTTTCATAGCCTTCTCTTAAACTTCCAGATAAAGTCAAACAATTACAAAAGAAGTTGTTTGGAAACTCAATTCGAAATGTTGTCGGCTTTGATATTGGTAGAATATAAATTTCATATTTTTTCGTGGCCATTTTATCATCAACGATGGATTATCATATAAGGGGTATTAAATTTTATTTTTGAAATCGTATTTCTGTTGGAAAACTTAACTTTAACCCACGTCAATCCTTGTACATACATTTTTCATTTTTATTATGTTACTTTGAATTTGTAATTAAAGCCTTCTATTCGCTGTATGAACTTAGAAAGTTTGAGGGCCAGAAGATAGCATATGCATACTTTCTTTTTTCAGTAAATAATCTACCAGAAAGGTCTTAATGCTTCGCTTAAGTTTAGAAAACATTTGATGGCATTTTATTTATTCAATGCTTAGAGCAATTCTCTTGCATAAGCCGTTTCATGCAATCTTTTTCACCTAGTTCTAAAAACTGCAAGAGCGTACGCCACGGTTATCAGACAAGGATATTCTAGATTATGGGCACATTCTGGCAAAGATTGATTGCTTGTCAAGGCCAATGCGAAACGAATAGTAAACTGAACAGCAGGTTGGTGCGTATCAACCGGATTACATCGCCTTTGAACTTGCTTTTGAGTTCCTTTACCGTTAACATGGTTTCATTGCTGTTGGTTTTACACCGGGCACAAACTCAAAAATTCAATTGGATAGTTTGATGATTCGTCATCATTTGTTACGCGATAACCTGATTTGAATAAATACAGTGCGGCTGCGATTTGATTTTGAAAGTAAACTTCAAATCATCGACCTCTTTGGTGTGCTCCAAATTCAGTTAGCCAATCGTGGTTCTTCTTTCGATGATGTGAATACCCAAAAATCAGCGGGAATAAAATAAAGCCAGTTGCAGCATCGACCGGAATCCAGCCATTTCATCATCAGAAATACGGTAACTCCAGGAACGCATTAAGTAAACCTGCAGGTGTTTTTAGCGGGATTGCAGGAGAAATTTGACGGAAATCACCACCCAGTTGTTTCCTTGCGTCTACAAAGCGTCTGCAAATCTTTCATTCTACGATCAAGCCTCTCCAATGTTCACTTGATGATAATTTTGCAAGTTTTCCATCCCAAGAATTGTTTCCAATTATCCTCACACTGAAATCGTGATTGCGGGCAATTTCAATGTACATAATTTTAAATGGCTTTGCTTTTCTGGTCAGACAAAACCAGAGGGAAGGTATGTTGAGGTCTTTGCTGAATTAAACCAACTGACTCAGCTTGTTAATGAGCCAACTCGAATTCCTGGCGTTGTAGTCAAACCACAAACACTCTAGACTTGTTCCTTACTTCTGATTTTGATAAATATACAATCAGTATAACATCGCCTCTAGGCACATCAGACTACTGTATCAATACTGGAAATTTCTCGTGTCAACAAACCTCAGTTAAAGAGAAAACCCCAAAGAGAACAGTTTGGCGAGAAACCAACTGGACGGTCTCAATGATTTCTTCAGGAACTTTAACTAGATACTATGCTTCCTTGATAGTAAAGTGCAGATAATGATTACAAACTTAATTCTTATCGGATTGAGAAAAAATATCCCGTATAGAGACAAATCTATTAAGCCGGAAGAGAATTAATGGATTGATTTAAGCTGTAAAGAGGTTATCAGGGTCAGAGAAGTAAGTTCCGATATTATAAGGCCAACCCTACTGAGGAAAACCTGAGTGACCGATGGTAAGGCTTTCGTAGCAATAGGTCCACTGATGATGCAATGGTATATCTCACCGAACAGTGGCACCCATCTTTACATCGTTTTGGAGAAAGTAAGATTATTGCACTTAATATTTCGAACACATTTGAAAGAGTATGGCATCAAGCTCTTTTATCGAAAATGCGGCCATTTGGTATTGATAAATCTCTTCTTCGTAGTTCTCAGTTGTTCATATTCGTTTCAAGATTCATTTCCTTATTCTTCTGAAGTGGAACTTGAACGGCAGCGTATGACAAGTGTAGAATTTAATACTCCAATGCTACCTTCTATCGTTAAACCGAAATCCTGACCTTATGCCACTATCCATGAGTGACACTTGCATTGAGGAAACCAAACAACTTTCAGTTCTTGGTATGTGCATCACAGACCACCTTGTGTAGAATGATAACATATTCGACGTCGCCAAAATTGCTGCTAAGTGCTTAGGTTTTCTCCGAATAAACAAGAAATTTTTCATCCCTTCTAATCTGGCTGAAATCTATAAGGCCTATATGCATCCAAAGCTTGAGAACAATTCCCATATTTGGGCAATGACCCACCTGAGTCTCTTGCATAAATTCCGAAAAAGAACTTTAAAAATCATAGGTTATAGAAATAAACGGTGATTTTTTAAGAGCTTGAGAACTTTTAAAAAAAAAAAAAACCGCATAAAATTTGCAAAATCTCATCGATTCTTTATTTGAAACGTTAGATTGGTCCATGACATTTACTTTTTGAAGATAATTTCATTTAAATGTTGACCGCGGCTGCGTCTTAGGTGGTCCATTCGGAAAGTCCAATTTTGGGTAACTTTTTCGAGCATTTCGGCCGGAATAGCCCGAATTTCTTCGGAAATGTTGTCTTCCAAAGCTGGAATAGTTGCTGGCTTATTTGTGTAGACTTTAGACTTGACGTAGCCCCACAAAAAATAGTCTAAAGGCGTCAAATCGCATGATCTTGGTGGCCAACTTACCGGTCCATTCCTTGAGATGAATTGTTCTCTGAAGTTTTCCCTCAAAATGGCCATAGAATCGCGAGCTGTGTGGCATGTAGCGCCATCTTGTTGAAACCACATGTCAACCAAGTTCAGTTCTTCCATTTTTGGCAACAAAAAGTTTGTTAGCATTGAACGATAGCGATCGCCATTCACCGTAACGTTGCGTCCAACAGCATCTTTGAAAAAATACGGTCCAATGATTCCACCAGCGTACAAACCACACCAAACAGTGCATTTTTCGGGATGCATGGGCAGTTCTTGAACGGCTTCTGGTTGCTCTTCACTCCAAATGCGGCAATTTTGCTTATTTACGTAGCCATTCAACCAGAAATGAGCCTCATCGCTGAACAAAATTTGTCGATAAAAAAGCGGATTTTCTGCCAACTTTTCTAGGGCCCATTCACTGAAAATTCGACGTTGTGGCAGATCGTTCGGCTTCAGTTCTTGCACGAGCTGTATTTTATACGGTTTTACACCAAGATCTTTGCGTAAAATCTTCCATGTGGTCGAATAACACAAACCCAATTGCTGCGAACGGCGACATTTCACGGTCTTCAGCAACACTCTCAGAAATACTACGCAATATTCTCTTCTGTACGCACTGTACGCATTCGTGTGGTTGGTTTAATGTCCAATAAAGTAAACTGAGTGCGAAACTTGGTCACAATCGCATTAATTGTTTGCTCACTTGGTCGATTATGTAGACCATAAATCGGACGTAAAGCGCGAAACACATTTCGAACCGAACACTGATTTTGGTAATAAAATTCAATGATTTGCAAGCGTTGCTCGTTAGTAAGTCTATTCATGATGAAATGTCAAAGCATACTGAGCATCTTTCTCTTTGACACCATGTCTGAAATCCCGCGTGATCTGTCAAATACTAATGCATGAAAATCCTAACCTCAAAAAAATCACCCGTTATAACGAAAACATTTACATCTCTCGAGCACCGCCGAAATGATTTTTGTCTTTCTTTGTATTATTTGCTGAAGAGAGAGGTAAGCCAAATTTATTCTCTGATGTTGTTGCTGAGCGCGCTGAGGAAAATGTTCACGATATTGGTGTTGCCAGTGCCGGCAAAAGTACTAGTTCTAGTGCTACTACTAATATAGAGTACAAACATACTACCCAAAAATTGTTTGGTACTTCTACAGCTTACGAAGGAGAATTAACTCTTGAATCTGTTCCTCGTTTAAAATTCCTTCATATTTCTCGTTTAAAATGTACAGTCACCGAAGAAAATGTCATCGATTATGTAAGCATGAAGCTAAATATCCCTAAGAGTTATTTTTCATGCACGAGACTTATAAAAAAAGATGCCAACACTTCTTTGTATCGTTTTGTAAATTTCAAGCTGGGAATACCTATAAACTATTTTAGTAAAGCTTTGGATCCGTCAATTTGGCCATTAAACGTTCAAATAAAGAAGTTTAAAAATTTTCCAAAACCGGACGACAGCTCGAAGGCAAATCCCTAAATGCTACTGAGCCTAGAGAAAAACGAAAAAACATTCGAATTTATTATCAAAATGCTGGAGGTTTGCGAACAAAGACAAATCAGCTTTTCTTATCATCATCTCTGCATGAATTCGATGTTTTAGTCATTGTCGAAACGTGGTTGAATCCACATTTTTTGTCATCAGAGCTTTTTGACTCATCTTACAACGTATACCGTAAAGATCGTTCGTCTATGACTGGATGGGATCGAGGTGGTGGTGTACTTATTGCTGTACGAACAACTTTAAATAGTACTCAAAAAAGTCTCCTTAATGATGCCGATGAGATCGAACAACTATGTGTCTGTGTCAGTCCAAAAGATTCTGCTGAAATTCATGATATATTTTTTATTGTAAGCTATATTCGTCCTAGTAGTACTATTGATTTATATAGCAAACACATAAATAATGCCCAATTTATTGTAAATGAATTAAAAACTAACCAATTTCCCTGTATTCTTGGTGACTTTAATATTGGTGATGTTGATTGGTGTTATATTGAAGACGATCAAATTTTAGTTCCTTTTTAATGCAAATAAGGATACGGAAATGTTAGTTGTTGATTCATTTTCTTCTTTGGGTCTTTTTCAGATTAACAATATCAAAAATGATTTGCATAGAATTCTTGATTTAATATTCATTAATAATGACTTAAAATATTCTCTAACATTATCTGATTTTCCCCTTTTAAATAATTCTGTTCACCATAAAGCTATTTTTTTATTTTTTGAATATTATAACTTTTTTCTTATATCACCATGTCGTAATGATATTGTAAATTATAATTTTGCTGCTGCTGATTACGTTTCATTAAATAATTTTTATAGTTCGTTCGGCTGGGAGGATTTATTGAAGGACTTGTCTTTAGAAGCTATGTATTCTAAATTTAAAAATAATTTGTTTGATGGAATGAAGCGTTTTGTTCCCATCTTCAAAAATAAACAAAAATTCAAATTACCAT
Source organism: Chrysotoxum bicinctum (assembly GCA_911387755.1). Classification (NCBI taxonomy): domain Eukaryota; kingdom Metazoa; phylum Arthropoda; class Insecta; order Diptera; family Syrphidae; genus Chrysotoxum; species Chrysotoxum bicinctum. The sequence goes on along the minus strand of OU426988.1, from coordinate 22,417,762 downwards.
GGTTTAATAGAAGATTAAAAAATTTGGAAAATGCTAAAAATAAGGCCTTTAAGCGTTATAAATCAAAACAATGTCCCAATGATCATGCTATTTTTCGGCAGTTAAGAAGAGAATTCGATTTTCTAAATAAATTCTTATATAAACAGCATATAATCAAAACAGAAATGAACATAAAAAGAAACTCAAAATCTTTTTGGGTTTTCTTGAATTCTAAACGGAAATTCTCATCTTTTCCACAAAATATGGAATTTGAAGATATAATATCTAATGACACAGAACAATCTTGTAATCTCTTCGCAAAGTTCTTCCAAACATCCTACAATAGCGATGAAATTCCAAATATTAATGAATACTACTGCTGCTTAAATCCCATAACTGATTTTCGTTTAAATGATTTTTCCGAAAAGGAGATTCTGGAGAGTTTGCTTCATATTGATACAACTAAAAAAGCAGGATACGATTTAATATCTCCGCTGCTATTATCAAGTTGTGCAAAATCATTGAGTTATGTGATCACTCGCATTTTTAATAAATCCATAGAAGAAGGAGTTTTTCTTGGTGAATGGAAGATATCTTTTATTGATCCAATTTTCAAAAATGGACTTAAACATTTGGTCAGTAATTACAGACCTATCTCGAAACTTTCTGTTATACCAAAACTGCTTGAAAAAGTCATAACTCAAAAACTTTATTTTTCACTCGCTAATTCTTTGTCTCCGTGTCAACATGGGTTTTTAAAGGGTAAATCGACTAGCACAAATTTAAGTCTTTTTACCAACTTTTGCTGCAACCAAATGGAAAATGGCAAGCAAATTGATATTCTATACACAGATTTCATAAAAGCGTTCGACCGTGTCCATCATGGTCTTATTTTACAGAAGCTAGATAAACTAGGTTTAAATTCATCATTTTTAAAATGGTTGAGATCATATTTAACAGGTAGAAAACAAATAGTTAAAATTGAAAATTGTGTATCAAACCCTATTAATGTTATCTCAGGTCTCCCACAAGGAAGTCACTTGGGACCACTGTTATTTATCATTTTTATCAACGATTTACCTTCTGTCTTGAAATTTTGTAGTTGTTTAATGTACGCAGACGATGTCAAAGTGTTTTTTCCAATTTCTTCGATTGAGGATAGTTTTCTCATACAGGAAGACATAAACAATTTTTTAAATTGGAGTAATTATAACCATCTTCAACTTAACAATGCAAAATGTAAACTATTAAGTATAGCAAGATCCACGTCAATCATAAATTTTGATTATTGTTTTAATGATTATAAAATTCTAAGAGTGGACTGTATCAAAGATCTAGGAGTTTATATTGATTCAAGAATGGATTTTCGGTCACACATTGATTACGTTGTTTCTAAGGAAAATTCATTACTAGGCTTTCTTAAACGAAATTCAAATGATTTCCAAGATGTATATACACTAAAAACTTTATTTATGTCTCTAGTCCTTCCAATCTTGGAATATTGTTGTGTAATCTGGTCACCATGCTATGAAAATAGCATAAATCGGATTGAAAAAATTCAAAAAAGATTCACGAGATTTGCTTTAAGAAAATTTAATTGGATGGGTCCCATACCTACCTATAATTCGAGATGTCTACTGATTGACATGAAACCGCTTAAAAGTCGGAGGCAAATTCAATGCGTTCTATTTATAAAAGATATTTTAGATAATAAAATAACTTCTATCGAACTACTTTCTCTGATTCCTTTTTATGTGCCCAGTCGATCGCTACGTATTAAAAACGTTTATTTTTACGTTCCTCATCATAGGACTAATTACGGATTGAATGAACCGATAACACGCTCTTTAAAATTATTCAATGAAATGTGCAGTAATATTGATGTTTCTGTTAGTAGAGATGTCTTCAAAAAATTGTTAAACCATTGTATTTGATTATGTATTATTTGTCAAATTAAATACATCTATGTATATAATTGTAAGGTATTTTTTTTATTGTTATGTAAAATGTAAGATAAATTTTGTATGTTTGTAATCAGCAGATCTTGAATCAATTGATAAATAAATAAATAAATAAATAAATAAATAAATAAATATTTCTATAAACAGTGTTCTAGCGAAATAGCCAGTTGCATTTATCCTCTTAACCAATTCAACCGTAATACTCGAACTTTTAGGAATGCTACGTACGTACTGTGAAATACAGAGATTCTTTTTTCAGACGGACTACACGAATGTGGAATGCTCTATCTAGCTCTATTTTTCCTTCCCATTGTAGTATTCAGAAATTTAAAACTTATGTATATTTGTATCTCCTTTTAAATCCTTCCTATCGCTCGTACTGTGATAATCATTTTAAGGGTAGTTATAAACCTTTGAGTGCGCGCTGATTATAAAAAACGTAGTTTCACGAAATGTTGCATGAATGGCATGAAGCGTTAAACTTCATGAACCGTCTGACCGCCTTCCAACAACGTGACCGCTCTTCCAGAGAGAGTCATCGTAATTACGAAGTCGGATATTGACTAAATTCAAGCTAAACCCAACGAAAAATCGCACAGTTTCACTTATAGATTCCTGAAAAATTAACGCAAAATCAAATTTTCTTACTATGATTTGTGGTCAACACTTTTTGTTGAATATTTATAAATTGTTAAAAGTGAATGTCCTATTCCTATTTCTGATTGTGAACTTCGTTTCTATATGAAGACTTAAGGAACATAACTTGAGTTCATGTGGACTTATTTCACTGCACCTCTAGCCTTAAATCAAATTTGTGTTTTAATACAAAACTTATATACTGTCACGCCTCGAAGTGGAATATACCATAGAAACTGCAAGAAAGAAGCGAAGAAGAAGTGCGCCCAAATTCAAGCAAAGAATACAGAAAACCTGTATCGGGAGCTGGATGAAATTTCTACCCCGACAGCTGGTGCTATTCAAGAGCTACGGAAAAACACGAATAAGGGCGCAACTATCTTCAAAATAGCCGCTCAAAGAAGAAGAAATGCCCAGGAGATTTGTTCGCCAAAGTTCATTAACAATGCTCAAGGCCAACTACTTGTGGAAGACAACGAAATTCTTCACAGGTGGCGACAGTATTGTGACGGACTTCTAAACGAACAATTTCCAAGGCTATACTTTCCAATAGCTTCACCTAACTTAAGCGAAGTATCCGACGTCACAGTCGAAGAAGTTAGTGAGGCGGTAAAATACTCCAAAAAGGGAAAAGCTGTTGGCCCAGACGAAATACCCTCAGAGTTTTGGAAAAAGATGGGAGACATCGGGTTTAGATGGCTCATGATTCTTGTCTCCAAACTTATACGAGGTGATCGCATGCCTAATCAATGGAGGGAAAGTTACCTTCTTCCAATTTATAAAGGAAAGGGTGATACTCGAAGCTGTGATAATTACCGTTCGATTAAGCTGATGTCACACACCATGAAGATCGTTGAGCGAGTCTTGGGTAGCCGACTGCGAAAAATAATTAGGCTATCTGATGACCAGTGCGGGTTTGTCGGGGGTAAGTCAACCACGGATGCAATCCAGAGTATAAGAATAATTATGGAAAAACATCGGGATTCTTTGGAGGATTTGCATGTCGTATTGGTTGATTTTGAAAAAGCATTCGATCGGCAACCACGAGATCTAATATGGGTGGCCCTCGGGCAACGAGGAGTTCCAGAAACCTATGTGCGGATAATTATGGACATGTATGATGGAGCAGTTACTAAAGTAAGATGCGCAGCTGGAGTCACCGAAGAATTCGAAATCACAGTAGGTGTACACCAGGGAAGTGTCTTGAGTCCCCTGCTCTTTATTACAGTTCTTGATTACCTGCTTGAAGGCAAAGTGACGGATCCAAAAGTACATCAGTTATTCTTTGCTGACGATGGAGCCATCATAAGTGAAGACCCGATATCCCTACAACGAGCACTTGACGTATGGGTGGATGTTCTAGAAGGAAGTGGGTACCGCATAAGCGCGAAAAAGACAGAATACCTAACCTATGCTGCCCATTTTCTGATCCACACAGGCCTATTCCAGACATTTATTTGAATAGAGTAGTGCTTCCCAAGTGTGAAAAGTTTAAATATCTGGGGTCTATGATAAATAACGAAGCTACTTGTGATGACGATATCAATCATCGCGTAAGCGTAGGGTGGATGAAGTGGCGGGAAAATTCTGCTATCTTCTGTGACCGAAAAATGCCCCCTAAGCTGAAGGGAAAGCTCTACACTTCAGTTGTGCGTCCAGCACTCACATGCGGTTCACAATGTTGGACAATGTACAAAAAGTATGAGAGTAAGCTAACGGCAGCTGAGATGAAGATGCTTCCTATGACAGCAGGAGTTACAAAGCTTGATCGAATTAGAAGTACGAAGATCCGAGGAAGCCTTCATGTTAAGAATACTATTTCCCAAAAAATTGAACACGACCGACTCAGTTGGTATTGCCATGTTCAAAGGAGATATCCTGAGAACCCCGTCAAAAAGGCAATATCATACAACGTTCCAATTCGGAATAAAAAGAAAGGTAGGCCTAAACACTCCTGGTACAAACAAATGCAAAAACACCAGCATTCAGTTGGCCTCAGAAATGGAACAATACAAAACCGGGAGGCTTGCCGCCGATTTCTGAGGACAACCCGGCGAACCCCACAGGCGGATCACTAGTGTGAAGCAGATACATGGGAGAGTTATGATCCCCTCGACATCGAGATCATAACAGCGCCGAAGCAAAGGAAGAAGAAGATATACTGTTAGAATATGTCTTCATCTCACTTCTAAGACTTTAATAAAAAAAAAAAACGTATTTCTTAAAATTATTTGCGCTCATTACATACATTGATGATAGCTGAGGGAACTGAAGGGATATTTGCCACACCCAGAGAAAAAAGCACGTAAAATAAAAAAAAAAAAACTTTGAATCAAAGTAAAACCAATATGATTTGGCTCTAATGCCGAAAATATTTAAATCAAAGTTGTTAATCAATGAAAAGTGATTCCCTACTTCATTTCAAATCAAATTTGAAACCAATATGATTCAAAGTTGTAGCATTATAGTTTTAAATACGATCCGCATTTGATTCAAAAAATATCAATTAATTTTAAACACGCTTTACGTTTAAAGTAAATAGAAATCGGAATCAAATCAATTAGAAACATATTTACATTAATTACTACGTAACATTAAATTGAAAAGCGCCATTATAGTTTTAAATACGATTCGCATTTGATTCAAAAAAATATTAATTGATTTTAAACACGCTTTGCGTTTAAGGTAAATAGATATCGGGAATAAATCAATTACAAACAATTTAATAATATTTACTAGCATTCATTGATTTAAAGTCATTCTCACTGTATCCAAATCGATTAAAAACAATAATTTTTGCAAAAGTATTTTCTTTTTATTGTAAATAAAATAATAAAAAAATTCTTATAAACTTACTTAATAACAAAACAACAAACAAAATTTACAAATATTTGTGTCTTACATAATGTATGTAAGTCTTTCCATTATTAATTTGATACTAGTGTAGTTGTGGGATTGTAAAGACTGGATCAATGATTTCCCTTTCGATGATGAGTTAAAAAGTTTTAAAATATCCTATAAAATATATATTACATTATAATTTTTATATTGAGAAAAATGTATGTACCTAGATATACTTACAATTTTAAGAAATGATTTTAAACTTGAGGTTGGTGTTGACGGGAATCAGAATTGTTGCAATTTTGGCACTGCCAATTTGCCACTTTGGAGATCTCTGAGAGGGTTTTGTCATCAATTCGGAACTTGAATAAAATTTATATAATAAGAAAAAAAAAGGGATAGTTTAATGTTACCTTCAAATTTCTGAATAAGTATAGTTCCAGATCTTCATGCAGCTTTGCGGAATCGTCGCGGTTGTTCTCGTTAGCAGGATTAGAATAAATTAAACTTCGAAGCTGTCCGCTTTCGTCTACTACTTAAATTATTTTAATTTATTTTATTACTTCTACGTTATAACGTTCGGTAACACTTCACAATAAGTACAGCTCACAAGCTCTAAAGAGAATGGCAGATACATTTTCCTCGACCCGCAACAACGACAGCCGTGAACACACATACATATGATTACAACTTTGATTTGTTGTACTTTAACTTTGGTTAAAAGTGAATTATGTATACGATTCAAAAAGGAGAGAAAATCAAATAAGTTACCATTTTGATGTATTAAGTTTCAAGTTTGATTCAAATAAATTAAATATCAAACGTCTTTAAATGAACAACGAAAATGCCTCGATTACATTTCAAAATAGAAAAACATTAATTTAATGGTGTTTAACTATACTGTGATTAATTAAATATTTTTCTTATTTGAAACAAAGTTGATCGTATTTAAATTAAAGCGTATAAATCAAAAGTTATAGCAACGTAATTTTAAATACTTTCCTACTTAATTTTATGATGTTGTTTTTCTCTGGGTGCATTAGCATATAATAGATTAATACACTATAATTTTAATAGTAGTTATAAAATTAAACAACGTCGCAAAATTTTAAACAGCCTATTATTAAGGTATAAGTATGATACTACTTAAAAATTTGCTAACTTTAAAGTAGTTTGCTAACTTATTTTTAATTTTAACCGTTTTCTAACTAGTATCGTACTAAAAGAATTGTCTTAATAAATTGCTTCTGAACACACATACAACAAGGACAGGTCGGGAAAAAAACTAAGTAAACAGACCCTTTGTGACTACGTTTGTAAATAGCACGATACTAAAAAATTAAAATATGTATTCGATGGTTTCAACTTTAATAAAAGGGTAGAGAAAGTATAATGCTTTATTCGATTAAAACTTACAAAACCGTTGTTTTAACCAGGTTTCATACTAAAACGGCTTATCAACATCGTACTAATTCCACTAAAATTTTACGCCAATAGTTTTAATTAATTTTAGTTAATAAATAAATGACGACTTTTGTTTAGAATTGTGCTCTTATTGGCACTAACGAAGCTTAGGAAAAGAAAACGCACCCTTTTTTATATTGTAATATTTTTGCTAGGTTAGTTAAATAAAACTTATTACTCTTTTTAGTATTTCTTCTTTCTCTCAATTTATAATCAACTCGAATACTTTTATTCAAATTTAAATCACACTTGTTTAGTAACTTTCCACAATCCAATAAGCAATCCTTTTCACACTTTCATAGTCAAAAATCAACTGTGTTCCGCTCACCGTGAACACTCCCTTAAGTATATACTCAAATTAGTTGTTCTCGTCTTGTACGCGTCTTAGAATATTCTAGATGGTTGGAATAAGGGGAAATACATTTAACATTGAAAAAAATTCGGGCGACTTTCCTTTAAGGTAGCACGCGCTGAATATTGTTTTTTTTTTTTCTGTACATTTAGCTAGTGGTTTCAATAGAACAGATTTAAAATACTAAAGTGAGGAAACACCGTTAAATCATAAAAAAATATTTTGCTTTCCAGTTTTAACCTCACTTTTTTTTATGTTTCCTTGAGCAGATTTCAATACACCCGCTCACGCTACTTCTTTGCTCCGCTTAGGGTATGTAGAGTCGCCAGGCAGGCGCCTATGTCACCAATGTTTTAACTTAAGAGTACTATGGGTTCAGAATCACCTTTTTAGTTAACAAATAATTCCCTTACAAAATTAACAAAATGGAAAAATTCCCAACAATGTCTCAAAAATAACCCGACTCTGGTAATACTTATGTACATAAAGAGAAATGTCAAAATAAACAAGAAAAAATGCATTTAGTATGGAAATTGAGGAACTTTAAAAATTAATTAAAAATAGTTATAAATATTCCTTCATTTCAAAATTGTTGTATTTGTTATTAAAAAGTGCTAATCTACCGAATAAAACTATTCGCGTGTATAAATACGAGCTACCTCAAAGGAAAGTTGAACCAATTTTTTTTTTCAAATTCTTTAAAACACCGATTTATACAATTCCTTTTAAAATTTAAAAAAAAGTCAAATTATATATACTTATACCTATTGTAATATTTAAAATATGATTAAAAATGGTGTAGTTTTTCTACTAGCAAATTACTTTTGAAAAATTAGAAAGAGTACATTCAGCTTTGTGCTCTCTGAATTGTGTGTATAGGTACATAGGCAGAAATAAAAATAAAATGCTCGACTGGGTCGCACGAACTTGCTCCTATGTAAAAGACTAAGCATTGCAAAAATGAATGTTATTAGAGAAACTGTTCATAAGCATAAAATTCATTTTTTAAATGACTAAAAAAAACTTCCTAGGTAGTTAAAGGTAAGAATAGGATGCCATGTGATTCAAGCAAATATAGATTTACACAAGAACAAAAATTATAAGTCTTTGTATTTGAATTTATTTTTCCCATATCTTGTAGATTTTCCAAACTTTTATTTATCAACTTTTGAAAAAGTCGACCATAGGGTTTTCGAAATATTGTGTTTTCAAAAAAAATTTTTGAAAGTTTTTTTAAAAATCCAAAGAAAATTTTTTGGAAAATTTGAATACACAATAACATTCAAACTGCTGGGAAGCTTTAGCATAAAAAAAAATTATCAAAATCGGTGGTACCGTTTTTGAGAAAATCAAAAACAAAAAAAATTGTCCCAAGGGGGGTACCAAAACTACTCATTTTTTGGAAAATTTTGTTCAACCATTTCCTAGGCTTAACTAAATTAAATTTTTTGATTTTTTTTTCAAAATAGTTGTGACAGTTTTTGTGAAAAAAAAATATTTAAAAAATTTCTAAAAAAATCGTATGGCAGGTACCGTTATTTTTGGTGTTCAAAAATTAAGTTAAAAAACATCCGGGGGTAAAGAATTAAAACCCATAGCTACTAAGTTTGAAGAAAATCGGCCGAGCCGTTTAGCTGTAATCGAACAGGCAGACAGACAGACAGAATTGCCAGACCCACTTTTTTGGTCTTCGCTATCATCGTAATGTCAACTTTGTTCAAAATCTCGAGTTCGATTTTTTTTACGAATGCATAACTTGCCTTATAGTACCTATAAGTCGCAAGTAAAAAAATGTGAGTGGGACATAAGTCCTGAAATTTTTTTTTCGTCTCAGTATGGTGGGACATAAGTCCCGATAAACAAATTCGGGACTTATGTCTCTGCGCCATTTTTAATTCGATGCGTCTTCGTGTCGTTATTGTCGATCGTAGCGTAGCGCCCCTTCATTGTGTGTCTTCTTAGTTATTGGTCGTTGTCTTTTTTGATTGGTGTTGCCGTACCTTTTTGTGGTTGTTTTGTTTTAGGGATACGGCATAATTTTGCCAAAATAAACATCGCATTTTTTCTGCGAAGCTATTTTTTAGTTCGTTGAATGGACTGCAGTCTGTAATTAGAGTTTCTTCGTAATTTCAATTTGCATCATCAAAGAGTCAGACTCATTCGAATGAGAATAGATACAGATGATTTTCCATCACATATTAATCGAAATCAGGTGTTTCAATATTTCGATTTTCAGTGAAAATAATTAATTTGATGTTTCGCGGCTGGAACGGTCTGTGACAAAAGCGATAGCATATACTCGTACATATAAGCCGAAATACAATTATTGCAGTTCAACGAAGTTGTTTTGCTCTCTCTGTGACAGACAATCATCAGCAGCAGAGCAGTTTGCGGAATGAGGTCGTTTTCGGATTCGCATCAATCTCATCGTGCATCGTGGATGGAATAATTGATTGGAAACATCAGTTTTCAGTTTTTGGCGTAAACATCACCGATTGGCAATTTTCTGGAGGTAGATTTTAATGATTTTTCTGTTCAATTGGCTGCTATTCGATAGTCGGTGGAAAATAATCAAAAGTGTGTGAAAGTAGCTGTGGCACTTATTAAAACAATGAAAATATGAAAAAAGAGAAGTTGATGCGAGTATCGGTAGTGCATTTTTTGTTAAATTTGTGTATGACACAGATCAGAAAAAACACAGATTCAGTGCAACAAAATTAATTTCTCAGCAGAGATACAAAAAGCAGAGAATTTAAATTAATCTATTTGATATCAACTATACACAAATATTATCTATTTATACATATTAAACTCAGCTAAATACATACTAGCTTTACAATTTCATTAGATACTGTTTTTATTATTGAGTTGAGAAGTAAGTCAAATTGAATTGACCTAAAACTTTGAAATAAAACAAATTAATGCGTTTATTAGTATTTCATGTGTCAAAATGAATTTATTAAATGCTATAAAGGGAAGAGTTCATATAAATTTGTAATTGTAATTTAAAATAAAATAAAATAAAAATTGGTTAAGATTATAATTAGAGTAAACGTAAGGGAAAATAATAGACATGTCGTTTCTCTTATTACAGGTACAATTTATGAATAATATTTGCAAGACATATAAAATCTCCCATTTCAGAAATAAGACTCAGGTTATCTTTTTACAGGACTTTATTTCACGACTAAACAGTTTGAATTGGAGTGAGAGTGTAATACCGACAGCCCTAAAAATATTGTTTGACTTTGTTTACTTATGTTTATGATTTATGTATATTTTGTTTTCGCATAGGTTTTTAACTTTTTCCTTTTTTTGCTTACAATTTTTTTCAAATTCCAAGCAAATCCAAAAATGATAGCGAAGACGAAATTCTCGAAATTCAATTTTTTTTTTAAACTCAATAATAAATAAAAGTTTCTCAATATAATCTACAAAATATGAGACAAGTATTTTACCTAAAAATAACGGTACCCACGATAAAAATGTGAAAACTTTGTTTTCAAGATCGTATTTTCTTGAAAACGGCGCGGGGCCTAGAATTTTCATAAAATTTGTTTTCCTTTCATAAGTTCTTACGATCAATAATTTAATAAAAAAAAATTGTACCTGGCATTGAACCATTTTTTTCAAAATTCTCGTTATTGGCATAACGGATTTTAAGGAAATTGCTTACAGAGAAGCTTCTGAAAAAATTGAAAAACACTGCATTTCAAAATTAAAAAAAAAAAAAACTATTTTCTTTCGAGAATTCTATATCTCAAAAACGGCTCAATATTTTTTTTTTGAAATTTAAAATTTATTCGCACAATAATAAAAACTTTAAGTCGGCCTACGAAAATATTTTCTTAAAAATGTTTCTAATTTTTTTTTATTTAAAAGCTTTTTTTTAAGAAACCACTACAACGACTTATAATTTTTGTTCTTGAATAAACTAATATTTGCTTCAATCACATGGCATCCTGTTTTTAGCTCCAACTACTTACGGACCGAGCTAGGGACCGAGCTAACTGGAGAAGCTTGTTGGTTGAGGCCCTGGTCCACCTCAGACTGTAGCGCCACCAGTAAGTAAGTAAGCACTTAAGGAGTTTTTTTAGTCATTTGAAAAATGAATTTTATGCTTATGAATTGTTTTTCTCTAATAAAATTCAATTTTGAATGTTTTAGTCTTTTACATAAGAACAAGTTCGTGCGACCCAGTCGTGCATTTTATTTATAAATGAATCCATGTTTTCATACTTATAAGCAATTTCGAATTCGAAATTAACCACTTTTACATAAGAGCAAGTACATGCGATGCAGTTGTGGATTTTATTTTATGTTGAGTTCGAGTATCTGAAAAGTTTTCAATGGTCATGAATCTTTCAACATTCTTTACCAAGAAAAAAATTATTTTTTTTTTTTGATTTTTGCAACCAACTTTTTCTACAGTCAGGTAGTTCGATAAATGCAACTAACAACACCTTTAGGATAACTCCAATGAAATTTTTTTTTTTTAATTGGAAATTTCTTTAGTGGAAAGATTTCGTGATTCCTTGTAACACCACAAGCAAATATTTCTCGATAGTTATTTGTTTTTACTTCATCGCGTTCGTTTCGTAAAATAAATGAAGTTTCATCGTTTTATCCGAAATCTTTGAAATACGGCTAGTTTTGAGGTGAGCAATGACTGTACAGTTACAACAAAATGATTTTATTATCGCTTAAGTTGAGTTGCAATATTTCGTACCTATATACCACGGATATCAATAATTCCGACTTTATAAATTCCGAGCCGGAAAAACGTCAACAAAATAGATAAAATGTACGACTGGGTGGCACGAGCTTGCGAATATTATTAGAGAAAACTGTTCATAAGCATAAAATTAATTTTGTAGACCATTTTACGAGTAGTAGTGAGTGATAAAAACAGAATGCCATGAGATTTCTTAGTCAAACATGATTTGTTTTCTTAAAAACTTAAAAAAAAAATTGGTAGGCCAACTTAAAGTTTTTATTACAGTACGAATAAATATTAAATTTCCAAAAAAAGATATTGGCCCGTTTTTGATATATCGAATTTTCCAAAAAAATGATTTTTTTTTAAATAAAAAAAAAAATCTAAACTACTTGGAAGATTTTCTATTAAAAATTTCATTAAATCCGATAGTGAAAAATTCAAAATTTAGCAAAAAGATGATTCTATGGTAAGTACCGTCAGTAATAACGGGTGATTTTTTTGAGGTTAGGATTTTCATGCATTAGTATTTGACAGATCACGCGGGATTTCAGACATGGTGTCAAAGAGAAAGATGCTCAGTATGCTTTGACATTTCATCATGAATAGACTTACTAACGAGCAACGCTTGCAAATCATTGAATTTTATTACCAAAATCAGTGTTCGGCTCGAAATGTGTTTCGCGCTTTACGTCCGATTTATGGTCTACATAATCGACCAAGTGAGCAAACAATTAATGCGATTGTGACCAAGTTTCGCACTCAGTTTACTTTATTGGACATTAAACCAACCACACGAATGCGTACAGTGCGTACAGAAGAGAATATTGCGTCTGTTTCTGAGAGTGTTGCTGAAGACCGTGAAATGTCGATTCGTCGCCGTTCGCAGCAATTGGGTTTGTGTTATTCGACCACATGGAAGATTTTACGCAAAGATCTTGGTGTAAAACCGTATAAAATACAGCTCGTGCAAGAACTGAAGCCGAACGATCTGCCACAACGTCGAATTTTCAGTGAATGGGCCCTAGAAAAGTTGGCAGAAAATCCGCTTTTTTATCGACAAATTTTGTTCAGCGATGAGGCTCATTTCTGGTTGAATGGCTACGTAAATAAGCAAAATTGCCGCATTTGGAGTGAAGAGCAACCAGAAGCCGTTCAAGAACTGCCCATGCATCCCGAAAAATGCACTGTTTGGTGTGGTTTGTACGCTGGTGGAATCATTGGACCGTATTTTTTCAAAGATGCTGTTGGACGCAACGTTACGGTGAATGGCGATCGCTATCGTTCAATGCTAACAAACTTTTTGTTGCCAAAAATGGAAGAACTGAACTTGGTTGACATGTGGTTTCAACAAGATGGCGCTACATGCCACACAGCTCGCGATTCTATGGCCATTTTGAGGGAAAACTTCGGAGAACAATTCATCTCAAGGAATGGACCGGTAAGTTGGCCACCAAGATCATGCGATTTGACGCCTTTAGACTATTTTTTGTGGGGCTACGTCAAGTCTAAAGTCTACACAAATAAGCCAGCAACTATTCCAGCTTTGGAAGACAACATTTCCGAAGAAATTCGGGCTATTCCGGCCGAAATGCTCGAAAAAGTTACCCAAAATTGGACTTTCCGAATGGACCACCTAAGACGCAGCCGCGGTCAACATTTAAATGAAATTATCTTCAAAAAGTAAATGTCATGGACCAATCTAATGTTTCAAATAAAGAATCGATGAGATTTTGCTAATCTTATGCATTTTTTTTTTTTTTAAAAGTTCTCAAGCTCTTAAAAAATCACCCGTTATCTTAATTTCAATTTTGTTATTGAATTTATAGATCGTAAGAAATAGTTGAATGAAAAAAAAATTATCAAAATTCTAGGAACCGTTTTCGATGAAAACAAAAGTTTCGAAGACCATTTTTTACACTTGTATGGTGGGTACCGTTATTTTTATGTAAAATGTTTTTTTTCACATCTTGTAGATTGTAGTAAGAAACTTTTAACTGATAAGTTTTAAGAAAAACGAACATGGTATTCTATATTAACTAAATTAATTTTTTTTTTCTAAAAAATCTGTCAAACAGTTTTTGAGAAAAAAAAAAACATTTATAAAATTTCGAAAATAATCGTATGGCAGGCACCTTTATTTTTGGTCTTAAAAAAAAGTAAAAAACGTGGGGAGGAGAAAAATTTAAAAAGCTATCTTTCACGTTTAAAGAAAATCGCCTGAGCCGTTTAGGCTGTAGTCGAAAAGACAGACAGACAGAATTGCGAGATCCACTTTTTAAGTCTTCGCTATCATCGTAATGTCAACTTTAATCAAAATCTCGAGTTCAATTTTTTTACGAATGCATAAATTGCCTTATAGTAATATCAATGGCCACAAACGCAATACGTCTTTCCTCATTTCCACCATTTTCCAACAACTTTTCCCAAATTCACAAGCCAGTCACGAAAAAATTTATTGAAATTTCGACAGGACAACGTCTGTTGGGTCAGCTAGTACAGTATTAATAAAACGAATATCATTAAATATTGAAAAAGAAATATTCATCAGTTGTCTTTAGTTTATGTTATGAATATGTTATACAAGTACTGCAGTCAATTAACTTTAGTCAGTTGATTCCTTTTTTAATCTTTTTATTTTGGAAAGGAACTGACTGTTAACTGGATGGTATTAAAGTGAAAGTACCTAGTACAGCACTTACTTGGAGTCAAAGAAAAAGTCAATTAACTGGAACTTAATTAACTTCATTACCAAAATAATGTATCTTTATACAGCGTTTTCAAATATTCAGTAAGGTTTGTCATACCATACTGACGACCGTAGACAACGCCATGAGTTCGATAATTGGGTGCTGGAAATGTTGGACGGAGATTCGGATTTTGGTCAAAAAATCATATTCTCGAACAAGGCCTATTTTGGGCTAAGAGATTATATCGATAAGCAAGATTGATAATATTGGAGAGATACAACTTTAATTAGCATGGATGAATGTTTTGTTTCAATACGAAACTATAATATCTACTTTAAAAACAGGAAAAGCTGTAAGATTAAATAACCTTAAAAATATGTACATATTTAAAAAATCTTCCAATGTATTGGAATAAGGTTTTTAAAACAACTGTTGTTTTAAACTTGGCGGTCAGCCATCAGACGAATAGGGGGAATAACATGTAGCATACGAAAACATGCACGTGCCGTAACTATTCGGGACTGGTGGAAGTCTGATCATAGCCTCTCGGTGGCGGCCGCTAGAAACAAGCCCTTAAAAAGGTTTGGCTAATATGATCAGGCTGGTTCCTCAGGTTGGCGACAGGTTAATTCCCTGTCCCGTAAAACTTTTTAATTACGAGACCGACAACAAGCCTCGGAAACGGACTGATCACACGACGACAACCCACGCAACGAAAACTGAAAAACGATTTACGAATTTTCTTATGGAACGTACGATCGCTCTATAGAGCTCGAGCTGCTCAGCAGCTAGCCGATGCCCTGTCAAAATATAAAGCTGACATAACAGCTCTTCAAGAAATCAGATGGACAGGGAATGGTGTTCTACAGAAGAAAGAATATGACATATACTATAGCTGTCATACAAAACACCATGTGCTCGGGGTAGGCTTCCTAGTCAGCGAAAAAATGAAGTCTACCATCATCGGCTTTAACGCTATAAGCGAAAGGCTATGCACCCTTCGCGTGCGAGGCAAATTTACGAACATCAGCCTCATTAACGTTCACGGACCTACGGAGGAGTCCTCAGACGAAGAAAAAGAGACTTACTACGAACAAGTCGAGAGGGCGCTCAATGCCTGTCCAAGGTATGATGTTAAAATCATCCTTGGGGATTTGAACGCAAAAATAGGTCGGGAGCCGGTATTCAGGCATTACGCAGGCACCCATAGTTTGCATGAGAACACTAATGACAATGGACTTCGAGTCTTAGAATTGGCAGCATCGAAAAACATGGTCGTTGGGAGTACCAGGTTTCCGCGTAAAGATATCTACAAAGCCACCTGGGTATCACCTGATGGAGTCACTCGTAACCAAATAGACCACGTGTTGATAGACCGTCGCCACTACTCGAACCTGATGACGGTACGAACGTACCGAGGTGCCAATATCGATTTGGATCACTATCTTGTTGGTATGGTTTTCCGAGGGCGGATTGCCTTGCGAAGACGCATTGCATCCGCCGATCAGGTTCGAATCAACACGGCTGCCCTGCGCAATGAAAACACCAGTAACACCTTTGGTAATGCGTTAGGACTCGCCTTAGAATCACTTGATTTAGGGAGAGTAAGTCCTGGAGCCAGTATGCTGGGCGTAAATGAGAAGTGGACACGCTTGAAGAATATTGTCATTAGTACTGCCAACTCCATCTTAGGCAGCAGTCGTAAAAATCGGAACGACTGGTTTGATGATAAATGCAAGCAAGCGACTGAACGTAAGAATGTTGCGTACCGAGCAATGCAACAATCTCAAAGAACGCGGGCACGCGAAGAGGAATATAAAGAGCTCAGAAGAATAGAAAAACGGCTACACAGACAAAAAAAATCAGCCTGGGAGAAGAACCTAATCTGTGAAATAGAAAATAGCCGAGAGCGAGGTCCGCACCAGGCGCGGAAGTTCTACCAATCCGTCCGAAACATGACGCAGTACACACCACGCTGCACATACTGCAAGGACGGAGAGGGAAATCTGATCTCCGATCCTGAAAGCATACTGGAGCGATGGGAAGTGTACTTTAATGAATTGCTAAATGGTCAGCTCACTGCAGAAGTGGAGGCTCCACTACTTCAAGAAGAATACTCTATGTTGCCGCCACCAAGCATAGAAGAGGTTGAGAAGGCTATAGGCCGGCTTAAACAGAACAAAGCCCCGGGAGCCGATGGCATACCAGCCGAATTATTCCATCACGGCGGGCCAGCCTTACGTCAAGCAATTCATGATATTATAGTACACGTATGGGAGCAGGAAAAAATGCCAGAAGACTGGCGAAAAGGTTTGATATGCCCCATACATAAGAAGGGAGATGTCACAACGTGCAGCAATTATAGAGGTATCACGTTGTTGAGTACCGCCTATAAGATACTCTCCTCTATCCTACAAGACCTGATAACCCCATACGCTAAAACCGTCATCGGACAATATCAGTGTGGTTTCATTCCAGGCAAATCAACAACTGATCAGATCTTTACCCTTAGGCAGGCGATGGAAAAATGTCTA
The DNA here is from genome assembly GCA_911387755.1 of Chrysotoxum bicinctum. Lineage (NCBI taxonomy): Eukaryota > Metazoa > Arthropoda > Insecta > Diptera > Syrphidae > Chrysotoxum > Chrysotoxum bicinctum. The sequence continues at coordinate 22,400,588 of OU426988.1, read as the reverse complement.
GAATTTAACATCCCAACATACCATCTGTTTATAGACTTTAAGGCCGCCTATGATAGCATAGCCAGGGTAGAATTTTACAAAGCCATGATTTAATTCGGCATCCCAAATAAATTGACACGACTATGTAGGTTGACCATGACCAACGTAACAAGCCAAGTAAAAATAGCCGGATTGCTATCCAGACCAATCGACATCTTTAATGGACTCCGACTAGCGTAGGAGAAAGCAATCCGTGACTCTGGCACGGCAACAAGAGGGATCATCGTCAACAGGTCCAGCCAGTTACTGGCTTACACAGACGACATCGACATCATCGGAAGAACCGAACAAGCTGTACACGATTCCTTCATCCAGATCGAGCAGGCGGCACAAAATCTGGGGCTGCACATTAGTGAAGGTAAAACAAAGTACATGGTGGCGTCGAATGCGAGAGGAACAGTTGGTCAAACAATCAAGGTTGCGGAGCACGAATTTGAAGTGGTGCAATCCTTTAAATACCTTGGGTCAATAGTAGCAGCCGATAACAATATAGAAGAAGAAATACGCGGGCGGCTTCTCAAATCCAACATAGCCTACTATAGTCTGTCAAAGCTCTTCAAATCCAGAAATCTCACCATAACTTCAAAACTGCTGCTGTACTTCAAAACTGCTGCTGCCAGTACTCACATATGGATCCGAGACTTTGGTGCTTAGCAAAAGGCACTCCGACCTTTCGAGAGAAAAGTCTTAAGGAGAATTGTTGGCCCCATATGTGAGGAAGGACGATTCCGGAGACGGTACAATCATGAACTGTACGCAATCTACCTTGAAGCAGATATCGTGACCGGTAGACTCCGGTAGGTAGGGCACCTAGCTCGCATGAGCGAAGAGGAACCTGCTCGGAAAGTTCTTTGTGGTACATTCTATGGTAGACGACAGCGTGGTAGACAATGCTTGCGCTGGAGAGATGGCGTAGACCAGGACGCCCGAAGCCTTGGGGTGCGCAACTGGATGGCGTCGGCTAGAGACCGGGATAGGTGGAGAGACTTGTTGAAAGAGGCCAGGACCGGAACCCGGTTGTCGAACCGATGATGATGATGATGATGTTGTTTTAAACTTGGTTATTTTATATTAGAATGGAAGACAGCAAAGATAAAACAGATCTTAAAAACAGGTAAAAATTCAAGCGAACCTTCCAATGACAGACTATAATTAGTCTGCTTAGTTTTCTGAGAAAAAATTATTAAAATTAAACTAATATGTAGCTCACTTTAATCAAAATAGTTTGTTACTTTCAGAACAATTCGGGTTCGAGCTTATTATAGTACTGTAGGTACATCGAGTACACAGAATAACAAGGGATGTTAAAAATAACTTTAGGCTTGGAAAAAGTTCAGGAATGCTGCTACTTGACACGGAAAAAGCATTCGATATGGTATGGCGATGCAACGCTCGAAATTGTGGAGGAGAAATTTGTCGATTGGGTCGAATCACGGCGAGCATTAATCGATAGACCGCTGCGATCATGCGACTTTGCACCAATATACATAATTATTTTGTCTGGGGCTAGGCCAAGCTTTTGGCGTACGCTGCTGAGCCAACCACCTTAGCCGAGCTCGAGGCCAACATTAGAGACGCTACTACCGGACTAATAAAAATAAATTGCATTAATGTAGAGTGTTTTGTATTTACTTCGATTCAAATACTGGCCATATCAGATATGATTGGCTGCTCTAGTAAAATGTGATTTATAACTTCAAAACTATGCGAAGTAAAATTTATGCAAAGCTTGCACATGAAACGTGCAGCACAGTGCTACCGCTTCGAAAGAAGCCTCACTAATAATTACTTACGTGCCCTGTCGTAGCAGTAATTTTGATGCCAGAATTATAATAAACAAGTAAAATTTATTATCTCGATAAAATATATATATTTCTATAGATAACTGTTCTACATCAAAAATTATATTAGGTACCAACCTCTTCTTCAAACTTGACTGGAATAACAAAACTCTATCCCAAATGTTGACGTATAAAATTCACAAGTAAGCTTGTCTAGAAAATGACATACAATCGACTATTTCTGTATGCAATATTGAATGTTGTGAGGTGGCAGTGATCAGCGTTGCCGCATGAAAATTTAATTAAATTAATTTAAATTTAAGAAAATTTAGCAAAAGCAGACAAATTGTCTTATAAGAAATACAATACAACTTCAACAATGGATATAAACGCTGTTTCAGTTAAGTGAACTACCAATATCTTATGCAAGAAAGGGTAAAAAAGGAAGAATAAGGAAAAAATTAAAAAAAGTGTATCACTCTTGTTACACTTGTAACATTGTGGCAACGTTGGCGGTGATACGTTTGGTATTGATAGCTTTGCTGACGTGTCGTTGGTAAGAGTGGTAGCCAATAATTCCCAGTCTCGTTTCAAATTCAATTGATTACATTTTGATTTTCTCTTTAAATTAGCCAGATTCTATTCGTCCATGCAAGTCCTAAAAAAAAGTGTACTTGTTTGTTGGAAGGACATGATGAACTGACATTGCCCAACGCTCTAATCAAGTATTGTATTGTATAACTTATCTATTCCTTTAATTGGAAAATTGTGTATTTTCAGACAGTGGTTTAATGATCCGAAAAGTTTTGTTTAGTTATATGTATTTATTTTTAGTACTATGTATGTATATATGCACATACAAATATATAAATTTGATTTAGCTAAAAAATTACACTAACTTGTGTTCTCTTCAGAGAACACCACCGAATGAACACAACTTTTAACTTTAAACCAAAATTTATTATGTTGAGTAATTACGTTAAGGCTTCGGATCCCTTACCACTGGTGGGAGGTAAGACTTTAAGTCTGAATAAAATGAGACCAAGTGGTCTCTTTTTATATTATTTAATTGCTTACGCAATTCATTGGATACTGTCACACAAGTTGCTAAAGGTAAACAGGGCTGATATCGACGCTTAACTATGAATACCTCCTATGTCGCATTTAGAAAACTTCAAAGGGGACACCAAAAAACTGATTATAGTCTCAAAATTAAAACGCATAATAATAAAATTTTATACATAATTATCAGTTTTGAATATCTATGATGTGAAATAGTTTAAATTTTAAAAATTCAGCGAAGCAGTTGGAAATTATTAACGAAAATGCATCAAAAAGTGAGTTTCACAAAAAATGTATGTTAGGAGATATTCATAGTTAACCGTCGATATGCAGTTATGCATAATGTTTTTTGAATAGGATATGATCATTCTCTATGAAATGATAAGTTCTACTGTTATCTTTCAATTATGAATTATTATAGAGATGCTGTATATTATTTGAATTTGAAGTCAAGTGTCTGTGGGGGCGTACAAGTGTGCTCTGATATAAAATGTATTGTATTATACACTACACATGTATAGTATAGGTTTAATAAAACTATAACATTATATATATTTTTTTTTTTTTAAGTAGAACCTTAATATCTTTTTTGCCCAAAAACCATGAAAAAATTCGGTCCACTGGCCCCAGTTCCCTGGCTAATAAATTAACAACTGATATTTTATTCAGAAACCTTAGAAGTTTGTGGTTATATTAAACTTCGAACTTCATTCCGAATATTTTCAAAAAGAATGTAATTTATTTTAAATTGATTGTAAATACAAAAATATATTTAATTATAATATATTATATTCTTTTACTAAAATGCTAAGTTATACGTATTAACCATGAATTTTTATGTTTATGCAGACTAATTAAATTTAACTTCTATATTTAAATGTATAACTAAGTCATATTTAAGAGAAAATAAAAAAAATAAAGATTTATGCAGTTCGCTTAAAAAACTCCTTTTTCAAAAAATGTCTTTAAAATCATCATTTTTTATTTTTTTGACTAACTAGAACAACTTTTACGACTTTTGGCTTCCAAAATTGTCGTGCCGAAATTTTTAAAATTTTATTCTAAGTTTGTAGAATCACCCGCATTTATTTATAGACCAATCAGTAGACATCAAATTAAAAAAATGGGTGTTATACTCGTACGTTTTATTTTGAGCTTGACAATATTTGTTTCAAATAGAATTAATTGATATGCAAGAATGCCTTTCCGGCCTTAAGAATATGAGAATAATATAATCAAACAAAATCAATTAAATGTATCTGTGAACTGTCTAAGTCAGAAATGGAATAAACGTATGTATGCTACAGGTGGATGTTAACAATTTTAAATAAGACATGCTCAAGAAACCATGCTCAAAGTATTGACATTTAAATTAAAAAAAAAAAAACATGTAGATAAAAGATAGAATAATTTAAAAGAAAAAAAGTCAATAAATCCTTCTCTTAACAAGGCTTTTTATTTGATTTGTAAGCTAGGGAAATAAAGCGTAGCATCATAAACAGGAAATATCAATTTTGAACGCATCCTCACAAGTCAGCACATATACCTACTCGTAGCTTTAAAACTTACAAATGGACAGGTACACACACAATGCTGAAATGATTCCATTGATTATTATAGTTTGAAAACGTTTATCAAATTAATCAGAGAAGGGAAAGGCGTGTTCATAGATGATTTATACAAAATTACACAACAATTATGCAGCAATTAACTGATTTGCATCGAACTTTCGCACAGTAATTTAGATGGGGGATAGAGTGTAAGTCTGTCGTTGTTAATCCTTAAATAGATATACCTACAAGGATCTACATTGACCTAAATCTAGATTTTGGTATGGAGTCTGTTTAAATTATTCCCAAGAATATTAATTTAATTGTACCACACATGAAAACACATATAAAGCAAATTATGCTGTTATCTGAGTGAAATCATCATGAATTTAAATTGAATTCGTGTGATGGTTGTCGTTAGGGTTGACTTAACGGTTTTACATGCTCCAGGGATTAGACAGACAGTCATTTGTCAGATTTTGTTCGTTCAAAACAGTTTGTAGGGTAATGATTGAAGAAGTATAAAACACTTTATTTAATTTCTTTTAAATTTTCACTGATGAACATTATGTATACTAATTTATATACAGGGTGGCTGATGAATCGTGCTACCAAAACAAATCTTAATAACTTTTTCTGAATAGTTTTTTTTTAAGTTTTTGGGACAGTCGCTCGAGGAGTTACCACCAAAATCCTTCCGTTCACAGTGTGGTTTGCAGTATCTTCAAGCTGTATTGTCGGCCTATATTTCTTTGAAGAAAACGGACGCACCGTAAGTCAATGGTGATCGTTACTTTAAAATGTTGAAGAAATTTTTTTACCCAGAACTACGCCGGAAGAGAATTCTTTTAAATGGAGAGCAAGTTATCATGTAACTAGGCCTGTTATGGCAGAATTGCAACGGAAATTTCCCATTAAAATGATTTCAAGGTCTTGGATTGCCGACAATCCAAATGGAAGGAAGAAGTTTCAATACAAAATTAAGCGTTAAGCGGCATCAACGATTTAAATGAAATTTATATTAAAGGAGTTTCTAAAGATGACCTCAAATTCGAAAGCTAGGATGTTCAAGAAAAAATAAAAAAAGGCTATCTGCTGATTTCAATAAGATCTCAACTTTATTTAAAAGCAGTTCAAATGGCTAGTATTTCTTCCAAGCATAAGGTCTTAAACGAAGTCTCTGCTTTTAGTATGAACAGTATGAACAGAGCATATGCTCTAAATATGAGTCAGGGCAGACCAAAGTAATCCTTTTATTAAATCTCCGATTAATGATGTCGGCATTAGCGATAGAGTCCCACTGTAGAAAAATGTTTTCCCTAAAATATATCCTAGGGTCGAAATAAAATCTTTATATAATATAACTATAATATAAACATTTTAAATGCATTTAGAAACGATTATTGAAATATTTAATATACGAGATTTAAAGATTTCTCTCGGGCCATTCGAATAGAAATCAACTCTATTACTTACTTACGAGTACTTACTTACTTACTTAAGGTGGCGCTACAGTCCGGCGTGGACCAGGGCCTCAACCAACAAGCTTCTCCAGCTAGCTCGGTCCCTAGTTAGCTGTCTCCAGTTTCGCAAGCCAAGTTGGTTGAGGTCCTCCCCCACTTGTGTGCGCCACCTGAGTCGCGGTCTTCCTCTACTTCGCCGTCCCTCGGGGTTTGATTCGAAGACTTTCCGGAGTATTCGGGTCCATTCGCTCTACATGAAAATGCCATCTCAGTCGCTGGACTTTTATACGTTTGACTAGGTCAGTTTCACTGTACAGCCTGTATAGTTCGTCGTTAAATCTTCTCCTCCACTCCCCATCTATGCAGACGGGACCAAAGATCACACGAAGAATTTTCCTCTCGAAACAGCCTAAAGCGCTCTCATCCACCTTCGACAAAGTTCATGTCTCTGCACCATAGACAAGGACCGGGATGATAAGGGTCTTATAGAGGGACACTTTAGTTGCTCGAGAGAGGACTTTGCTACTCAATGGCCTTCTTAGTCCAAAAAAACAGCGATTGGCAAGAGTTATTCTCCGTTTGATTTCAGCACTGGTGTTGTTTTCAGAGTTTATAGCGGCGCCTAGGTATATGAAGTCCTTCTCTACCTCAAAGTTATAGCTGTCTATAATGACGTTTTGTCCAAGACGTCGGTGTTGTGTGTCCTTTCTTGACGACAGCATATACTTGGTCTTGCCCTCATTTACCGCTAAACCCATCTTCTTCGCTTCCGTCCCAATATTCAAAAAAGCGCCACTGACATCACGCTTTGTTCTTCCAGTAATGTCAATGTCGTCGGTGTATCCGAGTAATTGGACGGGCTTTTGAAAGATTGTGCCTCTTGTGTTGACGCTTGAGTTTTGCACTATTCTTTCAAGAACTATGTTGAAGAAGTCGCACGATAGAGAATCGCCTTGCCTAAAACCTTTTTTGACATCAAATGCATCGGTGAGATCTTTTCCGACCTTGATGGAGCAGCGTGCATTCTCCATCGTCATCCTGCACAAGCGGACAAGTTTGTCAGGGATGCCAAAACTAGACATTGCTCTATATAGTTCGTTCCTATAGATTCTATCGTACGCGGCTTTGAAATCGATGAAAAGGTGGTATGTGTCGTTATGTAGCTCCGGGGTTTTTTCCAAGATCTGCCGTAATGTGAATATTTTATCGATGGTGGACTTTCCTGGTCTAAAGCCGCACTGATATGGACCTATCAGGTTGTTGACGAAAGGCTTCACATAATACGGCATAAAGGATCTTGTACGCAATGTTCAGGAGACTTATGCCTCTGTAGTTGGCGCAGTTCAGAGGGTCTCCTTTCTTCAGGATCGGACAGACAATACTGAGGTTCATGCTTTCTTTCGACCATATTTTGCAGATGAGCTGGTGCATACTCCAGACCAAGTCATCGCCTGCCGCTTTGAACAGTTCGGCAACGAGACCGTCAGCTCCAGCGGCTTTGTTGGACTTGAGATTCGATGTAGCTATCTTCACTTCGTCCAGGTCGGGTGGGCGGTATTGTTGGTCCACGTCACCTAGGTTGAATGGTGCTATCTCTATAGCAGCGGCATTTTCTTCTTCATTGCCGTTATAAAGATTGGAGAAACGTTCTTTCCATATTCTCAGCATGGACTGCGGTTCTACTACGATGTTCCCGTGATTATCCTTGCAGGCTTCGGCTCGGGTATTGTATCCTTGTGATGTTTTTTTTACCTTTTGGTAAAATTTCCGAACCTCATTCCTGCCATGGCATCCTTCTATTTCCTCGATCAAGTGCTTCTTATGCTCTAGTCCTTCTATGCAGCGCCGCTTTATATGCGTTTTGCTTTGCTGCATGTGCTTTGCGGCACTCATCGTCAAACCAGGGGTTTCGTTGTGGTGGTCGTGTAAAACCCAGCACATCAGAGGCGGCATCTCTGATGGCTGCTTGGCAATGTTGCCACTGGTCCTCAATACTTGATGCTAGCGGCAAAGGACTTCTTAAGAGGTTGTTAGAAACTCGATCGGAAAAGGACCTTGCGATCTCTTGCGATTGTAAGCGTCCAACGTCGAACTTCCTTGCAGTACTTCCTTGTTTTGGCTTGGGTCGGGATATCCGCAGCCGAACCTTGGCTACAACGAGGTAGTAGTCCGAGTCGATATTAATCCCTCGGAACGTGCGGACATCCTCTATACTGAAGAAGTGCCTTGAATCGATCGCAATGTGGTCAATCTGGTTTACGGTTGATTGATCAGGAGATCGCCATGTCCCTTTGTGAATATCCAGATGTTCAAACTGCGTACTGGCTACAAGAACGTCTCGCCCCACAGCGAAGTCGATCAGCCTGAATCCGTTATCGGAGGTGGTGTCGTGCAGGCTATATCTTCCAATTGTGTCACCAAGGATATCTTCTCTTCCTAGCTTGGCATTAAAATTTCCAAGGAAAATTCTAATGTCATAACTAGGGCACTGCTCGTATGTTTTATCCAGGAGCTCGTAGAATATGTCTTTGGTGTCTTCATCTTTCTCATCTGTTGGGGCATGCGCGCAAATCAGGCTAATGTTGGCGAATTCGGCCTTGATGCGGATTGTCGTGAGGCGCTCGTTCACACAGTTGAAACTTAAGACTTTTTGCCTGAGCCTAGTTCCAACAACAAATCCGCGTCCAAATAAACGCTGCTTTTGTTAATTATAGCAGTCGCCGTAGTAAATATCGCAGTCTTTTAATTTGCGTCGCCCCGGTCCGTCCCATCGCTTCTCTTGGATGGCGGTAATATCTGCTTTGTAGCAGCTTAGGCCTTCCGCTAATTGTTTGGCTGCACGTGGTCTATTAAGGGACCTAACATTCCACGTACAGATCCGAAGTTCGTTATCCTTATTTCGTTTGCATGGTTCGTCAACAGTGAATCCGTCCGTATCAGAGGCTTGTTTTTGCTTCGCAACTACGTCGTATTTTATGTGGCCGGGAAGTCACCCTGACGGCATAACCCCCAACCTGGAGGGCCAGGTCCTTAGTATGACTCCAAGAACGGGGAGCCGGATAAACCGCTCCTTACAGGCCTGAGCTCCGAATACGTCGGAGTAGCCCTGTAAGGTGTTCGCTAAGTAGTTCAGCCTCACTGGAACTAGTGTAGACGCCACCGTTGATTCCATCTGGGGAATTCCTCCGCTGTCGCCTGGATGAAAGGAGAGATGCCTTAGTGGAAACACCTCTCCCCCTCTCTCGTTTGCTTACCCCCAACAACCTTCCACTGGGGTTGTGTTCCAATCTCCAGTTGAGGTACTAGGCACCCGATGTTCACCGCGAGGAGGTGAGAGTAGGAGTCGATAGACAGAGAAAAAAGAAAAACCTGTGGACGCTTGTGTCCTCTTGGGTGCACGTGTCTACCATTCGAACATCAAACTATTACATATTTATAATTGCAACGGAAGATATGCTCATATTAACCATATATACTATAGTCAAACAATTCATGAATACGAAATCTACAACGTGGTAGTCCTTGACGGTGGATTTCCCCCAATTTGCAATGACAGCAATGGGGGACAGTTTATATGGTTAGCTATAATGTACATATCTGATAAACATTCCAGCGATCTTTAAGGCATTGCATTCCAAACAATAACAATCTGCTTGTATAGGAAGGCCTTCGAATACTCTTTCAATTCTATCTATTGAGTTATTGTTACTCGCCTTACAAACTATGTTACGATATTCTAGAACTAAGCTTACTAGAGAATTATATCAAGATTTTAGAGTATAGAGGTCTGAACATTTCTCCAGTATTTCTTTAATGAAACCTAGCATTTGATTAGCTCAGACCTCAAACAGTGAGGTAAGAATGGTAAGTTCGTTGATACCATAATCAAATATAATAGTATTTGAATTTCCGAAACACGAAAAGTCTTGACATTAACAAAAAATGGTAAGCAGAAGGTCATTTTTGTATCTTCCAACTTTGATGTTGCTAAGAGTGACATCAACAAATGCATTCAAAAAGGATGTTAACAGGGTGGTAAAATGATGTTCACGTCCCAGAGTCAACGCTGATACGGTCAGCGTCAAATTATTTGTTTTTCTATTTTAACAACTTGTACTGCCCAAGTGCTAATATTTGACAAGACATGAAACATCCACTATAAAATTTACTCAAGACCTAAAAATTTAACTTAATTTTATACCTACCAGCATATTATTTTTTAAACAAACTTCAAATTCTCTGTCATAGAAAATGTGCCGAAAAATTTTGAGTGCGACCATCATCACTTTCTTCTCAATCTGTGGGTTTTTAATGGAATTTTCCAGGGTTTCACACTCAACTGTACAAAATGATTGACAGTGACATTTAGGTGGTATCGTGACTTTTAACCATAACCGAAACGCCATTTAGGTTTTAAATTAAAAATATATTCCAACTTCAGCTGAGCTTTCAAGGAATTGATTTTACCTCAACAGTATACCTGTATGTCCTTTTCACTTAGTTTTTATGATGTCACGCTGTTACTTAGAATGTTCTATTTCCTAAGTTGTTTTTTTATTATTCTTCTGCAGAAACTTTCAAAAGGATATATTTTACTTACACATAAATGTATAGGTAGATATGTATGAGCATTGAACATACATAAAATTGGCTTAAAACGAACAAAAATTCAAAAGAGTTTAAAAATGCATGACTCTGTGTATACAGGTGAGATACAAGTAAATCTAGATACTTTTTACCCGACTGTTCATAGTTTTGTGTCGTTCAAGAGGGTAAGGCAATGGAATGGAGTATGGACATGAGAAGTCATTAGGTATAGACACTGCCATCACAACTAGCTTTTGAAAATTCGCAATCAAGTATTCAAACTGTTTTTTAAGTGTAGGCTGCGTTAGAGTATATCAAGTTGGAACTAACTTAAATGCGGGTTAATGGAATACAATTTCCTATTGCAACTTGAATACTCTTGACACAGACGATAAGCTTTTGAAATTAATAATATTGCTTGTGGTTTCGATAGGTAAATCTTGAAAGAAATCATCTTTTTTTACACAAACGCCTATTCAAATTGTAAAATTTGGCCTGGTGGAGTCATTAGTCGAATGACGAATATTCGTTAAGTTAGGACCTAGTTATTGCCCGATATCTGTCGAAAAGTCATCAAAACTTCTTTTGTCAGAATCAAGTCTTTGAGAAACTTCCATGGAGAAAATTCAAATGCTCTTATATTCAGTTCATAATGGAAGGATTTAAGCAATACCGAAAGGCTCTTCAGAAGTGTTATAATTTAATTATTGAATAATTTTGTTTGTTAAAATAGAATTCGCTCTGAAAAATGTAGGAAACTTACCATATAAGATCCCAGCACTTAACAAAACACCAAAGTAGTTCATTTATATTTGTATTTATTTCAAAGAAAACCTCTACCCTTCCATCAGTCGACCTTTTTAACAGTTGGTGATGCACCTAGACACCATATTTGCAAAGAATTTTAGCAGTTACAGATTTTTAAAAGACTCAATTAGTTCACGAGTCTAAATCAAGTGATCCAAAAATATGAATTCACTTTGCTTGGCGTTTGGACTATAGATGAACTAGAGAGTGCGGCCTGATGGTAAACCCCGCCAAAAACAGAATTAGTCCTTTTTACAAAGGAAAATACCAAGCTTCAGAGTACCTTCAAGGAACCCCGCTGAAGATTTCAGATCTTGGTGTGATTCTAGATAGAAAATTAAACTGGAGTCTTAACACTAAGAAAAGAGCGAAAAAAGGTATGATTGTATTCTAATCTGTAACAGAATCTTTGGGAAATCCTGGGGACCGAGCCCAAAAATTATCAGGTGGATTTATTTGGCGATAACCAGACCAATACTAACTTATGGTAATTTGGTCTGGTGGAATGCAACTGAAAAAAGCACGAACCTCAAAACTCTGACAAAAGTACAGAGACTCGCGTACATTGGAATTGCGGGTACCTGACACCCCTAGACCTTTTCGTACAGGAATCCTTAGCATATAGCGCCTTAAGGCTAAGCCAGACTAATACCTGGAAAAACAGCCCAATAGGACATGCTCAAATTCTTCAGAAATACTTGGGTGATAGCATAATTACAGATTATACAACACCCGAACTTGACTTTTATAAACCATTCCAAACTGCCTTTCCAAGCAAAGAAGAATGGTTGAACAACCAACCCTACACCAGTGAATCAGCAATAGCAATCTATACTGATGGCTCCAAAATGGACACGGGTGTTGGTGCAGACTTTTTCTCAGAACCTCTTCAGCTAAACCCATCAATTAGGCTCCCAGATTATAGAAGTGTCTTCCAAGCGGAGGTCTTGGCAGGGACAACAGCTGCTAGAAAGGTATCAATGATGGCGATACCACGGGCTGATATCACCTTTTACATTGATAGCCAAGCGGCAGTAAAGGCGATTTCTGCCACTTGACTTGAAGCTTGACTCTTGCTGCCGCGAAGAGCTTAAGGTTCTTGGCACTCAGCACAATATTAGACTCTACTGGGTCCCGGGACACAGCGGCATACCAGGTAATGAAAGTGCCGATGAGATGGCAAGACAGGGATCAGCTCTTGACGCTAGTCAAGCAGAGATGGTAAGTATCCCACTCTGCAACATTAAACAGAAAATTTCAGATTTAATCCTAAAGAAATCCAATGAAAGGTGAAGTTTACTTGACATCTGTGATACTACTAGGAAAGTATGGCCTTGCTTTAACAAGCAGAGGACCGACAAAATTATGCAACTTAGTATGAAGTCCCTTCGCTCTCTTACGAGCATAATCACCAGACATAACTTACTGAAATATTATAAATTCAAAATGAAAATCAGTACGGATGACCTATGCAGAGGATCTGGTGATGAAGAGGTACATGAAGACACATCACACTTGAAATGGTTTGGTAGCAGTGGCGTAGCGTGCCATCTCGGCGCCCGGGGCACGAGACCCATTTTGCCGCCCCCATTCAATACTTAATTAAAATTAAATTTCGAGACATCATTTCACAGGCAATGAGGTATCTTATATTGAAGGTAAAATAGGTTCAGCGGTTTCACAAATGGATTCTACGGGCCTTACGAGCAGCGAATTTAGAAATAACTACATATATGTCAAAATCAATATATGCAGCCAATTCTTGTTCAATCGACAATATAGCCAAGTTTGATAGTCTAGTGAATCTCATAGTGTATCTGAGATCATTTTTGATTAGCTTCAACTTCGAAAAACTTCTCTCACAACTAGCGACACTAATTGCCAAAGTCAAATATATGTATACGAATCAAGATGACCGAAATCTCCAGATTCAGTTTTTGAATGAACTGAAGAAGCTCCAGTGGTTCTTTGCCCCTTATACCTTCCTCTGATTCAGAACTGGCTTCCGCTCCATCTGAAACTCGTCGTTGTCGATGTCTTCTAATACATGGGAAAGATCACACTCGCACTTGCTGATGTCCAAAAGTTTCGCTGGCTTCAAAAATCCGAGCTTGTCCGCTATTTCTTGAACTTGCTGGAATCGAATGATGCGAACACCTCTCGACGGAGTTCATGCTTGTGAGACAAAGCTGCATCTGCGGATTCTTCGCCATGAATGCATTCTTCTCGTTTTGAGTTCGATTTCGAATTTTTCACTGAGAGTCTTAGCAAAGTCGATTGCGGCTTGGACGAAACGGTCTCTGCTCTCCACTAGTAGAGCTTTTAAAGCGCAGAGTTTCTGAACACAATTATCCACACTCAGTCCTCATTGCTACAGGTAAATCTGTGCGTCATCTACTTTAGATATCACTGCAGCCCAAAAGCCCCAAAAGCAACTAACTCCAGAAAATTCCCGCGGTTGCAACTATCATCTCCTCGACGTCCTCTGAAGGCCAGATTCTGTTTGGTTGGCTAAGAACTGGATAATATTCAACAACCGGTACAATACATCTCTCCACTTCTTCTCCTCACTTTCGAAAACTTCTTGTTGTTTCTGATCGATGGTTGCTTTACCTTCTGGCGAACTTCCAATTCCTTCCATTTCAAGAAGCTCTGCTCACGGTTCAGGCTGTTCTCATGGTCTTCGATTCTTGGATTTAGCTTCCACCATTTGTTGAATCCTTTTTCAGATGCGAAGTTCGAGCCGAAATTGCCAAACAGCTTGCAACACAAACAATACAAGGATTACTTCAAAGGCCAGTACACAATCCATGTTCGGAGAACCTTTTTACCGTTAGATAACGGTTTGTAGAACCACTCTCTGGTTAGTTTTCGGGTACCACCTTTCGTTGAAGTCCCTGAGCGAACAACATCGGCAAATTTGGAATCGATGTGTCAGATCCGCGACGTACTAGAAGCGTTCTGACTTCGTAGGTCATAGTAGAAAGTCAGCAACCTACATCGTCGAGTTTCACATCTTTGGCTTCGGCAGGAGCAGAAGGCTCGATTTTAATTATATCTTCTTTGGCAACATCGAGGTTCACTTTTTCTGCATGTTTGTGACTTGATGATTGAGTTACTTATGGTGAGTCGACTTCTCCTTGACCCTGCTCTATGGTGGGACCAGAACGACTTCCAACTTCGATGACATCAGGCACGTCTTCTCCTTCTGCCTGTAAAATAAGTTATGCATTCCCATGAATATTGGACGGAGGACAATTCTAGACCACGCATGATTCTAGATGGAGGAATCATATACTTACATTGGGATCAATTCCGCTGCTGCTGGATGTCGCCAAACACGTTAACGTGGCTTTCGAACTTGAACTAGAACTGAAATATTTCATTAATGCACCTTGAGACTTCTTCGCATCTCCTTCTTTCTTTTTCTTGCGGTATTCCGCACCGCTTTCTTTGACTATTTTCATTTTCAAAAACAAGTTCAAAGGTTGAGTGAAGTACTAAGTTTTTAGTTTTAGAAGATTCAAAAGTATTTAAACGATAAGCAACACAATCGAAATGACTTTATGTGATGCGGGAGGGAGCAAAAATATTGAGCTGGCTGAGATTAGAATAATGTTTCCGTCGAGTTTTAGGGTGCATTCCGTTATTGTCGCGCGACTCGCGAAACTAAAACGGAACGTTCCGAAACTCTCGCGAAACTGAAACATATGATATGCGAGATCGCTGCGCTGGCGGTTACCTACTTTACCTACTGTACATACTTTATACCTATATATATGTACGTGGTCAAAAGTCTACCCGTTTACAGCGCCCCTGCCAGCGGTCTCGCACACATATGTTTCGCAACACTCCCTTTCAGTTTCGCGAGTTTTGGAACGTTTGGTTTTAGTTTCGTAAGTCACGCGACAATAACGGAATGCACTCTTATGGCCTTACTTATCGTTTACGAATTCACGGAAATCAGCCGAGACCGTCAACGACGAATCACAGGCAGGGTGGCAAATTTCAAATGTACGTCATTGTTGTTTGTTGACTTGTCAAACGTTCTGTCATGAAACATAAATGATCTCTACTCTAGCCGGTTGACCGGCCGCCCCCCCCCCCTACGCTACGCCACTGCTTGGTAGCTACTTCTTTGACAATCTGGTTCTAGAAGATCTTTCTAATATTTCAGGAATTCACATATTGAACTTCGTCAATGCCTCATAATGGCTTGATTAACAGAATACATAGGTTTTTTTTATTAGCAAACAGTGACTACACTCACGGGTAACACAATGGATCTACATTGATCTAAGTGTGACGATAACAACATCAACTGTCAGCCCAACAACCTAACCCAACCGAACCTGGCTTGGCGTTTTCAAGAATTCTTCCGAAAAAACAAGGAGTTTATTAAAGAACTCATAATTAGCGATGAGACTCTTTTTCACCTCAAAAGTTAAGCAAATAAAAAAAATTGCAGAAATAATTGTTTAACATCAAATCGACCCACTTAGATACAAAGTACACCAATATTCTTCGACACCTCCATTCTTTGTTTCCTAATTTCCCTATCGCAAATTTTCAAACGCTAAAACAACTTCTTTGGAAGCTGAAGTTAAAAACAGGATGCCAAGTGAGTTCCCAAGCAAATATAAATTTATGCTAGAACAAAAATTAAGAAATTGATGTTAAGAAATAAGCTTTTGTATTCACAATTTTTAAAATATTTTTAAGATAAAATTTTGGAACGCTAACCTTAAATTTTTATTATTGTATGTACAAAAATTTAATTTCAAAAAAAAAAATATTTATTTTTTTTTTTCAAATATTCAAGAAAATATTTTTTTTTTCTAAAATTTTGAAAATTTGAATAGAAAATACTATCCATACTTTTGGGGAGCTTTATCATAAAAAAAGATCAAAATCGATGTTGATGTTCTTAAGAAAATCCAAAACCAAAAACAATGTTTTAATGGGGTTACGAGTATTACTAACTTTTTTTTTCAAGCAAAACTCCGCTTTAACTAAATGAATTTTGTTTTATTTTTTTAAAAGAAAATGTGTGGAGCAGTTTTTGAGCAAATTTTGTTTTATAAAATTTCGTAAAAATAATTGTATGGCGGTATCGGTCTTAAAAACAACAAAAAAACTTATGGGGGAACATTTTAAGAATGCTATCCACCAAGTTTAAAGAAAATCGGTTAAGGCTGTAGTCGAACAGACAGACTCACAGCAGGAATTTCGAAACCCACTTTTTTGTCTTCCCTATCATCGTAATTTCTGATCAAAATCTCGAGTTTGATTTTTTTTTACGAATGAATAACTTGCCATATCATGCCATAATATGGTGCAATTACTTTTCTTTTTCAATTGATTCGTCTCACGCTTTTTGTCAAAAATCACAGCTGACATTTGGGTGGAATATGACATGAAAAGTTGACGTTTTTAAATGATGAATTAGTGTTTTCACTTAAATGCTCTGTCGCAGGGATACCGCTTAAGGTGCCATAAGTACTTGAAATTCTACGTTTATCTTCCGATACGCTCAGCTAACTACCTTGTATAAGGTAGGATATTGAACCTAACGGTAGTAACACACAAGCTGCGAACATACGTAGACTCTGTGTATAGATGATTAATATACCGAAAGGGCCCGTGTAGAGTTCTAGAATTTTAATCAATAACGTTGACTTAAGTGACCTCAAAATGCAATTAATCTCCTTGTAAATTTTTTTCACAATTCCGAAGTTCCGATATACCCTTCTCAAATTGCGACGTAATTTAGACTTTTAAAGGAGGAAGAAGCATTGTAATGTTTAGCCAAACCTGTTATTCTTTTCGTTAAACAAAATCAATTATTTTCTCAGAAACGGTTCCACAGATTATAAAAACAAATTCTTATTTTGCATCAATCCCATAAAACCAATTCTTTTCTACTAACGAGTTTCTTAAAAAGATTCATCTATGATTTTGAACACATTTTTATAAAGTACTAGCGGCCCGGTACGTGCTTCGCTACGTATAAAGTGAAATAATAAAAAAAAAATTATTGCAACATCAAATTCATTTATTCAAACAAAAAAATATTTTATTAATTGCTAGCTATTTTAAAACTTAATCCAAAACGTTTGGATAAATAATAATCTTTGTTTTTCCATTTTGGGCATGAATAAACAAACGGCTGGGGGTACCGACTCTGGAACAGGCAACATAAAGTTGACCATGTGAAAAACATGATTCCTCCAAATTAACTCCACAAACTTGAAGTGTTTGCCCTTGATCCTTGTTGATGGACATCGCAAATGATAAACGCACAGGATATTGTAATCGTTTGAACTCAAATGGCATATCAGTTGGAATCATAGGGATACGTGGTATCAAACAAACTTCTCCTTTTGATTTAGCAGCTAAGATCGTAGCTTTAATCAAATTTGGCAATAACTTTTTCACTGCCAATCTGGTGCCATTACACAGTTTTGGTGGATTAATATTTCGCAATAATATGATCAAAGAACCAACTTTCAAATTCAAGCAATGCGGTGGTATACCAGCTAGTTCCAATAAATTTAAAAATTCAATTGGATAATTCATTGCCTCATCTTGATTCATAACACTGTTGATTACCACGTAAATCTTGCATTGTTCGATTAAATGCTTCTAGTGATTTTTTATTCGCTGTTGTACACTCATCCCATAAAATAATTGGCGTTAATCGCAGAACTTTTGCCATAGCAGAATTTCTCGAAATATTGTTGGAGTTTCAATCACCTGTACATTCAATGGCAATTTTAGTGCAGAGTGTGCAGTCCGACCACCTTCTAATAATGTAGCAGCAATTCCCGAAGATTCGAGTGCCAATACAATTTTCTGTTCCGATCGAATAGTTAGAATAGCTAAAATCAATGACATAACGAACGTTTTGCCTGTACCACCAGGCGCATCCAAGAAATATAATCCACCTGCATTATTGGAAACGGCTTGCATGATTGTGTCATATACGATGAAGTTCCGAAACATGTTGCAATTGCTCATTTCTGCGATGAAGTACAATATCACGGGATTGAAACTGATCACCAAGAATTACAATTGCAACCTCATCAATTGTCGATGTTCTATCAGCCCTTATTACGATTTTGTGATTATCAGATAGCATACGATCTAAAGCAATTTTGAACAATTGAACTAATGCGTTATGCTGATGGAAAAACCTTTGTAGCTCACGAATAATTTCTCGTCTTGTATTCGAGACAATTACACAACGTTGATCCAATTTACGATTTTCATCACCAATAAAATAAATTTGCTAAAATTAATGATCAGCGTCGGCGTATGGCAATAACGAACCAGCTTGATGAATTTTTAAAACTATCGAATACTTTATGATTCAGATTGATATAAACATGGGACAATCATGTTGAAGTATTTACCTTAATTATAATTATCTCTAATAATTTAAGTAGCACTAAAAGAGGTCATTTGAAATGCCGAATTGTGTTGTTGAATATGGATCAAAAAGTGATTCGACGTTTGAGATGTCCCAAAAATAAATGAATACAATGGTTTGGGTGGAGTTTCTAATGCTGGAAATCTCACTTTGCCATTAGCACAACACATGCCGGGCTTTTCACGTGGAAAGTTAGCCGCATCACAATGTGGACTGTTGTAATTAAAAGCAGCACGCATCATTTTAGCCAAAAGAGCAGCACGACGTATTCGTGATCGGCGTGCAAGGTTCAGTACAGGTACAGAGGGTCAACAGATCTACATATTTCGTGCATTACGTTTACTGCGATGCATTAGCTTGTGCGCGTTCATCTGCAGTCTGTGATCGACTTAGTAATGCCACATCATTTGCATTACGCGTTCGCCGACCTATATTTGTTCGCCCGGCTTGTGACATTATTCCTTCATATAAAAAAGAATAAATCAAATTAAAAATATAAGTTTCAATTTGACAGCAAAATCCCCACTAACAAAATGATCCGACATTTATTTAATTCATTTGTTACAAAAAATGTGATAAATGAAGAACCACTCGACCGATTTTGTACAAACTTCACATAAACCATCTACTAAATTGTCCAAACAAAGCCATAAAATTTGGTTTGGATAGGTAAACCCGTTCTTGAGTTATAGAAACACAACGAAAAGTGGCATTGATTTTTATATATATAGATAAATATCAATTTTTCAATGCTTCGAAAGTGACGTAGTTAATTTTTTTTAAGTTTAGGAAGTATCGGTTTTTACACTATATGTGGAAAATTAAAAAAAAATCAGGTCTTGCAGGGGCCCTTAGAGGGCTTACATGAAGGCGGACATTTAAAATTTGTATTTTGTTACACCAAAATGAAGCATAATTATGTAGAAACAGGAAATTTGATTGTTTGTCTTTATTTTGAAAAAAAAAAAAAATGACGGATGACATCGTGGATGCCACTCGGAGACATCTATGGCATGATTGGTCAACGGGCGTTTCACGATTCCGTGATTTTCTTCGTTTTTGATAAAATATGCTTACACTTTCGTTTTGCTTGGATAACAAGGCTACTCATTTTCATGGACGTTCCACGGAAAATTTTATAGTAATCACTAATAGTCACAGTCGGTAGTGGTGACCTTTAGTACTTTTTTAATTGAAATTAATTCAGTCACTAGAAATCTACACTTGACTTTTCAAAGTGCATCCATCACAAATTCATTACCAACTTACACCAACACCACAAGACCAACTTACAACATAAGTTGGGAGTCATATTCGCAATACCAACATGATGCAGGAGGTAGGATTGTATGCAAATATGATTAATGGCATACGCTAATTGAATAGCTGCCAAGTTTTAGGTGTAATTAATGTGAGTGTGAGTTTCCTCCATGTTCAGCTCCTACTATATCGATTTCATTTTATCCAGCCCGGTACTTCATACTCCCAAAAAGTTATTAGTGTCACCTGTGAGATAATCCTTTGTGTGGAGGCAAACTTCATTTTCTGATAAGCGGTTAGAAATCGACTTATAACATACTACAATCCTACATCTACTAAGGCCTATATTACATAGTCGCAAACATCAGCAACTATCCTCAACCTCATATCCTTCTAACGAAGCAAATTAATTGCAATGACAGCGTCGAAAGTTTTCCCTAAGGTGAAATGAATCTGCGAATAGACTTACATCCGCAACAGGAGTTAACTTGCCGAAGTGAAAATTACCGAAATTGAGATGGCAATCTCAGGAGTGGATATTTTTGTTTGAAGATGAGTTGGTGATAAATGTAAAGCTACATTTATGTAGTTAGGTAACTCTTTAAGGAGCATTATGTTTTGAAGATTCGTTCATAAGTAGAGGCTGTTTTAAGGTATGAAACCTTTAAAATTACTGAGTTATATGGAAATGAACGGACTTTATATAAAATCAATTGAATGGAACTCAAGAATTGATAATTTTGGAACTGTCAACATTAATAGATCAAAACCCGTTTTAATTCGGAAAAAAAGTGTGAATACAATTAAACTTCCAATAGTTAACAATTGTTGCCATATTTTTTTTTTTTTTATAATCTACCCGCGCTCAAGGGGCTATGATTACCCTTTAAATGTTTCAACACAGCGCGGGCGTGAAGTTAATGAAAAGAAAGAAGGATAGGAAAGATGTGTGGCACGATGTTCTGAGACTGTTGGTGGTTGTCTCAGATATTTTATCTCCAGGGATGGCGGCTGAGCTAAAGCGGAGAAATGCCGTGTCTTATTTCTATGTCGCTTATAATTCACATTATTTTATTCGTATTCATCCTTGTTGGGCATACTAGTTTAACTCAATTACATGTTGTTAGTGTTAGGCCTGAACAACATGTAATGAGTAAACCAGCAACCCATTGATGACAATTTTTAGAAGGTTTTAATGGAATTAAAACGACATAGACGACGGCAGGGATCGAACCTGTGATCATGAGGTTGACATGCGAGCGAGCACACAACCATCGTGCCACGGCCACCCCCTGCCGACAACACGCACATAGGAATGGTTGTAAAGTTGCAAGTCACTAATTTTTTTTTAAACCTACTTGTGCCTAACAACAACTATTCTCACTTCATTACAGTAAACATCCGATGCATAACTTAAGAATGTTGTTGCGGCAGTTAACGTGAGAAGGAAAGAGGTGTTTATGCTAAGTGAAGAACTCCCAAAATGGAATCAAGGATTTCGTCTTCAGTTCCATTAAGGCCGAACTACTAAGTGAACTCTTTATAAGACTACTACGACATATTCAGAGGTCTCCCATTTAAAGGGAGACTCTCTGAACTGCGACAACTACTGATACATCAGTCTTCGAAACATCACATGGAAGATCTTTATTGACGTATTATGTGAACGTCTGATGCCGTTCGTCAACAACCTTATAACTCCGTGTGGTTTGACTCCAAGAATGTCCACCATCGACCATTGGACAGGATGACAATGGAGAACACACGCTGCTCCATCGAGGTCGGAAAAGATCTTACAGATACATTTGGTGTAAAAAAAGGTTTTAGATAAGGCAATATACTGTCAGTCGACTTCTTCAACATCGTTCTGGAAATAATAGTGCAAATTTCTCGCTTCAGCACAAGAGGCACAATGTTTTAAATGTCCTTCCAAGCGCTCGGATACGGCGACGATATTGACATAATTGGAAGAACAAAGCGTTTGTGAGCATTGAGACGAAAGCGAAGAAAATATGTTTAGCGATAGCGAATACTGAAGGCAATAACTAGTATATGCCGTCATCAAGAAAGGACAGTCGTCGCCATGGACAGCTATAAATTTGAGGTAGTTAAGGATTTTGTTTACCTAAGCGTCACTATTAATTATGCTATCAGAAGGCAGCTTATTGACAAAGTACTCTCTCGAGCAACTTAAGCGTCCTTTATAAGACATTAATCATCCTGGTCAGTATATATAATTTGGCAAAAGAAGCTTGTTGATTGAGGCCCTGGTAAGTAAGTAACTTTGTTTTCAGCTCAATCTTTAAGAATATTTTTTACTTATTTGCTCACTTCTAGCTAACGCTTGCGCAATCTTTTATGTTGGTATGCAAGTGTTTGGCCGTATTGCAAGCGATGTGGATGTGGATGGTTTTTCGGTAATATATTTTGAGTCAGTTGCACTTTATACGGAATCAAATGTGAGGGCGAAATGATGAGCGTGATGATGATGTGGGTCTACGCAACATTCTTTCTTACTGTCCACTCTCCCGTGCTCAGCTTAATTCTTCAACAAAAGTCAAACAAAGGACAAATAAAGTTTGAATTATAAAAATTACTTCAGGGAGTAATGTCTGTAAATTTGTAAATGATAGGAATGATTCCATGATAGTTCTTTTTCCTATCAGTTTAAACACTCTGTTCTGGATTCTGTCTATACAATATGTATTGAACGATCTAGAAGGAAGCTTCTTATCCAAAGAATAATGGTTTCGTTGATATCAAACGCACTCATTTTCAATAAGAGAGCCTGAGACTGAACCCTAACATCCCGGGTAGAAAATTATCTAGGAAACACTATCGAATAGCGTGGCCCTAGCTAGATTGGCCATTATATAGTAAATCCTATGCTGGGCCTAGACAGATGCAAGCCTGGCGGATCTTGACTAATTTATGCTTATCCTGGCTTTATATTGAACCTGGCTAGAACTGCCTATTTATTGGCTTTTCCAGGAGTATCTTAGACTGGGCCTAGATATTTTTAAATTGATTTAGCCTAGATATGAAACTTTTTCTTGGCGATATCTTGGCTGTAGATAGTATCGCCTCTTTATTGGCATTGTAACAAATAAACTACAAGGGACCTGGATAGTTTTTACTTGATGTAGCCTAGATAAGGAATTGTATCTGGGCGTTATATTGGCCTTAGCTAGTCTCGCCTCTTTATAGGCATTCTCAGATGTTTCTTATACTGGGGCTATATAGTTTTTACTTGATGTATCCTAGATGTGCCTATACATATGTCTCTATAAAAGGCTATCCATTATCCTTCTAAAAACATAACTTTTTTTGTTTTGGACCTAAATCGGTATTTTTCAGATTCTTTAATACGTATTTAAGTCTTTTAAACAGTATAATTAAAAGAGAGTTATTTGAGTAGCACTTTGAGACACGATATTTTATATATCACAGTGGCGCAATAGGTAGCGCACAAGCACGGCAAGCGAGAGGACTCGGGTTCGAATCTCAGTGGAGGTAAATTAAAAAAAAAAAAATCTTTCATTCCAGCAAAAAATCACATAAAGAGTCGAATATAGGGAGGCAAAGAAAAAATGAAAATAATCAACAATAATAAAAAAAAAAAAACTTTATTTTTATTGTTTCTAATAATTTTTTAAGAATTGCCGTAGCTCTTGTGCTACTTGTGAAGACCAATCTAGGGCCCATATAGGAACATCTAGCAAGGCCCATTATATACAGAGCATTAACAAATTAGCGAGGGACAAGCTAGGTACTGCTCGGTAGGGCCATGACTGAAACTAAGAAAAACTAGCTGGGGCCTTGGCATTATCGAGTCGAAAATTCTACCCGGGATATGCCTTAGAAATATCAAGCGCAATATGCTCTCCAAAACAAAGTAAATATTTTTTTTTATTCTTGGGTGAGATATGCCATCAGATCACCAGTGGAACGATAGCTCCCAAGGCCGTATTGTCGGTCATTTAGACCCTTTCGGTCTTTGAGATATTACTTGAGCTGATGATTGATCAGCGATTCCATGACCTTGAGAAGATAGAAATTATGTGAAATTGGTCTGCAGAAGGAGGGGGAGAATGGGCCACCTTTCTTAGGAATAGGCTGGACAAATGCTGTTTTTCATCTTCTAGTGAAAATTCCAGAGCAACGCAATGGTTTTGCCAGCGAAAAGGAACAGCGCTTCAGAAGAACGGACGGTATACCATCAGGACCAGCGGATTTGTTTATATCAAGAAACCTGTCTCATCGAAAAATTTAAAATTTCAGGCAACGTGGAGCTAGCAGGCAAATGAGCTGCTTGTACATTTGTCTTGTCTGAAGATCTAGTTCGGATTGTCGTTGTAGATGAGCCTTGGGTTGCAGGATGTTTTGCGTTAATCTCTGGTCATGGAAAAATTTGGTTCTTCTTATAACAAAGTTGCAATGTTTTCTGATTTTTGTATGCTTTTCCCGATTTTTCTTAGCTGGGTTGGATTTGTAAAAGCGGAAACTATCTTCTCTTAATCCGATACCTTCTTAACGGCCTTATGAAAATACCTTATAAAGAACAAAAAAAGATTAAACGAAGAACCCATCAATCGGCATACCCATTAAAAATTTAACTAAGTAAAGTGATACCAAAATTATACAAATTTGTGCTACTTGTCATGGCAGGTACCGTAAATAATATTTTGTTTGACCAAGATGGCTACAATAGTAAACAGATTTTTTTATTTTCAATTTCTGCTCTAGGGCATTGCCAGTAACAAATTACCTTTAACTATCAAGTTTTAAGAAAATTCAGTTCAACGGCTAAGGATGTCTTATATTAAGATAGACAGACGGAATAGCGAGACTTATTCGTGTTGTCTATCATCATAATGTCAAGTTTGATTAAAATTTTGAATTCGCTTTTGTTTCCAAATGCAAAACTTGCCTTATAGTAGCTACGAATATGTGAATTACCATTAAAAAGTATAAAACTGCAAAACATTGAGCTTTTTGTTTTAAGGCGGACAAAATCTTGATGTAAATTATATTTTACGTACAGTTTTTCCTGGACTTGCTAATAGCAAAAGAATATTAACGTCTCGTCGTCGAGCACTTTTAACACAATCGTATCTAATCGCTGATGTAATCTACGCGCGCTGATATTATCCTTGAATTGAAATGCAAACATTCATTTAAGCTAAAGCTAAGCCATCCCCGCCCTCAATTCGTTTAGTTTATATGTACATTTTCTGCCACCCCATAATACTCGTACATGCCTTGAATTATATTTCTCGTCCAGTAATGGAATTATTTCCAAATGCAATCCTAACTATTTGGAGTGGCACCAGGGTATTGTTGGTTCTTTGTGTTGCTTCGGCAATCCTGGAACCGGTGTTTGGCTGTTTGGTGCCTATGACACGCTCCATATCAACGATTTTATTTAAAGAAAGAGAGAACAATCTAAATGGGTTTTTATTGTGGTTATTGCGAAAAGTCACGATACCGTAATTATGTATGTCAGACGGAATTACTTATACTTCGAATGCCGGCGGAAAAGTTCAGCCACGTAAGGTGGGGGCCATTGGGTGTTTTGAAGTTTGAGAACTTCCTGTATTTTGAAATGTGCATTCAGACAAAGGACAAGGCCGAAGACAGATTTTTTATATGACTAAGATATTTGAGCTAGGTTATATAGAAGTGGCAGCGAGCAATGAAAGCCGACCGATGATACCATCGATTATGAATTGGATTTTGATATCCAGTTTTCTTAACCGTTCTATTATAAAAAGCCGGTTTTAAAGACAAATATATTTGTTTAGTTGTTGTTGCTAATAGTTAAAAGTAAAGTATTTGTTTGAATTGAAATTGGTTTTCAAAATAAGTTAGGTAGCTTTAATTGGAACTCAAAACTGTTTCGGTTATACAAATAAAGCAATTAGTTTTGGAGTGGCAGCTTGATCTATCTGGCACTTTCTTGAATTTATTGATAAAATTATGAAAGCAATGTATGACTTAGGAAAATTATGACGCACACATGGCTTTTTTTGAACGTACATCGAGACATGAATGATTCACTGTGACCTTTTTGTTGTTATAAAATCGTGCCGCAATTCCTAAGGCCTGGCGCGCACATTCAGTTTTTATGTTTCACAACTGTTTGGTTGAAACATATGGTAAGCATATGGTGAAATTTTAGCAACCAACCAGATGTGAAACTAGAAAGTGAATATGCTGTCCTTACGTCTGCTTTCATAGTTTGAAACAGATTTTACAACAACTACGAGGTTTCATCACGCTCATATCTCGTTTTTCTTATCGGATTCATTGTGTTCGAGCCAAAGGATTCCTTAAATGGTACGGCAATGTTAGTTTAAGTTTGACACCGAACTTAAAATTCTTCGCATATGGCAATGCTGGTTTATATTAGACAACATAAAGCAGAAAGTTTATTTTCAAGTGTTTATATATTTATATTTTGTATCAAATATTTTGTAGATTTTAGTGTTTAGTATTTAAGATAAATAGTATGTTAGTATTTAGAGTTGTGTAAGATTAAGTGTTCAATGTGGTTTTTGATTGTGAAATTGTTCGACCACATAGTTCGTTAAAAAAATTTTTACTTCAATGATTTGTTTTAAGTCGATAATAAATTTTTTTTATTTTAATTTCGAACTTGAGAAACAAAAATAACAATTTAGATCTTCTGTGTTTTTCTTGATTCTTTTGAAAATGCGGTCACATCACAGTAAAAAGTTTTTCTTTTTTATAAAAATTCTTAAATATTGGCCATTTTCTTAAACATGTATTTAAGAGATATAGCTAATAGCTCTTAAATAGTTCCTTACAAAAATATTTTGCTGTTAGAAAGCAATTTTAAAGGGTAAAGAATCAAAATCCATTTATGCTTTCTGACAGCTGATAAAAATATTATTCTGGACCATATTTACGGAGCAGAAAGCTTTTGAACATAACAAAGCTAAAAAAACTCCATTATAAAGATAGATTTTTAAATTCGTTCACCAAGAATAAGCAATCAGTTTTGAAATAGAGCTAGGGCTTTTCATTTGAGTCTCTAAAGAGTTGTTAAAGAACAATGAAATAGCATTTAGCTCCAATGATGTTACTTGGACAGATACTACGTCAGGATTTATGCTGCCGATGTTTGCTTCACAAATCATGCTTTGCTATCATGATCGACACACAAAATATCCGATCTTTTGGTATAATAAATTCAGTTGCATTTAAGAACCCAAAGAAGAAACATAGTTTTCTTCTTTAACTTCTTTCGCTTTTGTAAAGACACTGGGGCAAAATTGTAAACAACCTATTATTAAGGGCTTAGCGTTTTACTAGTTAGCAATTTGGTAAACTTTTAGTAATTTACTAGCTCTTCGAGAATTTTAAACCTTTTTTTTTCGTTTTACTAACTAGTACATTACTAATTGCCATTTATTAAAAACGCGCATCTGAACACGTCCAAACAATGACAGTTCGTGACAAAAAACCTGAGGAACGGACCTAATAATTTGATTTGTCAGAAGTCAAAATGACAACCTACAATTTATTTGGTAATACGTATATTTCTGGCATCTCATCAATTTATTTTGTAATTTTCTTTTTGTGTTTATGTGGTGCCCAGCCATAATAGGCACCACAACCCTTGCAGGTCGCTTAATTTGTGCATGTGTACAATCAATCGCACTTATCACTTTTGGGAACCTGGCGATGCTATAAAATCCCGATATTAGCTCATTAAATTATGCAGGGGATGACATGAATTTAATAAAGTGTGGGATTTTCTCCAATGTACAGTGTACACCATTCTATGTAATGTAATGTACAACTAGTACTTGTAATTCTGGTGAAATTGAAAGCCTACGGCTTGTAATTCAGTCTAGGATTTTCAGGTTTTCACCCAGAACCGAACTGTTGTCTTGTCAAATATATACCTGGAGTATAATTCTCCATCGTCCAGCTCTTCAAAAGGATTTGCTTGGGACGTAAATCATAGCACTTTTCTGCACAAGGCTGAGTCTTCAAACATATTGAAAAATTCGTTTTCCGCAAAGATTTTACATTATTTTATTTACTTTTAAAAACAATTAGCTCACGAATCATTTAAAAAAAAACTAAATTAAAGTCTTGCAAATAAAATTGACAAGAGATTTTTTTCGAGGAAAATGACAGAATTCAAATGGATTTAGGAAATTACTAAAAGTTAAAGTAACCAGTTTGTGATAGTAGTATGTTAACATCGTTTAAAATTAGCAAAATCCTTAGTAAAATTACTAAATCCTTTTAAATTTTGCTCCACTCTCTATAATTCTCACCACCAAGTTTATTAATTCATATTTTTTTTAAGTTGTTACATTTTTTTCTTCATTTTTCTTGTTTAGGCATAGTAAAATGGTGTTAGGTGAAACCGAATCATAGTAAAAGAGAAGTAACTTAAAACGACATCAAAATACCCATTTAGAAGTTTTAATTTGATTTTAAACACATTTTCTTCAATAACCAGATTAATTGAATGCACTTTGTAAATGATGATTTCCATAATTGATTGGTTATAAATGCCACAAGAGCCGACCCATTTTATCCAAACCTGATGTTCTTTCGTAGGATTTATTTTAATACATTCAGTTTTAAATCGGTGATTTAACTTACCTTAGTTTAACGTTGTGGTAATTCATTGCACAAGTTTTAATTCGTTTTACAATCAGTCGATAGTCTGCCATTAATGGTTTAAGTTTCACTCATAAGTCTTTCGCTTCAGGCTGACGGAAGCTTTAGGAGAATTCAAGTCATTCAGTGTGATGTTTTCGTCGTCATCGCATCAAATCACATCACATCACCATGGGACTGCATCTGATGAGCAATTGATATTTATTTCTAATTATGTGTGTTCTTTCGAAACACATACACATATTGTACACACACTCATTTGCAGATGTGTCCTAAAAACACTCATCATCTATCCATATACACACATCTGAATGCATCGAAGGATCTACCCATGCATAGCATGAAGGAAAAGCAACGGATTTGAACACCACGTTTGGTAGTTGGATTTTCGTGGTTGTCCAGTCAAAGGTCAGATTCACTTAATATGCTCGCTGCTATTGATTTTGTGGTTTAATTAGACAAACAAGTTGTTAGCTCAAGTTGATGGTGTTTGTGTGAATGTTAATCCATCTTCTATCCTGCACATATTCGTCAGATATCAGCACACAATTTTTGGGCTCATCACCATGCTATGTGATGTGTTGGTGCGGTGAATGTCCTTTCAATGTTTTACTTGATTGATATTTGGTACATGTAGCTTACCTATCTACGTGTTTCTGTTTGAAGATAAATTAGAGGTTTTGGTTGCAGCGATGATGTAAGTATTCTAATAAATAGCTTTACATCACGGAATTTATCGATATTTTGAAAATACGTAATATTTCCAATATTGCACCTCAACTTTCTATTATTCTGCTTTGGACTGCTGAATTTTTAAATTTCAAGGCAATCACAATCTGTCTTAAGTTAACTTCAAGAAATAAAATGAACGACTGAATCGGACTTGCTCTTTTGGTGTAAAGCAATAACCTGAGTCAGTATTGATGATTGAAGGCAATACTACGCTGATATTGTCAAAGAGAAAGTGTGAAGAAGTCTAAATTTTTGGATGATATGATATGCAGTATTATTGAACTACTCACAGGTAGGTGCGGCTAACAAAATTTGAATATACTTGTCCCAGGAAATAGCAGAGCGCGGTGGTTGTGAGAGAGACATTCAAAAGTGGCATCTCGTGGGTACGTTATCTAAAATGACTTCTAGATGTTACACCCATATTAATACTAAATCTAGCAGGACCAACCTAAGAATATTTACTGGTTGAACACAATGGAGCGCTGCAACTGGAACTGGAGCTGCATTTTAATCTTTTGCGAATTTATCAGACAACGTCATGTGATATGTGTGGAATTGAAGAAAGCTTAAAGCTCACTTCAACCTTTTGTAAAACTGCATCGACTGGCATCTTTGGCAAACACTTGCAGCTCCGTCTGCAGCTGCGTTCCGTTGTGCATTTAAAATTTATAATTGCTAGACCCAGTCCCTTCCTTGGCAAATCACATAATAGCAAGAACTTCCAACTACTACATGTAATGGGGACGAATAAAGAATAACCTCCATCGCTGCAATAGGACAAGTTCTCATTGCTCTAGTAATTCATAAACAAGCGAGCTTTTGGACTTTCGCTAGTATACTTTCCTACTTGTTTGCAACTCAGATCTTTTGTGCCATGCAACCGCACCATAGGTTACGATGGGTTTTACCATCGTGGTGTACATCCATCTAAGGATATAAGGTTTACACCTCATGATTTACCTGCAAGTCTCTTGCATATTGTGAAATTTTCAGGAAAAACTGAGCAAGAAATAAAACACGATATATCGAGTTTGAAGTAATGTTAAGACTAAAAGCTTTATTAATTCAAGTATGCAAATTAGGTATTAAGATAATTAAATGAAGTTACGGACTATATGTTGACACACAGCACATTTCAATTTTCAATACTTCCACTTGTGTCATACATTATTAATTTATTCACATTAAAAACATTAATTTTTAAAACAATTCATCATTGGTGTTTACAAATCAAATTCAATATTTAAAGAATTAAAAAAAAATTGCAATTACTTGTGAAAACTAGTTAAAGAATTTAAATTCAAAGACAATTTTAAGTTATTAAATTTTTCTCTAGGCAAAGATTTAGTGAATAAATCAGCAAGTTGTTGTTCACTTGGAACATATTCTATTTTAAACAAATCATCTTCATAGTGTTCTCTTATAAAATGGTACCGCACATCTATGTGCTTTGTGCGTTTGTGAAATTCTGGATTTTTAATCAATTTAATTGCACTCTGATTGTCTAAGTACAACGTTGAACAAGCTGTTGTTGCTCTGGTCAACTCACAAAAAAGTTTCTGCAACCATACCAAGTCCTTGACAGCTTCTGACGCAGCTATGTACTCAGATTCGGTAGTCGATAGTGATACACATTTCTGTCTTTGAGACTGCCAAGAAATCGCTCCTCCACAAAGCGTTGTAACCGCCCCACTCGTCGACCTTCTTGTCTCAACGTCACCCGCATAATCAGCATCGCTGAAACAATGTAAATACATTTTATTGGTAAGATTATAAACTATACCGTGATCAATGGTTCCTTTGATATATTTAAATATACGCTTCACTGCGCATATATTGGTCTCATCTGGATTTTCCAGGTACCTGCTTACTGAACTGATGGCAAAAGAGATGTCAGGTCTAGTTCCAACAGCCAAATACATCAGTGACCCCACTGCCTCACGAAACGGAAAATGCTCAGCATGACGACCTCTACTAAGAGCATGAGGTGTTTTCTCAGATGGAGTTGAGACTGGTTTTGAATCATTCATGAAGAATTTATTCAAAAGTCTCCTCGCATAAGCAGCTTGATGAATCATTACCGTACCGTCTTGTCTTCGTGAAATTTCCAGCCCAAGAAAATAGTTCGCGTCACCATGTGTTACTTCAAATTCTTGCTGTAGATAATTTAGTAAATCATCCACATCTTCTTTACTTGACGCAGCCACCAAACCATCATCGATGTAGATCGCAAGCAAAACTTTTTTTTTTTTGGAACTACTAATAAATACACAAGGATCATAAAGACTTACTTTAAAGTCGAATTGTTGAAGAAAACCAGAGAACTTCTTGTTCCAGCACCTCGAAGACTGCTTAAGCCCATAGAGGCTTTTCTGCAACTTGCAGACTCTGCCGCTTCCATCATTGTACCCTTCAGGTTGCCGCATAAAGATGTCCTCCGATAGATCGCCGTTCAAAAAGGCGGTTTTGATATCAAATTGAAACAATTTCAGATTTTCGGCTGCAGCAATAGCCAAAATTGTTCGAATTGACGCAAATTTGACGACAGGACTAAATGTTTCAGAATAATCTAGACCATATTCTTGACTATAGCCTTTTATAACTAAACGGGCCTTATAACGACTAACTTCGCCATCCGTCGACAGTTTTACTTTATAAACCCATCTATTCCCGATTACCTTTCTTCCTTTGGGTAAATTGACTAGCTGCCAGGTGTTGTTCTCCAGTAAACTTTTGATCTCCTCGTCCATCGCATACTTCCACCTTTCTGCCAGAGGAGAATCCATTGCTTTTCGAAAATTCGGAGGTTCAATAAGTTCAGCAACAAATGCAAAGCCCTCAGACATAACAAAGTTTGATTGTTTTCTCTTACGAAGTTTTGATCTATAATCTTCTTGAAATGAGCCACATTTTGCTTTATCATTCTCCAATTCGACTTCCTTTAAACCATCACCTCGTACACCTTCTTCAACGACTACATCTGCACCAGCTCTTTGTTTACCACCTTCAGCATGAACATCGCAATCATCTACATCGCCTTCGTCTGCATCGTTTTCTCCTGCACTAGCACCTTCTTCACCAGCTTCGACATCACCTTGGTCTGCCCTTGTAGAAATAGCTTCCTTCTCATCATCAAACTTCTCGTCTTCAAACATCTTAATGTAAACAAAATCGGTTTCTGCTTCTTTAAGATTACACTGGCTATCACGACATTCATTAAACAGAACATCTCGCGAAATTTCTACCTTTTTTGTGTCATCCAAAAGTATTCGATGGCCTTTTGTGTTACAAGCGTAGCCTACCCAAACCCCTTTCCTAGCTTTCTTATGCCATTTTTTTGTTTTCTGACTAGGTACATGCATATACACCTCACAACCAAATTGCTTAAACTCAAAAAAATTACTCTTTTTTTTGAACCAAACTTCAAAAGGAGACTTCCCTGCTACTGGACTTGGACAGCTCCTATTCAAAACATAGACTGCAGTATTTACTGCCTCAGCCCAAAGTTGCGCATTGAGATTTTTGCCACACAACATCGACCTAGCTGCTTCGACGATCGTCCGCATATCTCGTTCCGCTCGCCCATTTTGTTGCGGAGTATATGGAACGGTTTTCTGGTGACATATGCCCTGAACTCTAAGCAATGTTTCAACGTCTTTATTAATGAACTCTAAGCCGTTATCGGTACGTAGAACTTTAACAGAGTAACCTGTTTCGATTTTCACTTGCTCTATATATATTTTTAACAATGCATTTACTTCAGTTTTGTGTTTGATGAAATAAACATGACGAAAACTAGAGCAATCATCTTTCATTAACAGAAAATATCTAGACCCTCCATATGAGATTTCATGCATGGGACCGCAAAGATCACAATGTATTAACTCTCCTGGTAACGATGCTCTATTCAGACTCCTTGCAAACGGCAGTCTGTGGCTTTTTCCCATTGCACAAGCAGAACAAAAGAATGAATCTCCTGTATAAGAAATATTGTTTGATTTCAGAAATTCTTTAACGTAGTTTATGTTCTGATGACAGAGTCGCTCATGCCACGATTGTAGATCATTACCATCTCTACGACTTGAATCTTGAACCGCACTATTGACCTGTGATTCGCCCACCATCACCACTTGAAACAACAACTTAAACATCTTATTTTGGCGCAAACCAACAGCAACAACATCATTATTTTTAAGCAACTCGCATTCATTTTTATTGGATCTCATTTGTAGCCCTTTATCAAGCGCACAACTCGCAGAAAATAAATTCAATTTTATATCGGGGACGTATAAAACTTTGGATATGTGCTTCTCTATCCAATCCACCTTGTTAAACGCCAGAATATTGATATCACCGGTACCGTACGCATGAATAATTTCACCATTTCCCACGCGAATATTAACTGGTTTGTCAAATTTTTTGAAAGAAACGAACCACTCTTTTCGAGACGTCATGTGATCGCTTGCTCCAGAGTCGAGAAACCAACTATCCTTTTCTGTCATTTTGGCAAATACAGTTTGAGATATAAAAGCTTCCCCTCTTTTGACGTCACCTGTAGTGTGGTTTTTCCTTCTCTGCCTTGTAGGACAATCCGCTTTAAAATGACCCGTTTTTTTGCAGATAAAACACTTTCCCAATTTCTTGCTTTTACCGTTTTCTCGACAAGGTACTGTTTTTGATGACGTTTTACTTTTTCTTGCCATGAGAGCTTCACATTCAACTTCATTTTGCATATTTATTCGCGACTCCTCCATCAACAGACGTGCAGTTAAATTCTTTAATGTTTGCTCACTTGCTGCTGTCGACTCCCATGCACTGTAGAAGTGATTATATCTCACCGGTAGAGTCATTAAAATTTTGGTGATGACCATAGTCTCTGAGACATCCTCACCAAGATCTTTGAGCTGTTGAACAATTTTTTGAAGCTTCGAGATGTGAATAGAGAGATTTTCATCTTCGCTTTTGGTAAAGCTATAAAATCTCTGTTGAAGCAAATGCACGGACGTCTTGGATTTTTGCTCATAGACATTCTCAAGCTTGGTCCACATGTCGAAAGCACTTTCACAAGACATTATATGCAGCATTGGCTCCTGCCCCATTGATGTCACAATTATCTTCTGTGCCTTACTGTCGGATCGAACCCACTTCTTAAGCAACTCAGAATCCTCCACCGCTGTTTCAGTTTTGACGAGAGGTTTTTCTGACGAACCATCAACTATGTCCCACAAATCATATGCCCTTAACAAAACTTTGATTTGGAATTTCCAAACCAGCCATTGCTCACTACTCTGCAATTTATCAACCCTTTGCAGATCAGTTTCCATTTTTATGCCCGAATACGACAAGTTAAAAAAAGAATTATAGTCCGCGTTATAATCGATTACAAGTTAAATTAAATACTTCTTCAAAGTATATCTATAATTTAATAAAACAATAAAACGCTATTAAACTTTTAACTTTTCCGCTGCGTGTCTGGGCCCATAACCTGTGAAATTTTCAGGAAAAACTGAGCAAGAAATAAAACACGATATATCGAGTTTGAAGTAATGTTAAGACTAAAAGCTTTATTAATTCAAGTATGCAAATTAGGTATTAAGATAATTAAATGAAGTTACGGACTATATGTTGACACACAGCACATTTCAATTTTTTGTGGCTTTTCCGACGGTATATTCTACATGCTTATTCCAGAGGAGTTTACTATCTAGCCTGAATCCTGGATATTTTACTTCTTTCTCTGTTACTATTTCTTGCGTGGCAGAAGTCTTTTCTTGGTAAATGATATAGTCCTTTTTAGGGTTGATTGATAATCCTACAGATATACACCATTTGCTTGTAATAAAAGTCCCCTCTAAATGATATTACAGAGAGTTTCATCAAATTTCCCTAGGGCTGTAATAATGAGATTTTCTAGCAGTTCTATACAAATACAGTTATTTAAAAATGAACTGTGCACAATTTAAAAGTATAGTAGTACCTAATTTTGTTTATTTTAAATGCAAAAAAGGATTCTTTAATTTATTTTTATTGATATTTTTCTCGTTGTCCACAATGTGAAAAAAAAAACTCAACGATTTATCAAATCAAAATTTAAACATTTATATGCTCACAACGAGTTGAAGAGCATGATGTTCCTTTATAACATAGCAATATAATTACTCCCAGAGCAATAATAAGCGCCAATAGCGAAACAAAATTACAAAATCAATATACGATAAATACCATAAACTAAAAGTGCAATTCGCCTGAAAATAAATCGCTCTCAGCTAAAGGAATCCCTTTTCTGTTAACCTTTAAAGTTTAAATTACGAAGTTATTATGCGTGACAAATAAAATTACTCCAAATGAAATTGTCTACACAATCGTTAACTGAGCATGATAAGGATACAAACGTGCTTTGAATTCAATCCTCGCCACTAAATATGTGCGCCAAAGCAGGAGCTATATTCTTCCTATAGGTATTGTGCTTCAATGTTACAAAAATTATTCATCACAGAAAACCAAGAGCCGTTGAATTTGAATTCAGAGCTTAAAAAAAAATTTGAAAAAAAAATGAGAAGAAAATTCATTAGTGTAAAATATTCAATTACTACCTTGAATCATGACAGCAAGTTTTCTTCCATTTCGAATGCAAATTGCACTTCCGCCTTTCTTAATTAACAAGATGGCCAGCACTTGAGGAGTGCGCTTCAAGTGATTCTTAATTTTTCTCCCAACATGCCAGAGAAAAACTCAGTATTCTGAAAATGTAAAAAGTTCAGGAAAAGCAATTAAATTTTAAATTTATGAGCTTTGTAAAGGTACTAATATTATTTGCTTATCATGTACTAGAAAGTGAACGTAGAAGGTCAAGCTACTTCTTAAGCTACTATAGCTTGTTGTTTTGATTTATATTTTAATATGTACTCCCGGCTTTATAGTAAATTGTACTAAAATAAAGGAAGATTACCATTATTCAAACTAAAATGTAATAACGAAGTCCCGAAATCACGAACGTAAAAAAAACTTTCAATTGATTTAATCAATATCTACAGTCCACAAAAACAAAAACAAAAACTTATTTTTCGTTTTTCCTTCTTCTTGTACTAGGAATCTCCAAGATATAGCTTGCGTCTATCTGATGTATCAGGACAAGTACAAAAAAGATGAGTTATCGTAAGGTTATCTCTTTTTATAGCATCTTGCTTCAGCATTAGATTGCATTCAGCAACTTTTAACGAGTTCGCTAATCTTAATGGCGCAAAATTTTAAACATTTAAAACCTACTCTAAATCAATTTTAGAATGGAAGTCGACTCTAAATATCTATTGAGTATAAAACGAGAACCGACTTTTTATTAATTTTAAAGGACATAAACTATACTTTAACGTTAAAGAGCTCGTCTTAGTTTAGGAGCAGCAAATAGCTAGTTTATCTTTTAAAAGTATACTTTATCCATATTGATAATGGTCATTTATTACTGAAGCAAATCGAAGAAAAAATGTTTACTGATGTTTTATTCGATTTTTTAAAGATGGTTTTTGTAAATAGATTGAAAAACTGAATATTATAAATTCGAAACAATCGTACGAAAGTGCTCTATAAATTTGCGATTTATACTTTATTTCCACCTAAAATATTGTAAATAACTTATAAACAATCAAAATCTGTAAAATATAAAATGTACTTTTTCGGCGAAAAATTATTTGGTTTGAAGTTGTCTGTTCTTTTTACTTTTTTTTTTGTGTTTTTGTAGTTGTGTGAGTTATGTATCTGTCAAATTAAGGGTTGTTCAACGCAAATTCGCTTAGGTTCTGTTGTAAAACCCACATTAGTTAGAAGAGTTGTCTAACTTGATTGAAATTATGAAAAAGTTAGACAAAGTCTCCAAGCTAAACGACTGCGTTAAGTAGAACCGGTTTTATTGCTTAAACGAGAACTCTTTAAAATTTTGCGTCAACATCTTTAAAAATTATCTTTTAAGTATAAATATCTTTTTATACTAAATATTAATTTAAATACTTTAAATTAAAAATTAATACACAAGTTGTATATTCAGAGTTTCAGAGCCCAATCTATTTGAAAATTAATGAATAAGAATGTTGCGATACTCATCAAGCAAATAAATTAATTATTTATATGTAACTCTCCTTTTGTCTGAGTTATACGAGCCTGAGTTGTTGTAGTTTTCTTGTTATTATGTATCATTATCAATTTTTAATTTATTATATACTAGCCCATCCGTACTCGCGTTGCTTCGCAAATTGTAACTACGAATATTTTCTTAATATTAATATTAGCATATGAAAACATTTCTCAATGGGACTGAGCATATTTTCTACAATAATATTAATTTTAGTTTATATGTATAACATACCGTAACGATATAGATTCTCTTTCACATTTGAAAACAAAAGAGCTTGTTTATGTTTGTGCATATTATAAATATAACAATATAGAAAATAATAAAATTTATTTAAAATAAACGGGTTGACTACTTTCTGAAATCTGATTAATCTTTTGAATATTTAAGTAATTTTTCTTATGACAAATTTCCTTAAAATTTTTCGAGAACAAAATTTGGGATGCCAAATTTTAAGTATTAGGTAGTATAGATTTTAGAAATAGTTTTTTTTTCGAATAGTTTTATATACAATATTATTTTAAACTTAAGGGGGCTCCTGTTGAAAATTTTTGGTTAAAATCGTTAGAGCTGTTGATGAGAAAGTCAAAAAATCAAAAAACGGTTCTATGACAGGTACCGTTGATAAAATTTTGCCCCACAATTTTTTTTGAACAAAATGTAGTCCATGTCTAATGTCCATAATATCACACCTAATTTTTTTTTATCAAAATCGTTAGAACCGTTTCGAGATAAATAAGATTATGCATTACGGGTGTATGGGGGTACCGTTAGTTTTGGAGCTAAACAAAATTTCTATTTCTCCTCTAGAGAATCACCGAAGACCCTTAACTACCCAGATTGAAGAACATAGGCCTAGAAGTTTAGGCTGTAGGGAGAGGTACAGACACATTGAAACATGTTTTTTGTATACTAAATTGTCCTAAAAATTTGTATGCAAAAAATTGATATGCAAGTTGTTAGTATTCAATAAAATACATTTTATAACGTAATTTAAAAATTAATTCGTGTATCCGTTTTCTAGATATTGAATTTTCAAAAAAAAAAAAATTATTATTTTTTTTAAAAATCAAAAAACTAATTTTTCGAAAAAAGTTTTAGATTATATTTTTTCGAGTGTATAGAAGCTCCCGCATAAAAATTTTGATTAAAATCGTTAGAGCTGTTAATGAGAAGTTCGAAAATCAAAAAAACCGTTCTATGACAGGTACCGTTAACAACATTCCCCCCCCCCCCCCACCAAAATTTTTTTTTACCAAAATGTAGTCCGTGTCCATAATTTGTTTTCCATTTTTTTTGATTTTTTTTTCAAATGCAGAACTTTCCCTATAGTTAGTACCTATTACCTATATCGCAAGTAAAAAGAACCCACCCCCACATTGCTAGGCGATGTGAAGATAGAATTAGAGAAACAAAAAAAATGTGTGTGTGTCGGTTAGTTAGATAAACTATACAATACAGAAAAATTGAATATGTGGGTAGGTAGGTAAGAGAAAAAACGTAACTATTGAAAATGGAACAGATATTAAGAGAGAGAGAGAGAGAGAGAGTATGGGAACGGGAATAAAAGAAAATTAAAAATGCTGGAATGATAATGACATGAAACAAAGCAGCGACCTCGCGATTGTGATGAAATCTAATTCCTGGATAAAATAAATTCAAAAAGTTTATAATTTTATAATTTGTTTTTATTTTTTTCTCAGGTTGTATATGTAACTAAGAAGTGATTATGGGCCTAAAATTTGCGCAACAATATTGACTTTATGAAGCAATGCCAATCTTTGTCGATTATTGTATAGGTTTCAAGATATGAGTAATTGTATAAGTCAACTAATGAAAAAAAATGGACAAAAAATGTAAAATTAATAATATTTAAGTTTGACAAATTAAAAATGAAAAACAATTATAGCCATAAACACTCTTATAACAATATAGAAAATAATAAAATTTATTTCAAATAAATCGGTTGACTACTTTCTGAGATCGTGCGTTACAAACTTTAAAATGGTTTCGCTTTTATATAATAAGTATAGAAGTATAGATATAGAGGTATAGAAGTATAGAGTATAGATATAGAGTATAGACTAGCCGATAATACCCGGCGTTACTCGGGTCTTTTTTGGGAAATCTTTATGACAGCAATCTACAATCCTCAAACTGAATACTAAAATCAAGCAAAAAATGAATAATGGACGCATGACATTTTTTTTTGCTTAAACTATTTTTCGTTTTAATTTTTTTATAAGTACATATACATAGTATTCATATTCTACTATTAAATTATGTTTTTTTCTTTATTTTTTCAAATGCATGCCTTAAACTAATCTTTTGTTTTCTACTCGTCTTGTGTTTCCTCGTCGCTTTCTTAATATAGTACTTTCAACAAAAAAAATATTATATAATATTATATTATTAATGCTTCGTCAAAGACAACAAAAAAAAAACATTTTTTTTGAGTATTTACTTTGGTATAAATTACAAAATTCGTTACGAATTATAAATTCTTAGCGTAAAACGTTAAGTCAAATGCAAATAAATACCTCACAGTTATTCCCCATTTTCTACAATTAAGGAGAACATTTTCATCCACATATAATTAAAGAGGAGAATCGTTTTGAAGTTTCTTTTATTCGTGTACTGCGCCATTGTTTCTCATCATTCAAGGATTGATTTGGATTGGATTTTCTGTCCATGAGTTGAACGATCAGTTTAGAGTTTATAACAAAAAAATAACAAAAAAGAAACGAAATATATTAAAACTCGAGTAGGTACTGTGTCTGTCCATACAAATGAAGAGTAATTCAAGTTGGCCTCAACACTGTATAGGCAATTTATATAATTCAGAACAGAGCGTTAAAACTGATAAGAAATATAATCATGGAATCATTTCCATCTCATGAATGCCGCCGTCGGAATGTTTCATGTGTTTCCTTTTTGTATCGCTTCTTTCACAAGCAATGCTCACTCGAAGTAGCTAGTTGCATTCCTCCCCTCAACCAGTTCACGTTTTATCTGCTTTTCGCCAGAAATTCTCTTCCTAATTTCGAGAGAGATTCGTTTTTAAGTCGCACTACACAAATAATGAATTGTTTACACGGTACTGTTTTCCCCCAGCATCCATTTCAATTTGTAAACATTCAAGGCCAACGTTCATCGATACCTCCTTTTTCTTCTCTTTAATTTCCTCATCTATTGTTCTATGTTCATGTTGAACATGATAAGAGTATCATAGTAAACTCTGAAGCGCGTGTGAATATGCAGTGTGGGCAAGTTAGGACGTTTGCTTCGCATTCTGGCTACAGTGAGTTGCATAAATCTGTCCTTCATTAAAGCTCTCACAGGGTTATCGTAGTGTTGATTTTAAATGGATTCTTTTTTTAAAGCTCTAAAATCAAAAGCACCTCAACAGAAACCCAAGGAAAAAAAAAATGAACAAGTTACGAAATGAACAAGGGTAACTCTGAACGCACATCAATATTTAATGGGGGTTGAAATTGAATAGCACCAACAGCAGGGCTGTCGAAGTACTACAATTGCAGTATTTGTACTGCTTTTTTAAGCTCCGTACTGCCGTACTGCAAACATAGCCGAAGTACTGCTTTTTTTTCTCGTCAACTTTTCCATATAAAATCTTCAAAACTTCATCTAAATGCACTTAAAAACTATTCTCTACGAACATACCCAAAAATCAAATCGAAAGCAACAAGCCCTTAGCCATACGGATCCATTTATTCTATTCTCTTCTCACTCCGTTTGTTTTTGTTTCTGTTTCTGTCGCCATACCTATAAACCGTTTTAACATTTCTTGAATAAACTCTTTGAACGAAACTCATAAAATTTCAAAAATCTACCACGTGCCACTCATGTATGCGAAGTTAAAATTTTGTAAAACGCTTTTAGTACTTCAATTAAAAATTCAAATTCTAAAATTCTTTTTTTACTTGCGATATAGGTACTATAGGGCAAGTTCTGCATTTGGAAAAAAAATCGAACTCGAGATTTTGATCAAAGTTGACATTACGATGATAGCGAAGACGAATAAAGTGGGTCCGGCAATTCCGTCTGTCTGTCTGTCTGTCTGTTTGTCTGTCTGTCTGTCTGTATGTCTGTACCTCGATCTAGAGCCTAAGCCACTGGACCTATTTTCTTCAAACTCGGTAATTATGGGTCTTCGGTGATTCCCTAGAGGGGAAATTGAAATTTTTTTTTTAGCTCTAAAACTAACGGTACCCCCCATACACCCGTAATGCAAAATCTTATTTATCTCGAAAACGGCTCTAACGATTTTGATAAAAAAAATTGGTGTGATATTATGGACATGGACTACGTTTTGGTAAAAAAAAAATTTGGGGCAAAATGTTATTAACGGTACCTGTCATAGAACCGTTTTTTTGATTTTCGACTTTCTCATTAACGGCTCTAACGATTTTAACCAAAAATTTTCAGCAGGAGTCCCCCTAAGTTTAAAATAATATTGTATATAAAAATTTTCGAAAAATTATTTTTGGGTTTTTTTGAAAAAAATTTTTTTTTGAAAAATCAATATCTTCAAAACCTATGAACGAATATTTTTTGAAATTATTTACTAAAATCAATATTATTAAATACTTAAAATTCACATCCCACATTTTTTTCTTGAAACATTTTAAAGAAATTTCTTATATAAAAAATTTATTTATTTAATAAAACGATTTTTTAAAGTTTGTTTGCATAAATTCATATTTTTCTAGAAATCAGACGGCAATTTCATTTTAAATTTATGTTTTATATTTATAAAATGTATCTTAAATTCCAAAGTACTTTTACATAAGAGCAAGTTCGTGCGATCCAGTCGTGCATTTTATTTTTTTAAGGTTTGATATGCAATGTTTCTTAAACGTTTTGAACGCTTCTGTATAAAAAATTTCATTAAAATTCGATATGATAATGCCAGTAATGACTTAATTTGATTTTTTGTTTATTTAACTGTAGATTGTACAGACATTTTCTTATCAACATTCTAAGGGTTGTTTTCGAGAAGAATACGATTTTCGAAAACTATTTTTTAACATTTCTATAGGCGCCGTTATTTTAAGATAATATAATTTTTCTTTCTGCATTTAGTTTCAAAAAAATCGAGAATGTGGTTTACGAAATATTGAGTTTTAACATAAATTTGAATGTTAATTATCTTCTGTTAAGTATTAGTAAGGGCCTAAAGCGGACTTCCTGATAAAAGGAGAAAATATGTCTATTATACCAATTGCCTAAACTATTATAAAACTCTTTGTCAGAGAAAAGATCGTGCTAAACATTAGTATTGAGGATCGGGAATTTGAACTAGAATAATTCTGGTGGGATCTGTGATGTATTTTCAGCCAGAAATGGTTTGGGAGAAGATCGTGTCCCTAATATAACAAAATTTTTATAGGATCCTTACTTGCTTTGCCACACAGTAGTGCTACTTGTGAGCGAGTTTTTTCAAACGTAAATTTGATAAAACCAAAAACTAGAAAATACGGGCGGGTCAATAAGTCCGTGACTTTTTGAATTTCTGACCTCTTTACTGAAACAGCAACATTGCTCCTGTCAACAGGCATCTGTCAGTTGACTCCTGTCAAAATTTAAACTTGCTGCGTCAGTTAGTTTGTGTTTGACAGCTATTTTTATCAGACTAATCACTAATTTGAGGAGAAAATGGAAAAAAGTGAATTTCGTGTGCTTATTAAGCATTATTTCTTGCGAAAAAAAAACCATTACCGAGACCAAGGCTAAGCTTGATAAATACTATGGGGACTCTGCACCATCGATTTCAATGGTAAAAAAGTGGTTTACTGAATTTCGTTGTGGCCGTACAAGCACTGAAGATGCCGAACGTCCAGGACGCCCAGTTGAGGTCTCTACACCCGAAACAATCGAAAAAATTCACTATATGGTGTTGGCCGACCGAAGATTGAAAGTGCGAGAGATTGTGGAAGCCGTAGGGATCTCGCATGGCTCAGTGGTTTCAATTTTGAATGATCACTTGGGCATGAGAAAGCTTTCCGCAAAATGGGTGCCGCGTTTGCTCACAGTCGACCACAAACGCAATCGTGTAACAAATTCACAGGAAGGTTTGGCGTTGTTTAATTGCAATATGGAGGAGTTTTTGCGCCGTTTTGTAACCGTGGACGAAACATGGATCCATCACAACACACCAGAGACCAAACAACAGTCAAAACAGTGGGTTTCTAAGGGTGAATCGGCGCCAAAGAAGGCCAAGGTGGGTTTGTGAGCCAATAAAGTTATGGCGACTGTTTTTTGGGATGCACGCGGACAATCCACATTGACTACCTTCAAAAGGGAAGAACAATCAATGGGGAATATTATGCCAACTTATTGGACCGATTCAATGACGATTTGAAAAAAAACCGACCTCATTTGGCCAAGAAAAAAGTTCTTTTCCACCAAGACAATGCAAGGGTGCACACATGTGCAGTTGCCATGGCAAAAATCCATGAATTGGGCTATGAATTGCTCCCTCATCCACCCTATTCTCCAGATTTGGCTCCGAG
This sequence comes from Chrysotoxum bicinctum, assembly GCA_911387755.1. Classification (NCBI taxonomy): domain Eukaryota; kingdom Metazoa; phylum Arthropoda; class Insecta; order Diptera; family Syrphidae; genus Chrysotoxum; species Chrysotoxum bicinctum. The sequence goes on along the minus strand of OU426988.1, from coordinate 22,356,550 downwards.
CGACTACTTCTTGTTCCCAAACCTGAAGAAATGGCTTGGTGGAAAAAGATTTGACTCCAATGATGAATTCATCAAACAAAGGCCTATTTTGAGGACCTCGACAAATCATTTTTTTTGGAAGGGATAAAAAAATTGGAGAAGCGTTGGACAAAGTGTATAGAGCTCAAGGGAGACTACGTTGAAAAATAAAATTATTTTTTTATCAAAAAATCTGTGTTTTATTCCAAAAGTCACGGACTTATTGACCCCTACTGAACGCGGTATCTTTTCAGCCAAGTCGTTGTTGCACAGGTATAAGATACATGACGGAAACTATCTTCAAATTTATAATTTATTAAAACGATACAAGAAGACCTAAATTTTTAAAATTTGGCCAGACTAATAAATTATTTTTAACATGTGCAATTTAAACATAATTTTGCTTATTATTTGAATATTCTAAAGTATGTATTTACATACAAATATAAAACTCATTAGTATTATAAGATTTAAATCCAAATCATATATATATAAAAAATTCAGTAGATAATATTGATTTTGTTTGTATAATTCTTTGGAATTTAATGAAAAAAAAAACTTATATTTTCAAAAAAAAAAAAAATTCAATGAGATAAATATAAATTTGACTATTCTTATTTTTTTTATAAAAATAAAATAAAAAAAATGTTTTATGAAAAAAAGTTTCATTTTACTGCCGTACTGCTGCGTACTGGTTTTTTTTTCTCTTAAAGTACTGCTTTCTCAAAGAATGAAACGACAGCTCTGACCAACAGCCATAGGCCGCAGCAATTCAGTGCACACTCAGATGTGCAGTCAATAGGACGTCGGGTCTGTGTCAGACGCAATCGAAAATTTACTGCATATTTTTGTTGGATGAAGTATAGTAAATGAATTGTCAAATATTTTGGTACATCGAACGTAAGTGTACGTCCTGTACAATCGTCACAATCAATTATAAAAACGCCAGTCCATTTTTGTTTGAAGATCTAATGATTTGTACATTCATATTTGTTAAATTTAAGGTACTTAAAATTGATTACTGTTGCAATTTTCAGCATTTTAGTGCTGCACCTTATTTATTGTTATCGCATTTATTATTCTTATACCATTTCATCAATGTATGATTCCTTTTTTTATTTATTTTTTTTTTCTTATTAAATTTACCGAGTGAGAAATGATTATATGAAGAAGAACAAGAACAACATTACCCTTCTTTCATGAAAGTCATCAGGTCCTTTTTGGGAAGCTTTTCTAACTTCATGATGCGTGGATATTGGTTTGCCGCTATTCCCAATGGGGTGTTTACACGTCCTTAAATTCTATTTATTTTCCTCGAGTTTCTTCTCTTTTAACATCATCCCTTAGAATTATCCTTCTTTTCCCTTTCCTCCAGAAGGTTATGCAAACACATAAACCTTCAAACTGCGTGTTTTATTTTCAACATTTTATTTTATTTTTTTTTTGTTCAGAGAAAGAACCAAACTTATACCTCTGAGACAAATTTTGTGAGCAAATATTTGCTGGTAGATGTGGACCTGTGGAAGTATGACAATACTCGTAGTATATATGCTTAAGGAAAAATGTGTTGTTTTAAGGTCTTGAATATGTATTATTTGCAGGTGGATTTGATTATGACAATTTTTAAAGTATCTCATAAATTGCAAATTGTGCTCTACACGAAAACACAATACAAAATACCTCTATTGGAATTTCTATTAAAATCAAATTTTATTTTTTTCCAAGAATTTTAGTGCAGGCTTGCGACCATATTTATGCTGTTTAGGTCCAACAACATATATTTCAAAATTTAATTAACTAGTTAGCTAGCAGCGGTTAAATCTCTTCGCAAGCATAAAATAATGAATGAATAATACCAACAGCAGATGAAATTTCAGTTTGTGTGTTTAAATCCTCTAAAATAATTATAAAACATAAGTACTTACTGAACATAATGTTAAACATATTTAACAGTGTATGGAAAGAAAATCGTTCCACTCAAGTTTTGCCTAACTCACATATCTATACCTTACAATTTAAGTTTTCTAAATCGACACGCGTTTCGGAAATTATGTTTTCATCTTCAGGCGGATTGTAAATTTTAAATAAATAAAAAATCCGCCTGAAGATGGAAACATAATTTCCGAAACGCGTAGCGATTTAGAAAACTTAAGTTGTGATATTAGTTAATAAAATTTAAAATAATTTAAAACTAAGTTTGTTTATTTTATCTTTTTCATATATATATACAAATAAATATACACGCAACTTGGAGACCAAAAATACCACAATGAGATAAATTTGGTTTAATATTTTATTTAATGTAAACAAGAAACAAAAATCAAAAACATAAAAAGTGCGACTGGGTCGCATGCACTTCCTCTTATGTAAAAGACTAATTTCAAAGATTATCAGAGAAAAACGGTTCATAAGCATAATTTTTTAAATTACTAAAACAATTCCTTTAGTAGTTGGAGTTAAAAACAGGATGCCAATTGATGATGGCAAATATAAGTTTATGCAAGAACAAAAATTAGTGGTTTCTTAAGAAAATAAGCTTTTATATACAAAAATCTTAAGACATTTTTAAAGTCTTTATTATTGATGAGACAAACCTTGTGCGCCGACTTCAAAGAACAAGACCGTTCGACCTAGCGCCATAAGGAGTATCCGCTTTCAAATGTGGTATCCGCAGGTCCTCTCAGTGGGGAGCTTCCTGCCAAACGTGATTATAATATAATGAAATTAAATCTACTTGATATGGTAACTTAGTTGTAGTCGCAAGAACAAAAGGGAGGTGTTTTTTAGTGAGTAAGAATCTCACACTACTATGAGTACCGGGCTCATAGTATCTATGAAGATTCTTCACCTACCCACGAAAAAACAAACAAAAAAAAAAATTGTACGAATAAAAAAATAAATTTCCAAAAAAAATATTGAGCCGTTTTTGAGATATTGAATTTTCCAAAAAATATGTATTTTTTTTTTCAAAAATTCAAAAAATATGTTTTCTTAAAATCTTGAAATGCAATGTTTTTTTTTGAAACTTTTTGGAAGCTTCTCTATTAAAAATTTCATTAAAATCCGTTATGCCGATAATGAGAAATTCAAAATTTGAAAAAAATGCTTCTATGGTAAGTACAGTCAGTTACATATGTATTAATTTCAAAATGTAATTAAATAAATTATAGATCGTAAAAATTAAACGAAAAAAAAAAATTAAAATTCTCGGAACCGTTTTCGAAAAAAATACGAGTTTTGAATCGTTTGAATTGAAAAAAATCGAGCGTAAGGTTTTCAAAATATTGAGTTTTGAAAAAAAAAATTTTTGAATTTTTTTTTAAATCCAAACAAATTTTTTTTTTGAAAATTGGAATACTATTGGTGAGCTTTAGCATAAAAAAATTGTCAAAATAGGTTGTACCATTTTTGAGAAAATCAAAAACAAAAAAAAATGGTTCCAAGGGTAAGGTAGGGGGGTACCAAAAATGATCATTTTTTGCAAACATTTTTCAACCATTACCTAGCTTTAACTAAATAAAATGTTTTGATTTTTTTTTTTTTAAAACCGTGGAACAGTTTTTGAGAAAAAAAATATGTATGTATTTGTAAAATTTTGAAAAAAAAAAATCGTATGGCAGGTGCCATTATTTTTGGTCTTAAAAAAAAAAAGAAAAAAACGTGTGGGAGGGAAAATTTAGAAACGATATCTACCGAGTTTGACGAAAATTGGCTGAGCTGTGTAGGCTGTAGTCGAACAGACAAACAGAAAGACAGAATTTCGAGACACACTTTTTTCGTCTTCGCTATCATCGTAATGTCAACTTTGATCAAAATCTCGAGTTTGATTTCTTCTTACGAATGCATAACTTCCATTATATTACCTATAAGTCGCAAGTTAAAAATATTAATTTATTGAAACCGCTTCATACTTCATTGCAGTACATTCAATAGGTCTTAGTCTTCACATATGAAACAAAATGCTTTTTTTTTAAAATATCATAAAATAAATGAATAAATAAATTGTTTCTTCTTGTAAAAATAAACTAGACCTTTCGAAGTGTAATAAAATAAGATCGGAAGTAGATGTACGAGTTATCTGCAAATTCCTATAAAACGTAGTGGAATAAGATTTTATTTCCAGATATATTTATTTACAGAGTGGACATAATGGCCTTCATTGTGAGTACGACTTATGCTTTTTATGAACTCGTAATTATTAACGGCGCGGCGAGGCGTATATTGGTTTTTATTATGTATTTGTTCCGCAGTCGGTGTAGAAAATGAAATCAATAGGCTTCAGAATTCTTGTGGGTAATTCTTGCAATTCCTCCAATTGCTTCAAAACACAAGTACCAATTTCTGTGGCACCACAGTGTCCATGACTTTCAAACCAGATAAAGCATCTTTAAGGCCGCAAATACTAATATTGCTAATATAACTCATAAAAACCTGAGAAGTCTCCTTTGGGACATGGCAAAACAGACTACTAGTAATATAATCCCACGAAAAGATTGTCCAAGACGTATTTCTTGTCAGCCTGTTTTTTGTTATCTTGATAGACCTTTTTTCACTACATGAGGGTCATATTTTTTACGAAGAGTTTCTTGTCTTTCAGCATCTGTATTTTCGAATAGCATCCTCTCATTGTGCCTTTTTGGAACGAAAAAAATTAAATATTGTTCTCGCTTTTCAAGATCTTTAAGATCAGCTGATAAGTTGGAAATAGAATTTCTCATTTTTGAAATTAGAAGCATAATCGCCATGTTAATCGGCAATGCTTTTTGAACCTACTCACTAGTAGAGTCTGACGACAGTAGTTGCCTTCAATTGGGATACTGGAAATATGATCTCGCACGCTGTTTTTAATCGCTGGATCTTAATCTTGGGAATGTTTTCCATGCTAAGCGCGTTTATTAAGTGCCATACTGGCATCACGCCCCCAATGAGATTAAAAAAGATTTTTAATATTGTATACGAATTGAAGGTGTAGTCACTGTTTATATAGAGTGGCCCTTAATTCGTGCTAAATATTTTATGGCGTGATTAGGGGTAAATTCTAAGTAAGGGCCTACCTCCAACTTTTAAATCATAATTGGGTATTTAAAAAAGGCTTACTTTGGTGTACTCTGACCCATGTTAACGGTAATTTAGCTGTTAGTACTGATGATAGAATTTTTATTTAGGGCTTTCTTTTTGGAAGAAATACTAGCTTTTGTAATTGCGTTTAAAAAAATTTCATACCCTATCTCGGTCTTGAGATACATATACAGTTTCTAGTAGGTTCCGTTTTTCCTGCCAATGCTAATTTTTTGACTTAGGGTTCAATTTTCTCCAGAAAATGCGTTAAAAACATAATGTTTTACTTGTTTTTTTTTTTTTGAATGAACATAACAATAATAAAAATAAAACTCAATGTCAAGTTTGGGGAAAAACGCACCTGAAACATGTAGAATTAAAAAAATGGTTTTTTGCTTTTTTGATTCTTTTTGGGAAAACCCGCAGCAGTCCTGCTCGTCTAAGTCATCTTTACCAGCATTTTTCTTATTATTTAAAAAAATTACTTACCTTGCATCAAGCTTAAGTTTATTCTAAAACCATTATCCTTTCGTTGAATAGCCATAAACAATAAATATGAGACTTGTGCCTTTCGCTTAAAATTTCGATCTAATTATAAGAATCTTCAAAGCTACTGCTTCTGGCTTCACAAACAAATGCTTTTAAGCACAAAACAAATGACCTTCTTTCAAACCAGGACTCATAAAGTGTTTTATTTGTTATTAAAACTTTTAAAAAACCTTTCTTGATGTTGCACTGAAAAACTGTGCCTCAAAAATATGTCATTTCTGGTTCGAAACTTACTACCGATGGCCACACTTTTATGTCAATATTTTCTTTTTTTGCTACACGGACGAAATTCTTTTGGAGTTCTTTCCTCCGACCCTGGGTTAACTTGAAAATAATTTGTAGGCACTATATACTAAGTGTGTATATTAAGTTTTTAAAGTAATATTTTTCAACTGTAATTTTGGTCGTTTTGAAGTACATATAGTTACGGGGACTGACTAGAAACCACAACATAAAATATTGTATATTCCTCTGTAGTACAATCATTTTCAGGGGTTAGAATCTTCCTAAATGGAGATTACCATTTAGAAGCCGTAATAAAACGGCTGATTGTTTTTTCGTATGCCTATAGGCGTACTCGTCGATACCTCTTCAAAGGCATAGAACCGAAGGGTTCTAGTGCCGTAGGAGGAATCTTAGGGGTTTGTGACCTGGGTGGCTGGTTTTCGGGGGTGTCTTGCTTGATAATCATTCAGAGCCTAAGCCCAGCCTTAGGGTATTCGCGGATGCTGTCTGTCAGGCATAGTTCATGAGTCTGGGTAATATATGACAAGCTGAACGCATGGCTAAAAAAGCTTTTTTACAATGGGGAGGAGTTAAAAGTTAGGTCTTACTTATCAGATTTTAAGAATTCCAAATTTAATTCTTAGCCCTGTGGTGGGCCGGTCTTTTTTAGCTAGAGAGCCTTCAGCTTATGCATATGTATATGTTTTCTTTAATAAAGCATCCTTACTTAGGGTTTAATTCCTAATTTCGTATTTAAACAAACTTTCCTTTCCAACTTTGTATTTAAATGAGCTAGTAGACTTCGTGTGTCTCGTCTCGAGTCAGTTCAGCCATCAAAGGTTGAGATCGACGTCCATAGAAGGGGGAGTAAGGTCTGAAGGTCTGTATCATCCTCTCCGAAGAGCATTGGTGTTAGGGGTTGGGATCAAACGGGAAGTGCAGGCGCTGATTTATTTGGCCTTAAACCTTCTTAAGACATCCTCCCTAGAGACAAGATCATTAAGAAGGAAATCAACGCTCTTTTTGACGGATTGAATGAGACGTTCTCAAGCTACTCCCATCCATGGACAGTAACCAGATATAAGGCGCCACAAGATTTTGTGTTCCAATGAAGTTTAGACCATTGTCACTGTTAAAACACGACACGATTGGGTATGAAACGCCTGACAGCCATGCCTCAACCAAACTTCATTAATATAGATTCTCTTCAACATAAATAAAAGGCCTGCAATCAAAAGCCAAGCATGCTTAAGGAAGGGGACCCTTTACCGTAGTAGTTCCCATTCGAAAATTCCTCTGATGATGATAATGGATATAAAGATCAACCAAAGTTTGCCTGTAAGAATTTCGGAATGACAAAGAAGAGCTGGATCCAAATTACCGCATCAGTGAACGTGTGAGTGAGTCCCATCAGTGATCGAATGAAAACGTCAAATTAGAGTAATCGGTTGCTAGCTGACGTAAGCGGTAATGCCAAAGTCACATAATTCAGTCACGTATTACTCTATAACTGATTCGGTAATTTGGCCCCAGGTGTTCTGCGCTTAGACTTAACATTCCATCTTCGTCAAGGCTTAGTATTTAAATCGATGAAAAGACTTTCTTAATCTATATCCAGACATCCATTCTTTGGCCTTGCAAAACTCGAAAAGTGTGATGTAAATCTTTTTATCGGTGGGCTTTGTATGAATGATGTTTTTGAATCTCAGCAAAACTACAATTGCGCGCACGGATTAAGACCATATTGCGTGAAATCTAGTAAATAAGAACTTGTAAGGATTAACCGGCCAATCTTCTAAAGGACGTATTTAAAATTCAGTCACGCTATTATCGCTGGAGCCGACGTGGAACCATTCACTACAAAAAAGAGTGGCAAATAATGCATAGAGTTTGACATTGGCCCCGTTTACGGTGTAGCACTGCCATTGGTTATTATGAATTTGGGCGGTATGACGTTATACTATTAATAAGATTAATATAATCCTACCTCTGATTTTTTCCTGGAAATTGCAAAGCTGATGAGCTCGCCAAAAACGGAACACTTCTGCCTACTGTTAGACAAAAACATAACATAGGAACACCACTTGCTACATGCAAATATCTTCTCAAACAATATGCTCTAGAATCAACAAATGCTAGATGGTCACAGGGTACCACCTGCCTGGCAACTAAACAAATATGGCCAAGAATAGACCTAAAACGGTCAAAAGGCTTGATCTCCCTGAGCAGACAAAATATAAGCTCCACAATCGGAGTTATAACAGGACACTGCCTCATAGGTAGACATGCTTTGAGGCTAGGAGTCTACACAAATGACTTCTGTAGAAGCTGCATGGACGAGGAGGAAGAGGAAACAGTCCAACACCTTCTATGTACATGTCCAGCACTCTCCAATAGAAGGAATAACTATCTCGGTAATCCCTTCTTCGATAATACCAGTGAACTGGCAACGATCGACACAAAATGTCTGTCTAACTTTATTAAAAGTACGAAATGGTTTGTTTAAATTCATTACTCTCCCATGAGTTACTTCTTTAGTGGTATCACAACGGATCCTTGAGGTCTAAGTGAGTCAACAACAACTAGACAGCCACTCCAACCTAACCTAACCTACCTCTGATTTTTAAAATGAACTCATTCTTAAATATATTCAATTAATAGTAAATAAAAGTTTCTTTAAAATGTATCACTTAAAGATGTTTCGTTCGTTTTTAGAAAGCAGTCAAATATTTAAATGGAGAATATCAAGCATCTTCCACTAAAGTCTGGGAATATTTCTATCACCAGAATAAATCAAATATCATATTCCACCCTCCCTAGTCAAATGAAAGTCGACAGTTATTTTACTACAGAAAGATGTGAAGTATTTAATTTTCTAAATTGTGTTGCAGCTGCAGGTGGACATGTTCTCAGAAAATAAGAGAGAAAACTTTTCGAGTTTTCTCATCAACCCCTTTGTATCGAATTAATAATATCAATTCATCCGGGAAATAATGTTCTTTCCGAAAAGTTATACAGTTACGTACGGTCTGGGAGGACAGTGCAGTGGTAGGAGCGGAAATACCACTATAGGTAAGTGATACTACTGACTAATGGCACTTATAACCGAACTGAACTCTGAGATTTAAATGGGGACTGAAAAAGTTTTCCTTTAGACTTTTCAAAAAGTTTTCGTTTGATCTAATTTTCACTTCTTCCTGCATTTGCAGTTTTGTTTGGTAAATAAAAGTTATGCAACAAACTCGAGTCCTTAGATCAGTTTACAACTTTAAGTTTTTTTTTTGCGACTATGAGTAAGATTAAGGTTTTATTGTCGATTTCATGTATGATAACTCCTTATAATAGAGGTTTAAATTCAGTACTTATTTTAAAGAGGTTAAGGTGTTGCTCGTGAATAGTTTCCGGCAACTTTTTCAAACAAGAAAAAAAACTAATCAATCAATTGAAAATAAGAGCCCTCAACCATATTCAGTAAACAAAGAATATTTTGTATGTCCAATCATAAGAAGTGTTTGAAGATATTAGAAAGCAAAGCTCCTACAAGCGGCGCCAACGACATCGAGCGAACTCCTGCGATTGGGTGGAAAAGGGGAATGCTAGTCAAGCTCCCTAAAAAAGGAGACCTAACACAATATTAGCGAAAATAGTACTGGAACGCATCAGGGAACATCAAGAAGCCACACTCAATGCCGAACAAGCAGGTGTCCGCGCTGGATCCTCATGCAATGATCATTTATCAATACTTTAAGGATCATAATTTATTGAGCAGTGCGTCGAATATCGATCACCACTTCGCCTGATATTCATTGACTTTGAGAAGGCTTTCGATAGCGTCAATAGAGAAGTTATTTGGCTTGCTTAACACAGGAGTGGTATCCCGGATACATTAATAGCTATTATTAAGGCAACTTATGATGGATCCACGTTACGCACGAAGAGAGGCTGTCAGAAGAGTTTGAAGACCAAAGTGGAGTCAGACAGGGCTGCATTCTGTCACCAATATTGTATCTGTTGGTGATAAGCAATGTCCTGCGAGCGGCATTGACGGGAAACGGAGGGATTGGATGGACTCTGACGTCTCACTTGAAACATATTGACAACAGGGGTGGAGAGAGAAACAGAAATCGTGGGTCTGAAAATCAACTCCGTTAAAACAAAGATGATCAGCCTCGGAACCCAGTCATCTTCTCTCATAGATATTTCTCAACAACCTGTAGAGAAAGCATAGAGCTTCCAATACCTTTGGAAGTATCATCTCTACCAAGAGTGGCATCGTGAAGGCAAAGGCTGCTTTCGGTTTGCTTAGAAATATATGGAGGAATAACTCTCTAAGCTTAAGAACCAAGCTACGCCTGTTTCGATACAACGTCGAATCCGTTTTATTTACGCAGCACTTGGAAAGTAACAGTTGGTGTCACTAAGAAGCTGCAAACGTTCATTAATAGATGTCTACGAAATATCCTTAAAATTTTCTGGCCCAATCGGATATCAAACGAAGAGCTCCTCAGGAAAACGGGTCAAGAACCTATTGACTCTATTATACGACGTCAAAAGTGGCAGTGGGTCCGACACACGCTTCGAAAAGGCGACAACTGTATTGCGGCGCATGCAATGCATTGCAATCCGCTCACTCAAGACGGAAGAAGAGCTGGACGACAGAGAAGCTCCTGAAGAAGGACAGTCGAGGAGGTGTCAGCCCAACTAGCTAAGAGTAGGAGGGAGTTGTGACTCATATCGAGCATCGAGGAACCGAACACGATGACGGGCTGGCGTTGTGGATGCCCTATGCCCCCCACGGATATAAAAAGTCTGAGGACCTAAGTACGTAAGTAAGTATGAAAGTAAGACTTGATAGCACCGACCACCATAAGTAATCTTATAATACTTAAGTTATACCATGCGGCCGTATTTTGAAATCAACAGTTATATCCTAAATTAGCAATGTGATTGCAAATTTATGAAAGCACTTTCAAAGTTCATATGATTAAATGAATGTTTAATATAGACTCTCCTATCTCTTAAGAAATAACTCAACCAATAAAATAATTGGGGAAAGACTTTGACCACTAAAGAATTGCCCAGGCTCATTTACTCAATTTTGAGTTTATTTTTATAAAGATAAGCAAGGATTAAAATTAAATTGCAAACAACGAACTTGAATAACAATACAAATAGAAATACGAAACTGAAGTCTTGGCAACATAACCAAATACTTTTTTTGTGTGGAAATTACAAAATTAACTGATACTGCAAATATTTGCTTTAATCGTTTGAGAAACAATGCAAAACTTTCAACCCTACTTTGGGGTTTGTATTTATTTAAAATGTCTCCCAAGCGTGTCCTTATGAAGGAGCAAAAAGCAGTGAGAAAATGAACTTCGTCAATTGTCGTCGCAGTAGCGTCCTTTTTCATTGCACTATTTGGCGAAGTAATTACATCAGAAATTCTCCGGCAAAGATGATGATGCTAGAAAATATCATTTAGAGTTGAATAAATACAAATAAAAATAAGTTGGGATACAGTTTTGAATTTCGCTAGCTCATCTTCCTTTCGAATAAGGACACAGTTTTACCATGAAATCGTACAATCGTCTACTTCTTAAGTAAGGATTACTAAATATTTAACATGGTAGGGAAAGCTTCTAAAAAATAGTCTCAACGCCAACTTTCGATGAGGAGTTTTTTGTATACCTCTAAAGGGCTAGTAGTTGTGTCGTTAAAAAATAGAATTATGTAGTTATGTAGAAAGACTTTTTCGCCTACCACCTGACAACTGTGTGACCTGGAATTTAGAAAAAAAAGCCCTAATTTGTTTTGTATTTTTCATCGTCCGAACTGAATAGTATTTTACTGTCTTATGAATAGAGTGAGTCAATTTAGTTTTTGTCGGGTTATAAATGCAGACATTACATATAGCCACTGTAACCTTTACATACAAAATCAAACAAAATCTTTTATACCATTTTTATTTAGTAAAATATTATTTTTGAACAATAAGTGTAGAACAATTTTCTTAGAATATACCAAGACTCGTATCCCAAATTATCCTTGGCGAATTAGAGGATATCCCTATATCCCTCCCAGTATTAATTTTTTGTATAATTTGTTGTCATGAAAAGTGAAATGATTCCATATTCAATTTAATTTAGAATTCTAATAAATATTATTGCATATTTTTCAACTTCTTTATATGTAAACATTTTATATTTCATGTTGAATGACAATCTAAAATACGGTACTTTAGTTCATTATTTTGACAAACATTTAAACGCAATCTCTTAAATTATTTCCAAACTTGAAAAACGGAGAGGATGGTTTTATTTCCAAATTCTGTGGATATGCCCAAGATTTTGTAAATGAATCCAAGATTCCGTATGACTATAATTTGGATTCCATCATAATTTATTTCTATTTTGCTGCATTTCAAAGTTTTGTAAGCCACAATTTTATAAATCCATAATTCTGCTTCCTTCCCTCGAATTTGACCTTGGCGCGGTGGAAAGACTTACGTTCTGTTTTCTACCCCCAGCAATCCAGTTGCGGTAGCAGAGACAACCGATGCGTGTTGCATGTTGCATATTGCATGTTGCATGTTGCATGTTGCATGTTGCATATTGCATGTTGCATGTTGCGTGTTGCATGTTGCATGTTGCATGTTGCATGTTGCATTTTGAATGTTGCATGTTGCATGTTGCATGTTGCATGTTGCATGTTGCATGTTGCATGTTGTATGTTGCATGTTGCATGTTGCATGTTGCATGTTGCATGTTGCATGTTGCATGTTGCATGTTGCATCTTGCATGTTGCATGTTGCATGTTGCATGTTGCATGTTGCATGTTGCATGTTGCATGTTGCATGTTGCATGTTGCATGTTGCATGTTGCATGTTGCATGTTGCATGTTGCATGTTGCTTGTTGCATGTTGCATGTTGCATGTTGCATGTTGCATGTTGCATGTTTCATGTTGCATGTGGCATGTTGCACGTTGCATGTTGCATGTTGCATGTTGCATGTTGCATGTTGCATGTTGCATGTTTGCATGTTGTATGTTGCATGTTGCGTGTTGCATGTTGCATGTTGCATGTTTCATGTTGCATGTTGCATGTTGCATGTTGCATGTTGCATGTTGCATGTTGCATGTTGCACGTTGAATGTTCCATGTTGCATGTTGCATGTTGCATGTTGCATGTTGCATGTTGCATGTTGCATGTTGCATGTTGCATGTTGCATAGTGCATGTTGCATGTTGCATGTACCGTGTTGTATGTTGTATGTTCCATTTTCTATGTTCCATGCTGCGTAAGGTGTTTAATACTTCATGTTGGATGTGGTCCATGTGGCAAGAGGTTCAAGCCAGTTCCACATGCCATATAAAACTTGCAACATGTCATTAAACAATGTCACATGAAAAGTGCAACATGTTACGTGCCACATGTCAAATGCAACATGGCTTTTATTTTCTCAATGTGAATATCATTGAAAAGTGTTTTTTTAATTTCTAAAGAAATAGTGTTTACTTGACAGACGTACAAATTTGGAAGGAACGGCTTTTTTTAAATCAATTTTGTGACCCAAAATTTTGTTATTAAACTAAGCATTTTGAAAAATGGTGTGTTCCCCATCTTGGGTCACTGCACAGTGGTGGTTTTCATTTTTGTATATGTTCTGCAACGGTGTGTCCTCTTATAATAAAATATTTAAAAATTTTAAAACAAATTTTAGATTTGAAAAGAAAAAAAAATATTTATATTTAATATCGTAAGACTTACGCGTATGAAATTGAAATTGAGTCTGTTTTCATAAGTTACGAAAGCATCAGTACCGAGTTTTAAATTTAATAAACATAGAAGGGGTGTGCTCGTTCGGAGGGGGAGTTAGATTTTAAATAATATAAATCCGTTAATATCATATCAGAAATTACAAGTATTTCGATATTTGGATTTTTTTAAAGCTCAATACCTTTTTTCGATTTTTGAACATACAAATCAATGTTAAGAATAATTAGAGCTTTTATATTTGTATCTTCAAAAAAATAGGTTAGATCACCAGTAAACTTTTTTATCCCATCGCTTTTGGAATATATTTTTCAAAACAAATTAGAAGAACCCATAAAAAACAGGAGCAACTTTAAAATAATTAAAAAAGGGCTTAACACCTCACACTCAGGGACGGAGTTCTATCTATAAGTATGTTTTAAATTTCAGACAATACTTAAGAATTTCTTAAAACCAAATACATACTCGTATGTATGTCTCTTGAAATTTATTTAAAAGAAAGAATTAGTATGAACCACCGCAGATATGCCATGTGTGATCACGTCTTCAAGGTACAAGCTAATAAATCTAAAATCCGCAGTTCACCCTTATTTTTCGTAACGGAATATAATGTTCATCTGTAATAATTACTTCTTAATGCACTTCAATCACTTTGAGTCTAAAATCCCATTTCAGCTAAGCAATCATTACCTACCATCATAACCATCATCATCTTATAATTATAACCTATTATTGCCCGTCTAATGATTAAAATTAATACCTCTTGTTTTAGTCTACACTCTCTCGCAGTCTTGCAAGACAAATTATTAAATCGACAAAGGTTATAGAAGGGTGGCTTTTACCGACACTCTTCTTTATAGTTCTTGTCTCTCTTTGTCTTACTTCATATTTTTAGACTACAAAAAAGGACGAAATCTCTAGGGCATGTTCAATAAATCTACAGGATATTCAATATTTCTGGGCGAACACAATAAAAAGGAAAACACAATGGACAAGGAAGTACCTCTACTATACCAGAACATGGTTTATATCCTTCACCCATGTTGGTTCCTTTTTAAGACAAAAGACGCTCTCTGTGTTTTAGTTCCATGTTGTGGCAAAAAGGAAAACCAATTTTCAGGATTAATATGGCAATCACGCAACGAAGTTTACATATAGATTCTTCGACAGGTGAACTATTTCACATCATGGTAATGCTAACTAAACTAAACGCAGAGAGAAAATGTGTGTGGGATGTTAATATGTATCCATTTTTGGTTCTTACTTAGACTATCCTAATTCTACATAAATGATTGATCAGAGTATTTGAGGTTGTTTGCGTATAGATGAGGGTTCAATAGTAAATTTTCAATATTTTGAAAAGATACAAAACAAAATATTGAACAGAGCAGCCTAATTATTTGAATTGAAAGTTTTGATTACACTTCGGGTAATAAACTTTTCTGGACTGAATCAAGCAACCAGATTGAGGTTTTCATAATTTAAAAAATAAATCGAAACATTAATGATATATGATTCTATTGGTGTTAGTAGCTTTGTATAGTTTAGGTAATGTCATCAAAAAGCTTAAAAAAGGGTTTTAGTCGTTACAGACAAGTCATGCTCGCTCCTAACATGGTAAACGGATCCTTATAGGGGAAGTGGGGGCAAGACCGCACATTTAGTACTTGACTGAATGAACATTAAGTCTTTATTCACATAGTCTTACATTTTATCTATGAACTTTGATTATTAAATAAAAAAATAATTTTTTCATAAAAAGATAATAAACTTTAAAAAAACATCGTCAAAAAAAACAATCTTGCCATAGGGGGGCAAGATCAGCCTACCACGTTTTGTTGGAAGCAAGACCGTTTTTTACTTCAAGATATAAATTACTATTTGCAAAAGTCACATACAAATGTGACATCTTCTCCAACTCCAACACAAGCTTCGTGGGCCCACCCAGAACACATGGTGCATTTGTGACGTTAACAATCAAACAGAGGCTAAAAAAATGAACATGAAACCGAGCAAAAGGGCGAAAAACTATAATTCCTAAAATATTTAAGATAATTTAATGCAGTAAATTTTGTAAAATTTGTAGAAGTCTTTTTTATTAGATTGACCAATAAAAATACTAAAGGGACCTTTTATTTTCGTCCTTTAGTGAAATGTTTTTTTTTTAGGCAGTTTTGTTTGTTAAAAATATATTTAGCGCGTTTTGAAAATAAGTTTCTTAAATTTTGATTCTCAAATGCCTGTAAAATTAAAAAAGAAGAGAACATTTAAGTAAGGAAAAGTTCTTTTTATTGGAATTCATTAAAACTTATTAAACAATGATAACAAAGAATACGATAGGTAAACTAAAGATCCTTTTATAAGTGTCAACAATTTTAGCGCCCAAAATTATTTAGCTCCTTTTGAAAAACAATCCTATCTATTTGATTTCATTTAGAGAAAAATAGAGCTGTTTTGAAAATTACAAGCATTGTATGAAAAATAGCACCCATTTGATTGTTAAAAACATTAAAATAGTAATAACTTCTAAACCAGCCCGTTTTGAAATACAATTTTTCCACCATTCTATAGCTCTCTTTAATACGCAAATTTTGATATACCACACTCCATATTTTGAAAAAAGTGCCTTTAGCACCGTTTTGATTGTTAACGTCACATTTTATCCAGCAATCAGTTGGGTTTGATTTGTAAAAAAGCTCCAGACAGAAGATGCAACTGCAATCTGCAACACCAATATCTCCTCATCCTCACTTTCGGCAACAGTCCTTGTAGCCTGTCGTTTAACTTTTTTGGCGGTTTTTATAGTGACTTGCTGTTATCTTTGGTAGCAACTAGAGCTTCCAGCTCAGATTTATATGGTGAACTTGTCAATATTGCCCTCCTTGTCTTTCTCTTAGAAGAAATTCTCTTCCCAAAAGGTAACTTAACAAGCTCCTTTGGATAAGATAAAATAAAGGCTGTAGCTTTTGACATTGATGGAGCATTGTCTAAGGCAGCTAAAGTATTGACGAAGTCTGTGTTAACATAGTTTTCTTGAGTGGAAATTATTGTCGTTGCAGGCAGTTCAATTGAACGTGCCCTTTCATACGATGCTTCAAAAACTTCTTGTAATGGGGAATTTGTGACAAGCTCTTCAGCAACTTCTGTGGAAGATTGTTCTTCAGACGAAGGCCTGTGCCCTGTTGGTCTTCATACACGTCACTGTTTAATGGATAAATTCCAGTCTTTTTGAATGCGTTAACTGCTGTCTGAATGATGGCAGATTACATGTAAGCGACGCCGAATAGTTCAGGAACTTAATACTCAGTAACCATTGATGGTGAATTTGTTCGCATCTATTTTTTGACTTCTCACGAATAATATTGACTTAAAGGTGTCATAAATGCAACGTCCAGGGGTTGCATTCGATGCGAATAATGTGGTGGAAAGCATAGCACAAAAATACTTTTCTCTCCAGCTTTGTTTTTGAATTTCAGGTTTTTGGTATTTGTTGAATGCCCTTCTAGTAATAGTAAAACCGGGATATCCTTTGTTGAATTCGAATGTTTTAAGAAATGGTCGGACCAAGTTAAAAAAAATCTATCTGGTGGAGCTCTCTCAAGAATGTTTACATGCCTCGGACTCGAGGCAAAAAAGTCAAAGGTGGTATAAACTGTCCAGAAGCACTCATGCCAGGGGCGAACGCAGGTGGGGGTTTTGGGGGTTCAAACCCCCTCCGAAACATGTGTAATAAAAAAATAAGGATTCATTTTCCTAAAAAAAAAAGAAAAAAAAAAAACAAAGTGTTATTTTCGTGCCATTAATTCTTCTATAGCTTTTGATAAAAAATTTCCATAATTCAAATATTATTAACGTACGGCCAAAGAACAGGAGTTCCTGGAAATAAAAATTGAGGCAATTTTCTTTGAAATTCGCAAAAATTTTAAGTTTTAGTCAATACTTGTACTTACTTAAACAGGTATATTAAATAAATTATAAAGTAGGAACAAAAGTAAACAATCTTATTTATATTATATTCATACCACAATTTCTTTAAATGTCTAGTAAAGTATGCAATAAGTAACTATAAGTAATTAAATAAATTCACAAGGAAATCGTTTTGAATTTTGAATTTTGAAATTTGTGTTTTTTCTTTTTTTTTTTAGACCAAAAATAACAGTATACCTACCCATACGATTTTTTCGAAATTTTATAAATATTGTTTTTATTTTCAAAAACTGTCCCACAGAATTAAAAAAAAATTCATAAAATTTCATTGAGTTTAATCTATGCAGTGGTTAAAAAAATTGTTATTTTTGGAAGCTCCAAAATGTTTGTACCTAAAAATAAAGGTACCCACCATACAAATGTAAAAAAATTGTTTTCGAAAATTGTATTTTTTTTATCCCTAAGAGCCAATATTGTTCAGTTATACATACATATTTATGTTAATAACAATAAAGATTATGGCGCAAAATTTTAATTGAATTAGTAGATACGATGCTAAAGCTGTTTTAGTATGATACTAGGTTAAAACAATGAATTTGCAAATTTTAATCGAATATAGCATCATACTTTCTCTACCCTTTTATTAAAGTTAAAATCATCGAATACCTACTTTATTTTTTTAGTATCGTGCTTGCTTCATATGACTCTTTGACATTTGCAAACATCAAAAAAGGTTCGTGTACTTACTTTTTTACACGAAATGTCATTGTTTTAGGTGTGTTCAGAAGCATTTTATTAAGAAAATTCTTTTAGTACGATACTTGTTAGAAAATGTTTAAGATTAAGAATGAGTTAATGTTAAGTAGTACATATATTACTAATACCTTAATAATAAGCTGTTTAGAATTTTGCGCCTATGTAATAAGCAAGTACCTACAATAGAGTAATAAAATAATATATTTATAAAATTTGATATTTTTTTTTAAAACCCCCTCCGAAATTATTTTCTGCGTCCGCCCCTGACTCATGCAGATTTTAATTGCGATTGTTTTGATACGTTCTGCAGAGGTTAGAGTTCCAACCTAATGACTGAAATTTAAGTTAAATTATTGGGTCTAAGAAAAGAAATAGGAACTAACCTGAAGTTTTCCTTTCTTAGCCAATAATTTTGATAATTTTTTGGGAACAGTTGATACGTTTCGTCGACGTTATAAATACGATCAGGTAAGTGATACTCGTATTTATCTATTAATCCTGTCAAAAGCTCAAAAAACCAATTAAAACCCATGGCTCTGGCTCCAGACGTGCCTTCCGGCTTACGAAAGCTCATACTAGGATTTCTCTTCAAAAATGTTGCACCCACTTATATCCAGCCGTCCCAGTTTCTTTGTCAAAATCATTTTTAATGTTATTTCTCTCTGCTAGTGGGAATGCAATTTCACGCAAATCCTTGATAGTTATGGGGAACAAACGACTTTTGAGCAAAATTATATGTTCAGATAATTCATTCTCTTGCTCTTTTGTAAACACGGTTTTAATTGTTCCAAGAGAGCACTTTTTTGAGCAGTTTTTAAGAGTGTTAGACTTATCGATTACTTTCTTATATCTATCTCTTAAAATGCTCTTAGGGACATTAAAGGTCTGACAAACTTTTTTAAGCCCCATCTCATTTTTAAGAACGGCATCAAGTGCACATTTCATTTCCGATTCTTGCCAAGACTGCCGCGTTGTTTTCCGAATGCAATTTCGTACCATATTTGACTACTAAACATTCGAAAAAGAAATATATTAAGACAAAAATGAACCCGTAAGCTACTGAAAACATTGGATCCTACCGTACCTTCTCGAATTTTCTGTTGAGTTGTTTTCTTTTCGACTCCTTTTTTTCACAATAAATGATTTAAAAACCAAAAGGATTAATAATTTTAAGTAATTTACTGGTAAGAACAAAAATTGCATTGCACCCGAACGATAACAATTTGACGAAAAATCATGAAAACTACCGTCACTTCTCGCCGTCTCAACCGAACTGCCTCATACTTTCAGACATGATCGATCATACCAAAAGACACGTGTTTTTTTTTTTAAAGTCTTGCCATTTAAACTCTTTTTCATACAATATAGAATAGTACAAAAACGGTCTTGCCCCCATGTGTGGTCTTGCCCCCACTTCCCCTAAGCAGGCAAAAAGCACGAATTCTGGAACAATAGGAGTGTTTTTTGCAATAGTAGAAAAAAACGACATCGGGACTAAGCGCTTAACATGTAAATACAACAACTACTTAAGTCTATACTAAAAGTCCTGATAAAAACGGTGATTCCAAAATAATATTATCTATTTATCGATAATTTGTTCAGAGAAGTCAAAAGTGATGTTTGTGTATGCTGGTTGATGCTAGTCGTCAATAAGAGCTGTGTAAATCGTTCATTTCAAATGATCGAATCGTTCAACAATCGATTACGAAAATGATCCGATCATTTCAACCAACCGATCATTCGATCATTTTCATTTCACTGAAATGATTCAATACTGTTCCTGTTCGATTTTAATTTCGATTTCGATGATAAGATTGACTTATGGCTTTGATAGTTCTCATAAAATAATCTATTATTGTAAGCCATAAATTGCCAAATAACATCGAATGATGGTTACTTTGTACATGGATTAAAAAGTGTCAAAAAATTCAAGAAAAAGAGATTTTATTTGTTGCTCCGGAAAATAGCAATTTTAGGGCTTTCGGCTTACATTTGGTACGAAATACTCTTTGTACATCATATCTCATAACTGAATTCATCCTCTATTCTTCAAGTCATAAACTGTCAAATTTTACCAAAAGATGGCTACGATTTCGATGGATTAAGAAACGTCCAAAAATCAACATTAAACATACCGGATCCTGATACATCAAAAAAAATCAGTTCAACCCAACAATTATTGTTTTTGCGGCCTACAACATCAACAACCAACCCGATCAATCATGTTTTTCAATGCCGAGTTCAGTTTGTTTATTTATTTATTTATTTACATCTACAAGCAATTTACAGCTAACAGATTATGGATAAAATTAAAACTAAAGTTATATACTACATATAATGCTAAAAAATAAATAAAAATAAAAGATTAGCTTTAAAGATATTTCTAGAAAAACTTATATCAATACTCATAAGTCGGCAAACTTCATTGAAATGAGTTATAGCTCTAGAAATAGGCTCATTACTACCATAACTGGTCCTGTGGTACCGTTCAAAAAGCAAATTCCTTGAGCGTAGTGATCTAAACGGAGCATAAATTGGCATAATTGAAAGTAAAGGAGGGCATCTTATATGATAACATAATACATCTCTTACAAGCATTGCATCATGAATCGTTCGTCTTGAATCTAAAGATTTAATTCCAAGTAGTAGACATCTAGCTTTATAATCGGGGGCAAAATTCCATTTCATTTTAAAAAATATAAATTTTGTAAAACGCCGTTGAACATTTTCAATACGATTTGAAAGATTCTTAAAGGCTGGATTCCATATAACGTCGGCGTATTCAAGTATCGATCTAACAAGTGATATATATAGTGATATCAACGCATAAGGGTCGGAGAAATCAACACAGTTTCGCTTAATAAATCCAACAAGTGAATTCGCTCTACCAACAACATATTCGATATGACTTTTAAAAGAAAAAGTTGAATCGAGCATTATACCAAGATCTTTGATTTGTTCTACACGAGATAACAAATTAGATTCAATCAAATAGTTGAAGACAATGCGGTTACTAGAATTATAAAATGAGATAACGTTACATTTCTTAATGTTCAATTTTAATCTGTTGTCGTTACACCATTCAACAACTCGGTTTAAATCAGATTGTAAACGATAACAGTCCTCAACGTCTTTTATGTCCAAAAATAATTTAAGATCATCTGCATATAAAAGACATTGGGAATGTTGAATAGCTAACACAATATCATTGATAAATATGTTAAAAAGGAGAGGACCCAAATGACTCCCCTGTGGAACACCAGAACTACATTTTATAGACCTCGAAAATGAATTATAAATTAAAACTTTTTGAGACCTACCAACAAGGTAAGACGAAATCCAACTAAGAAATTTAGAGTGAAAACCAAATATCTCAAGTTTCCTTATCAGAGTTAGATGGTCAACAGAATCAAAGGCTTTGCTAAAATCTGTATAAATAGCATCAACCTGACACTTTCCCTCAACGGAATTAATCACATATGATGAGAAAAGAGCCATGTTAGTAGTGGTAGATCGCCCAGATATAAAACCATGTTGTGATTCCGATATGGATTCTTTGGTTAAAAACTCTACTTTATTTTTGACTATACTCTCAAACAACTTGGGAATTGCTGAGAGTTTTGAAATACCTCTGTAATTTTCAATTAAGTTCTTAGACCCAGATTTGTAAATAGGAACTAGGTAAGAGATTTTCCAGGTGTTCAGAAAAACTCCTTCAGCTAGAGACTTATTAAATATTTGAAGCAGAGGATAACAAATTGAAGAAGCACAAGATTTGAGAAATATAGCGGGTATACCGTCGGCCCCTGAGCTTAACTTAGGTTTGAGAGATTGAAGTCCCGAGAGAATTTCAAAACGACTTAACTGTAGTTCTCCAATATCAACCTTACTTGGAATATTAGGCATGTTTGAACAGTTATTCAAATCAGGGGTTGAGTAAACTGATTGGAAAAAGTTTGCGAACAATTCAAGTATAGAAGTATTATTTGAAGCTTCAATATTCTTAAACGACATATTTTTAGGAAAACCAGTAGATTTTCTTTTCGCATTAACAAATGACCAGAACGAATTACAATTGCCTTTAATATTACTTTCAACATTCATGATGTAACACTTATGAAGGAACTTATTAAGAGTGAAGAATTATTTACGCAATTTACTAAAGGAAGCATAATCTAACTCATTTTTGGATTTTTTATATTTATTATAAGCTTTACGTTTCACGTTTTTAAGATTAGATAACTGCTTATTATACCACGGAAGCTTTGGTAGTTTAGTGTTCAGTTTTTGAGCCAGAGGTATAAATTTTGAAAAACTCTCAAAAATTATCGAAGAAAATCGCGTATACATTTGTTCAAGAGTCAAATTTAAAAATACATCAGACCAATTAAAAGTAAAAAGAAAGTTATTAAGATCAACAAAGTTTGCCTTTTTAAAGTTAAAACATTTTGAAGGTTGATTAGGAACATTTTCAGAAAAGATATACATTTCAATTTCAATAAATAATTCTTTATGATGAATAGATTCATTTAAAAGTGAAAAAGGAACAGTCGAAACTTTAGCATTTAAAAAATCATTACAAACAAAAACTAGATCTAATATTTTATATAATGAATTTAAAATATTATTAATTTGAACGAGATTTAATGAATAGATAGAGTCAATAAAAATTGATTCATAGTCTCTTAACATATTGGAAGCAATTAGCATACTTTCATTATCGGATAAGTTCCATTCTATATTTGACAAGTTAAAATCGCCAAAAACACATACATTATCAAATTCAGAGCAAATATTATTAATAAATTCAATATTCATAAGATGTTTTTCATACAATTCAACATTACTATTTGGAGCAATATAACTGATAATAAAGAATAGAGAAACATTATGCGTGGTATGAAGGTTAATAGAAATACACATTTGCTCAACATCCAAATAACGCAAAGCTAATTCTTTACATCGAAGTGTTGACCGAACAGCAACCATTATTCCTCCTCCACGCTCAGTTACAGTACTACATCTGTCAAGTCTGTATACGTTGAATAGGCGAGAGTCAAAAAGTTCAGATGAAGATATTCCAGGATGTAACCAAGTTTCGACAATTATAATCACATCGTAATCGAGATGACTTGAGTTGTTGAATAGTTTAGATACTTTTGTGCGAATGCCACTAGCATTGTGGAAGTAAACATTAAGTGAGGATTTACTGCATTTTGTGGTTTGAACATTATCACGAAATTTCTTTGGACTATAGCTTGAGGGCATCACAGAGCCCTCTCTTCTTGCGAGTTTTTTGGCTTAAACAAGAACGGGCGTATGCTGAGGCCTCTTGGCCAAAAAGTATCAACATAGATTCGTTTAGATAATTCTAAGGAAACGCCAATCTTAAAATTAACAAATCTAAGATTACGATCGGAATCTTCATTTTTGATTAATTTATAGCATAAAATAGCAGTTGAGTCAACTCCAAGGTTAGTGGATATGAAATTGACAATCCCATCAACGGTGGTAGCGGGATGAAAACTTCCAATATGGAACCATTTTAAATTTCTAGCTATTTTAAGATCATGGCATTGTAATTTTGAACCAACGATTACCTTTTTGGATGCGATAATTTGACCATTAGAACTACCGCCAACATTTTTAACAGCATCAGCAACTACACCATCAGCATTAAAATTATCGAGAGCAGCAGTACCAAGACCATCAGCATTACCAACACTTGCAGAACCTGCGACAACTGCGGCACCAACAGCATTTCCATCATCAATAACGGCAACAAGACCAACAACGTTTTCAGCACCAACAGCATTCCCATCATCAATATTATCAACAGCAATTGACGGTACGACACCTATGGCACCATTATTAGACTTGCCATGTTCGTCGCCAACAACAGGAGCAGCAGCACTACTATTAACATTATGAATCAAAATCTCAACATTTTTAACAGCAGGAGGCACAACCTCTATCGGCCCTTTAGGGTGCAATTCATCTACGCAACATTTCCCATTGGCAGCAACAACATTTTGTTTATACACATTATTATCGGATTTGTTGACATCTAAAGCACTCATCGGTTTATGAACCGTTTCGATGTTCTGTTTAGAGTGCGAATTCGATGAGCTAGTAACAAGATTACCTTTAGTTGCAGACGACGAGGTTGTTGGTGCACATATTTTTCTGGGCGTTTGGCGTTCATAATCCACATTGATTGAATCGGAACAAATGGAATCGAGTAAATCATGGTTAATCGAGTCAACTGATATCGAAAATCGAGACTCATTGAAATGATTAAGATTGAAAAAGAAAATAGAGAATCCAGAATCCAGAATCGAGAATCATCTAAATGATTGAGATTGAGATCGATTAAAATAAGTGATTTCGATCATCAATACTTTTCGATGATGGGATCAAAAAAATCGAATCGATCCTGATTGACACAGCTCTATCGTCAATATCATAGCTGACAAATTCCATAGCGTATACAGTGCTACCAATTTTTTGGAAATTAGTTCCTAAGTCTACAATTCTATATGGATTTGCAAAAAAAAAAATCAAGACTAGTAATTCCTTCAAGCTTTTCACCCTGCATATTTGTTGTAAGCTGCGCGACATCTTGACATTATGATCATAGAGAACGCTAACAAAATAGGTCCCGCGATTCTGCCTGCATGTATGCATGTACCTTGACCGGCCCTCAAACTATCTTACTTTTAGGACTACAGCAAAAACTCAGGAAAATATGTTCAATTTTGATCAGCTCTAAGCAAAAAGGTGCCTGTTTCTCAACCGTTATGTTTTTTGCTTTGTTCTCGAATCCATGAAAAATTAAATCCTGTAGGTGTGTTTTTTTAATAGAGCTTCTGTGTCTAAAACGAATATTGAGGCTGAATATGCACACTATAAACTATTCATTCTTTTTTATACCCAAGCAAAGAGTCGCACATTAGATTTAAGGAGATAAGTCTACGGAAATTATGTGGAATCACATATCCAAGTGGGATAGCAGGAGCTGCCTGCTGACTTGCTTACTTGGTCTCAAAAATTGTTATACTCGTACCAAAAAATTAAAAGCAAAAATATTTTTTTAGCAAAAAATGAGAAAAAAGCTGTTCTCTTTTCTTATTACAAAATTGTGGACTCTCAAACAATTAAATTATTTGTTTAAATGTCTGCTTTGTCATGTGGAAAACTTAAAACTTCTGCTATAAATCCTTTTTTCTCTATTTATTCCGTTAGAAGTTTGAAAAACTGTTTAGATAGTTTTTTGTTCTGCTTTGAATAGCAGATGAACAAAAGTATGCTGAAATGTAAATAAAAACTTTTTTAAATCCTGCAACTTCTAGGTACATTTCTACTTGAGATTTAGGATGTTGCTCATGTTGTGAGTTCAAAACTTCCTTTTGATTGAACATTTCGTCTTTGATGAATGCCTTTTTCTCTTACAATGCTTGGCAATTAATTTCATTCATTCCCGGTGCGGGAGTTTGTCACACGTCCTTTTCAGTCTCTGTGATGTTGAAAGAGCATCAACGTGTTGGCTTAACATGTTGACATCAATGATTGATTAATTGATGGAATTCATGATATTTTGTCCCAGATATGGTGGCTCTTATGAATCCTATGATTTTTCAATGGGTTCCACCTTTCAGATTTGTGGTTTTATTCATCAATAATTTATAAACTTCATATTAAGCTATCTGTGTTTTGAATGTTACTCGTGTATTTATGTACATACTTGTCAATTGCTATTCAATAAGAGTTACAAACGCCAGCATCATCTGAACAAGGGACTCTGAATAAAACTCGAATAATTAACTATGTGTATAGTAGTAGTATAGTATAGTAGGTATTTTGTACTTGCGTGTGCAACTATCTTTGAGTACGCGGGCATTCAAAGCAAGCAATGTTGAAATTGACTCCAAATTAATAAAGAATTTTGTGTGCAGAAAGATACTGGTATGATGTTTTATTACTTCCTGTTCGTAAAATGAGGGCCCAGAAAATTATACTCCTAAACTAAAGCTGATACTTCAATAAAAATACATACATATATATGTATATACCTATCTATTAAGTCTTTAGAATAGTACGATATCGAAGACCCCACGAAATAAATAGAGCAGAAATGATGTGTTGCATACTGATGGAGAGATTTATATGTAAAATTTAATGAAATTTGCATGTGATTACAATTAGATCTTTTTACACTGTATTGGTAACATTTAAGAGTGATGTAGTCAGTAGATATTTCTGTGGTCGCAAAACATAGGGTAAACTGCCCAATTGTTGGCACCCCCCCAATGATTGGCACTTACAGTTTAAGTTACTCGTATTAATAACATTTAAAAGTTTTCTAATAAAATCTTTTTAAAAATATTAGCCTTAGTCTATTTCTGATGATTTGGCATCATTTCTTTTGGCATCTGAAGTTAGTAGCAATTAAAAAAACGCTGTTAAAAATTTAGAATCAAGTTCGCGCCAAATTTAATGTGAAACTTGTGAAAACCGTAAGGAAAGTGGTGACATTGTAATGTAATTTAATAATAAATTTAAGAGGAAAACCATTGTCAAGTGCAGTTATTATAAAAAAATTAACTATAACAAAGAGGTTAGTTCTTTTTATTTTAATATTTTATTAAAAATATAGTTTTTATAAGGGGTGTCAACTATAGGAATGTAAATCCATCAAATTTCCATTTATTGGCACATGCCAATCATTGGATGAGGTGCCAATCACTAGGTTGATTGGCACTATACCCATCTTTGGATGCCATGCCAATCATTAGAAAAAGTGCCAATCATTGGCTATTGGCACTGTGCCAATCATTGGTAAATGAAAAAGTTATAGATTTTCATAATTTTGTATCAATTTTCCTTAGGTTGATAATAACACTTTTTTATCAATCAATAAAAATCTTATCTAATCTCGGCCTTAATTTAAACATAATGTAACTTAAAAGACTTAAATATAATTATAAAAATAAATTACCTTTTATTTATTAAATTATATAATTGAGTTATACTATTTGTTTATTTTGTTTTTATTGGTTTTAAAAAACTTTAAAAATTAAACAAAATCAATGTGCCAATCATTGGTTTGTTCAGTGCCAATGATTGGAAAATGGTGCCAATCATTGGTAAAAGGACATTGTTTTACTTTTTATTAATTATTTATTAATTTTAACAAAAAATAATGTATTTAATGTTTTTCACTAAACAAAAATATAATTAAAAATAAAAAAAAATAAAAAAAACTGTCGTTTCTTAATTCCCATAACTTATATAAGCCTAATAAGTGGTGAGTAACCTTAAGGTGCCAATGATTGGTCGGTTTACCCTACTTACATTTAAATATTCTATTAACTCATTGTGTGTCGGTGAAGAGCATACATGATCATGTTTTGATTGAAGTTGCTATGCACTATTCCTTGCACACTTTACATAAATATCGGTCGGTTATCATCTGATTATTTAGTTGATTATAGCAAATACATGTAGAGTTTAATATAATTCTTAATCTTTATAATTTATTAATTTAAGTAAAAATTAGAGTTAAGTAAAATTACAATATAGTTCAATTTTATTTCAGTACAAGTTTTAAATACCACAATAGTTAGATATAAAAAGTAGTTAAGAAGGTATAGTTCGAAGATGTTGCTGGATCGGTGGTTGGCAATCAAAGAGACCTCATTCTTGTTCTCTTCTATGCACATCGGCTCCAAACATTGATGCTGCCAACTATGTTAGACTTAGGAACTAAATCGTATCAGTGGCTTCTTCGTTAACTTCCAGGAACTAATAGGGGGAAGGAGTTGCCAAATACTAGATTCCTACATATATACAAAAATCAATTGCTGTTTGTTTCTCTTGCTAATACTCTGCAGAATGGCTGAACCGATTAAGCTAATTTTAATCTTGAAATATTTGTGGAAGCTTAAACGGTGAAAAACATAAATAGTAAGTAACGGAAAATACTAAAAACGACACTTCAATTTTCCAATACAAAATGTTTCTAGCTGTGAATGCATTCTAGCTGTGAGTACATCCAAATAACGATGAAAGTTATCATCTTCGATTGTGTTAGTGGTCCAACATCGAATCAACAACTGAAAACAGTTAATGGATATTTGTGTGAAACTTTCCGTGAGGCGTGTCAACTACTACAGTTGCTCGAGAACATTGGGATAATACACTTAAGGATTTAGTCATATCTTTATCATCACATCAAATTGTTTGCGATTTTAATTTCGACATGTTTCCCCTCGAATCCGAAAGATTTGTGGATGATATATAGGTATGACATGTCTGAGGATGTCTTGCATCGTGTGCGTTGCCAAACTTTGAATCCTACACTTAAAATTACTACAGAAATTTACAATGAGCCATTGATCATGATATAAGATATGTGTTGATGGTAAATAAAGTATTTATGCGTCGATTATGTCATTTTTATGTTTTTGGGAAGTTATGTTTAAGGATTTGACAGTCTATTGCAAAAATACAAAAGCCACCGTTGGCGTTGCTTTCACACAGTATCAATTTGGAAATTTTGATGACTGTTATCAGATATCTCCAAAGGCTTTTAGTTTTTAAAATACTTAGATATTTAAATAATTTGAAATACACAATACTATTCAATATTTTTAGGAGACTTAGCATAAACAGAATTATCAAAATCGGTTGAAATGGAAGGAAATAAAATCAGTGAACAGTAAGGTTTTTACTTGCGACTTATAGGTAGATACTATAAGGCAAGTTATGCATTCGTAAAAAAAATCGAACTCGAGATTTTGATCAAAGTTGACATTACGATGATAGCGAAGACTAAAAAAGTGGGTCTCGCAATTCTGTCTGTCTGTCTGTCCGTCTGTCGGTCTGTCTATCGGTTCGACTACAGCCTAAACGACTCGGCCGATTTTCTTTAAACTTGGTAGGTATCACTTTTATTTTTTCCCCCCACACGTTTTTTACTTTTTTATTAAGACCAAAAATAACGGTAATTGCCATACGATTTTTTTCGAAATTTTGTAAATATTTTTTTTTCTCAAAAACTGTTCGACAGATTAAAAAAAAAAAGATACAAAAAAATTTCGTTTAGTTAAAGGTAGGTACTGGTTGAAAAAATTTCTCCGAAAAATGGAGGGTACCCCCCAAGGAACCATTTTTTTTGTTTTTGATTTTCTCGAAAACTTTAGTACCGATTATGATAATTTTTTTTTTGCTTAAGCTCCTCAAAAACATAAATAGAATTGTGTATTCAAATTTTCAAAAAAGTTTTTTTTTGGATTTTTAAAAAAATTTTCAAGATTTTGTTTTCAAAACTCAATATTTCAAAAACCTTATGCTAGATATTTTTTTAAACTTGGAAAATAAAAGTTTTTCCATATAATCTACAAGATGTATGAAAAAAGTTTTATTTTACCTAAAAAATAAATACAAATGTTAAAAAATGGGTTTCATAAATCGTATTTTTCTCGAAAACGGTGTCTAGAATTTTGATAATTTTTTTTTCTTTCAATTAATTTTAACGATCTTTAATTTAATAAAAATAAAATGCACGACTGGGTCGCACGAACTTGCTCCTATGTAAAAGACTAAGAATTTCAAAAATAAATGATATTAGAGAAACTGTTCATAAACATAAAATTCATTTTTTAAATGACTAAAAAAATCTTCTTTAGTAGTTAAAGGTAAGATTTATGCAAGAACAAAAATTTTAAGTCTTTGTAGTGGTTTCTTAAATTATAAGGTTTTATATAAGAAAATTTTAAAACATTTTTAAGAAAAAATATTGGTACGCCAATTTGAAGTTTTTATTATTGTATGAATAAAAATTAAATTTACAAAAAAAGTATTGAGCCGTTTTCGAGATATTGAATTTTCAAAAAACAAAAAGTGGATTTTTTTTTTTCAAAATTCAAAAAAATATTTTTCTTAAAGTTTTGAAATGCAATGTTTTTTAAACTGTTTAGAAGCTTTTCTCTGTGAAATTTCATTAAAATCCGTTGTGCTGATAATGAGAAATGCAAAATTTAAAAAAATCGTTCTATGGTAGGTACAGTCAGTAATATCTTGTTTTAAAATTTTTTTTTATTAAATTACAGACACTGAAAAACAATAGAAAGAAAAAAAATTTAAGCAAAATTCTCGGAACCGTTTTCGAAAAAAATACGATTTTCGAAAACCATTTTTTAACATTTGTATGGAGGGTACCGTTATTTTTTGGTGAAATGAATTTATTTTGGTCATACATTGTAGATTATTTTTCCAAACTTTTATCTATCAAGTTTTGAAAAAATCGAGCATGGGGTTTTCGAAATATTGAGTTTTCAAAAAAAAATTTTGAAAGTTTTTTTAAAAATCCAAAAAATTTGTTTTGGAAAATTTGATTACACAATAATATTCAAACTGCTGGGAAGCCTTAGCATAAAAAAAATAATCAAAATCGGTGGTACCGTTTTTGAGAAAATCAAAAACAAAAAAAATGGTCCCAAGGGGGGTACCAAAACTACTCATTTTTTTGAAAATTTTTTTCGACCATTACCTAGGTTTAACTAAATGCAATTTTTTTAATTTTTTTTAAGAAAATCGCAGGGACAGTTTTTGAGAAAAAAAAATATTTATAAAATTTTGGAAAAAAATCGTATGGCAGGTACCGTTATTTTTGGTCATAAAAAATCAAATCAAAAAACATCCGGGGGTAAAAAATCAAAACTCATATCTACCAAGTTTGAAGAAAATCGGCCGAGCCGTTTAGCTGTAATCGAACAGACAGACAGACAGACAGACAGAATTGCCAGACCCACTTTTTTCGTCTTCGCTATCATCGTAATGTCAACTTTGATCAAAATCTCGAGTTCGATTTTTTTTACGAATGCATAACTTGCCTTATAGTACCTATAAGTCGCAAGTAAAAATTGAAATTAAGATATTACAGCTTGTACCTACCATAGAACCATTTTTACTTGCGACTTATAGGTACTATAAGGCAAGTTATGCATTCGTAAAAAAAATCGAACTCGAGATTTTGATCAAAGTTGACATTACGATGATAGCGAAGACTAAAAAAGTGGGTCTCGCAATTCTGTCTGTCTGTCTGTCTGTCTGTCTGTCTGTCTGTCTGTTCGACTACAGGCTAAACGACTGGGCCGATTTTCTTTAAACTTGGTAGGTATCATTTTTAATTTTTTCCCCCCACACGTTTTTTTCTTTTTTTTTTTAAGACCAAAAATAACGGTACCCCCCATACGAATTTTTTTCGAAATTTTATAAACATTTTTTTTTCTCAAAAACTGTTCAACAGATTTTAAAAATAAAGATACAGAAAAATTTCATTTATTTAAATCTAGGAATTGGTTGAAAAAAATTTTCCGAAAAATGGTTATTGAGGGTACCCCCCATGGAACCATTTTTTTTGTTTTTGATTTTCTCAAAAACGGTTCAACCGATTTTGATCATTTTTTTTTTGCTAAAGCTCCCCAAAAACATAAATAGAATTGTGTACTCAAATTTTCAAAACAACATTTTTTGGATTTTTAAAAAAAACTTCAAATTTTTTTTTTCAAAACTCAATATTTCGAAAACCCCATGCTAGATTTTTTTTAAACTTGATAAATAAAAGTTTCTCAATATGATCTACAAAATGTGAAACAAAATTTTTTATTTTACCTAAAAATAAAGGTACCTACCATACAAATGCTAAAAAATTAAAAAAAATGCTTTTCAAAAATCGTATTTTTCTCGAAAACGGCACCTAGAATTTTGATAAAATTTTTTTTCTTTCAATTAATTTTTACGATCTTTAATTTAATAAAAAAATTTTTGAAATTAAGATATTACAGCTTGTACCTACCATAGAACCATTTTTTCGAATTTTGAATTTCTCATTATCCACATAACGGATCTTAATGAAAATTTTTATAGAGAAGCTTCTAAAAAGTCTAAAACACATTGCATTTCAAAACTTTAAAATAAATATTTTTTGAATTTTTGGAAAAAAAAATCTATTTTTTTCTTTTTTTTTTGAAAATTCGATATCTCCGAAACAAGTCAATACTTCTTTTCTTAAATTTAATTTTTATTCGAACAATAATAAAAAAATTAAATTAGCGTACCAAAATTTTTTCTTAAAAAGCTTTTAAAAAGTTTGTATATAAAAGCTTCTTTTAAAGACACCACTACAAGGACTTATAATTTTTGTTCTTGCATAAATTCATATTTGCATAGCATTCTGTTACTACTAAAAGAATTTAAAAATTAATT
Source organism: Chrysotoxum bicinctum (assembly GCA_911387755.1). Lineage (NCBI taxonomy): Eukaryota > Metazoa > Arthropoda > Insecta > Diptera > Syrphidae > Chrysotoxum > Chrysotoxum bicinctum. The sequence goes on along the minus strand of OU426988.1, from coordinate 22,323,972 downwards.
TTATCCTTATGAACAATTTTCTCTAATAACATTCGATTTTAAAATTCCCAGTCGATTACATAGGAGCAAGTTCGTGCGACCCAGTCGTGCATTTTATTTATTTTTGAATTACTCATTACCGACATAACGGATTTTAATGAAATTTTTTGCAGAGATGCTTCTAAAAAGTTTTAAAACTATTGCATTTCAAAACTTTAAAAAAAATATTTTTTGAATTTTTGAAAAAAAAACAAATGGTTTTTTTTTTGAAAATTCGATATCTCAAAAACGTCTCAATATTTTTTTTGGAAATTTAATTTTCATTCGTACAGTAAAAAAACTTAAAGTTGGCACAATAAAGTTTTTTCTTAAAAATCTTTTAAATATTTTGTATATAGAAGCTTTGTTTCTTAAGAAACCACTACAACGACTTAAAATTTTTGTTCTTGCATAAATTCATATTTGCATAGCATTCTGTTTTTGTCTCTTACTACTAAAAAAATTAATTTTATCCTTATGAACAGTTTTCTCTAATAACATTCGTATTAAAAATTTCTAGTCTATTACATAGGAGCAAGTTCGTGCGACCCAGTCGTGCATTTTATTTTTTTAGCATTCTAATAAATTTTCTGAAGTTAGTACCTGTTCAACAAATAGTAGTCAACACATAAGATTAAAATTGATAAAATGATTCGATTATTATTTTGAAATCTTTTGATCCATTCAAAACGAAGAATATCTCCAACAAAACATTTTTCCTGGCAACAATTTTTTATTCAGATCTACCACACCAATATCGCAATTACCAATACATACAATCCACTCAGTTCACAGCCCCCTAGCCCCAACCAGTAGTCGGACTTGTATGAGTACGTAACGTAGTGTTAGTGGGAAGAGCGTGAAATATATTTTCCGCAATTTCGCTCTCATTTCACTCATAGAAAGTGTGGGAAACGGCCGATTTATGGTTGTGGCTGTGAACCGTAGTGTTTTACCGCATGTGTTTTACCGTAGAATATAGTAGTTTGCGTTACCGTTGAATGTACAATGAAAGAGAAGAGGGAAAAACCATTGAAAAGGTGTCTTGTGGACTTCTAAAGTGATATTTACACATCAGAAAACCGTTTTACAGAAATCGAAAAGATCGGTTTCAAATTTGCTGCCCCTACAATCTGCCGCCCTAGGCTCAAGCCTACCTAGCCTGCTGGTAAATCCGCCACTGATTACGGTTGAATTGTTTAAGGGGAGGAATGCAACTGGTTATTTCACTAGAGCACTGTTTATGAAAATAGCGGTAAAATAATGATAAACATGAAATATTGCTGCGGTGGTGCTCGAGATACAAATGTTTCAGTTAGACAACGGTCGCCTATCATTTGTATTGCTCTCTTTTGAATTCTCTCCAAGAGACTCAAGTGGGACTCCATTCCTGTCGAAAATACCAACCATTGTATATATATTTGAATAGTACTCTCATGGAACACGATTTTAAGTTAACTTATTGTGCCGCAAAATCGTAAGTGTGGCTATGTTAAGCAGTACAGAGTTGACGTGGAAGGAGAAAATATAAGTAAAAAAAGAGACAAGGTAGAGATATATTTATTCTGACAACAATAAAGAGGGTAAGGGAGAAAGTCTTATCTGCATGATTGTAGGTAGGTATATACAGTTTTATATGCCATGCGCGAGATGAATACAAGCAAATAGTATTGAGAGTGTATGAGAGTCTTTGTGAATTTTGTTTCATTGCTCATGCAATATGGTTTGTTTAAATTCTGATACGATTAATTACCGAGGTTGCCATTTTATGGACTTTGTAATAAGATCTAGAGGAATTTGAACTTAATAAACTCAAATGGTTTTATTTCGTTTTTGAAAACTAAATAATTTCAAATTGGCTTTATTTCGTTATGGTAACCAAAATAATTTTATAATAATAATTTAATAATAATTATTTGCAGTGGGTAGTTAGATAATGGCAATTGAATTTTTTTGTAATTAATATAGATATGTACGTACACAGTTAGAAAACTATTTCTTTAAGAAAATCTTATAGGTACGTACCTATATTTTTATTAAAGAAAATAGCTTTTAGTATGTAGGTACATACCCATAGAAAATTGTATCAAATTAAAATAATAATTTGGATTAGGTACAAAAACGAAAAATTATTGTTATGCGTTGATAGGTATTTATATAATTAAATATAAAAAAATTTGATATAGGTATAGACCAGTTTTTAAAATTTATTCATATAAACTTTGTTTGCAAAAAATATAGAAAATTTGTAATACTTTTTATGTGTATAATAAACTGTTTCAGAAATTCAGAAATAATCACATAAAGCTATTTTGAAAAAAAAATCAAATAAGTTCTTCGAGAAAAAAATAATTTTAGAAAACTTAAATTAATTAAAAAAATAGAATAACATTATTTTTGACGTAATATTTAAAAAAAATCAGATACCTTTTTTGGAAAAAATATTTTTTATGCATTTACCTACATATTGCTTATAAGAAATTTTTGAAAAATTAAAAAAAAAAAAGGAATTTGGTGTCAATTTTAAGAAATTATTGATTATTAAACTAATTTTGAATATAAGAAATTTCTTTAAAATTGTTCTAGAAAAAAAATTAGAAATTAATTTTAAGTATTTAAAAATAAAGATTCTAGGAAATATTTTCAAAAATTAATCGCTCAAACTTTTTCAAGACATTGATTTTTCAAAAACAATTTTTTTAGATAAAAAAATATTTTTTCGTGTTCTCTATCATCGTAAAGTCAAATTTGATCAAAATCTCGAGTTAAATTTTTTCCACATGCAAAACTTGCAATTACATAATTTTGTAAGAGAAATGCTTTGAGATGCAATGTTTTTTAAACTTATTGGAAGCATGTCTATAAAAAATCCCTATTTCGATAATGAGAAAATTGTCAAATGTCAAAATTTGAAAAAATGGTATCGAAAAACGAATTTTTATCTTTAAACGCGATTTGCGGCTAAACGGAGCCTCGTAGACCCCTCAAAGTTGACATTTTCAAACGTGATTTCTGGCCAAACTATTCATCCTACAGAATTAAAAATTACATATTCGTGATCTAGGGAGTGCCACCTTTCAATCCACGTATGAAAAACGCGAAAACGCTTAAAACGTATTTTAAGCGTGGAACAAAAAAATATTGTTTTTAAGTAAAATCTCCTAAAATCGTGCGCTAGCTTTAAGTTTTATTACTGTACGAATGGAAATTAAATTTCGAAAAAAACATTGCGCCGGTTTTTGAGATATCGAATTTTCCAAAAAGAATGACTTTTTTTCCAAAAATTAAAAAAAAAATATTATAAATATATAAGACTTCATAATATTAAAATTTTCAAAAAAGTATGAACATTTTTTGGAAAAAGGAAAATTTGTATACGCGTGAAAATATTTTTTTTTCGTAAGTTACTTGATATTTTTTCAAAAAAGGGTTTTCGAAAATCGTATTTTTCTCGAAAACTGTTCCGAGGCTGAAATTTGTTTCTTTTTATTAATATTTGTATATAAAAGCTTATATTTTTAAGAAAACAACACAAATAATAATTTTTGTTCTTCGAAGATAGTTTTGAGGAAATATTGAGTTTTCAAAAAAAAAATTTTAAATTTTTTTTAAAAATCCAAAAAATATTTTTTTGGAAAATTTGAATACACAATAATATTTAAACTATTAGGGACCTTTAGCAAAAAAAATTATCAAAATCCGTCGTACCGTTTTTGAGAAAATCGAAAACAAAAAAAATTGTCCCAAGGGGGGTACCAAAAATAACAATTTTTTGTAAAATTTTTTTCAACCATTACCTAGCTCATTGTATATATACAATGCCTAGCTTTAATTAAATGAAATTTTTTGTTTTTTTTTTTTTAAATCTGTGGGACAGTTTTTGAGAAAAAAAAATATTTATGAAATTTCGAAAAAAAAAATTCCAAAGAAAAAAACATCCGGGGGGGAAAAATTAAAAGCCATATCTACCAAGTTTGAAGAAAATCGGCCGAGCCGTTTAGCTGTAGTCGAACTCAAATGTTTAATAAAGTGCTTTATTGAACATAATTGTTCTTCATAACTTAAAAACTAAAAGAGATGGAAAGAAATGGAGTACACCATTCGAAAGAGCATGTTTGATTTATAAAAACTGCATTTTTAACTAAATTTCGCCAAAAATGCTCTTTTGAACAAGATATAACTCAGACGACAATATGCACAGAAATAATTTTCTTCTATCTCAAAAAATACGTAATCGCCAAAAAAGTATTGAAAGTATTGACCTTGAAAATATTTGCCTACAGAAAATAACAACTACCAAATCCCCACACACACCTACATTCTACTCCAATGTACATAGTATGTGCCTTTGTTCTCCTATTTTATATACAGTATTCCTATTGCTGTCACTGTCATGTATTAATTGTCTATCTGTTAAAACTCTGCCATAGGCATCTCTGCTAATTTAGTAATTATGGTGCCGCTTGGTTCGCCTAGTCGCGTTCCTATTCATGATAGTACTATTCAAATATATATACAATGTACCAACACATGAATGATTGAGGTTAGTGGGCCACTAAAGCCTGTTGAATCTAAAATTTGAAAATTTTGTAATTCTTGCAAAATAATTTCTTTGATGAGCGTGTGGAAACATTCTAACTCAAAGCCTTTAAGGAGAATACAATTGTTTTGTTTAAACTTGACTTTTTCAGTTGTTATCATTTACTGGTGGATTATTTTCATGTTCAACGCTTCACTTTAATTACTTTTGCTATTTGCTTAAGCCTATCAATTCAATTTATAAAATACATCTTAAAATCTATACATAATGTTCAAATGTATCTTTGTCTATAAATTCAGCCCATCCTCCCACACTCTGAAATCATCTGTAAACAAAACCCTTTTGTTTTTCCCAAACCCACATGAGCATACAGACACGAACCTTTGTATATTTATCCTCCTCAGCTCCCAACTTTAGTGTACTGCATTGCAATTTAACATGAATGCAATGTTTTGGCTTTGGGTTTCTCAATCCACGTTAAACCAATGTGTTGATATCGAGTTACCTCAAAGTCATTGTTGAATTGATATGGTCAGACGCAAACTTAGGGGTTTCCACATGAAGTGATGTTTCTTTACGCTACACGCCCACCAAACCAAAGAGCATCTCTATACAAAGGTATGTCTAGCTGTAGTGGATTAATTGGGTTGAGGAAGCCCTCATTGGGCCTTCCTCCTACTTCATTATACTATACAAAGCGACCTCCTGGCACATGTATTTTCAAGAAATTAGAAGTTGTTTATGCAAAAGAGATTTGATTTTGAAATCAATTTTAGAGCTATATCCTTTTGAAGGAGTAAACTGTCATCTTTCCTTCTTCCCTTAAAAAGCACATGATGTGGTAAGGTATACCTGATGTATGCGTACTGCTTAGACCTAATACCAAATCTCATATGCATACCTGTGTGTACCCTCTATACGCATAAACTGTACTCAGACTTGTCTGTTGTTTCTGGTGAAGGAAAAGTGTTCAACCGGAAATCACAGTTAACGGGAGATGGGATCCCTTCTTTTGGAAGTTGAGTTCCAATGACCACTTTGTGCATGTTATTGTTTTTGGCCTGAAATTTCTTTTACAGATCACTCTAAATAGAAATAACATCATCGATAGAAACGTGAAAGTTTAATTAAAATAGGTAAGGAAGGCTAAGTCATGCATAAACTTAATTTTGATTGAATATCAAAGGAATAATGTGTATATTGGAGGGTTTTGATCTTAGTTTAAATAAATATAGCAGCAAGGTGTCGCATTAGAATGAAGATTGACAAGGGAATATAATTGGTCTATTTTGAAGGCAAAATCAAGTGTATACCTTCGAAAATAGGTGTCCATTGAAGCCTCAACAAACTAGCCTTTCAATGTATACAATGTATTTGTTATCTTATGAGCCGACTTTCCCTATTACGTAGAGCTTAACGGTTTCTCTAGTCTCAGAATTTGTGTCCATACTTGTGAATACTTCGGTATCCGATTGGCTGGTGCTGATGGAATTCGTAAAGTTACTTGTTGAATTTTCTACTGTAGAATCAAACATGATCGTATATATCTTGCGAATAAGCTAAATATAAAAATACATGAAAATTATTTCGGTTTAAGTGGAGTGATTGAATTTAATTCAATTGAAACGCACTTTGGAGTCGAGGTCGGTTGAAATTTCAATTGAACAAAATATAAAAATAATAATGTTATCCGAAAACGCAAAAAAGTAAGATAATTCAGATATCATTTAAAATACTACTACATAGAAGCTTCGTCCAAAAGTCTAGTCTCGGACTCGCGGCCAGCGCTAGATGAAAGCGAAACTTGAGGGACAGTATTTTGTTTTGTTTGTTTCCCCACAGGCCGCATAGTCTACTCTTGCCAATTGAAATATCTATTTTTTGTATATTTGATATTTGAAAAGCCGGTTAGATGAAATTTTGTATCTCCAATTTATTGTAGAATTTAAATTTCCGTTCCAAATTTTGTTCTTAAAATTGTTTTAAAGATTTTATTTTAGGGACTGTATCAACGATTTAAGCATTTTTGTGTTACATAAACTCATATTTCTAGAATGGGAGCGGGTCAAAGTACTGTATTTTAAAATACTGTACGGTCAAAATTCTGAATGATACTGTATGATCATAATACTGTATGGTTAATATTCTGTATTTCAAAATACTGTATTTCAAAATACTGTATGTACAAAATACTGTACGATCAAAATACTGTATCTCATAATACTGTATCTCAAAATTGTTCATCTCAAAATGCTGTATGAGCATGAAAACCTGAAAGTTTTGACAAATCAATTAGTTTGGTGCAAATATTTACGCGATTGTTGATTATAAACAAAACAATTGTAAAAATATGCCGATGAGAATCAACCTTGATAACTCTTTAACAAATATCTTATTGATTTTATGTTGGTTATTTTCCAGATTCTTTTAATGCTAAAGAAACTTTGCATACACCCAAACTCGCACCTACCCTAAATCCTATAGTGTGCCCAAGCAGGGGCACTCACTGGTTTATACGTCGTAATAAGAAAAGGGATTATAAAAAACGGGATTATAAAATCTTTTTTACATTATCAAAATGATTTTTATTTTTCAGCCTATTTACAGCATTTTGAAATACAGAATTTTGACTTACAGAATTTTGATTTTCTTGCGAGGAATTGACAAATCCTCCAAGAGTATCTCTTGTCATGGAAAGTGCTGCTCATTAGCCGTTCGGAATCGGCAGAAAATTGTAGGTCCCCTCCATTCCTGGTAACACGCACACAGGAATGGTTGAGAGTTGTAAGTCACTAGGTCCTGGTTCACTTCGAGCTATTGCACCACCAAATTTTAGAATTTTGATCATACAGTATTTTGAGATACAATATTTTAAATACAGTATTTTGACCCCAACCCTTCTAGAATAAATCAGATTTTTTAATAATTCACACGCTCTCAAGGTTTTTGAGAGACCCTTATAATGATAAAGCAAGACGAGGGGGAAATCAGGGGGAAGAAAAAGGAGGTTTCGATGAACATTGGTCTTGAATGTCTGTAAATTAAAATGGCAAGGGAAACCCGATCCGGGAAAATATTTCATAATCGTGTTTGCGTGATGAGTACATGAGAAACCTGTATAACGGGTCAACTGACAGAAGCGCTAGAAAAAGAAAATACATAAATCATTCCGACGGTGTTCAACAGATGGGAATGATGAGCAGCATTTTTGACTGTCTATAGAAAATGTGAACATTCCTACGAAGATCATTGTTGACACACATACCGAGTATTGAGAGCTTTTCTGTTGCTTCGATGCAAGTGCCATTCAAGGACAGTGGCATAAGGGGGACATTTTGCTTCAACGACAATAGTTATATACATATTATATATATAAAAAAATGTTGTACATTTGGTTTTTTGTTTATTTATATTTTCTTTCATTTAATTTGTATTTTAAATTTTGCGTTTATATTTTTAATTTTTCTTTATTTTGTATATTAAACCCACACACAATGGTTAAAAAGCTCTTTAAATTTTGTAATGGTCATTCGCCTCTAGCTACTTAGTGTGTTATAGAATGATTTCCATTTATTTTTTTAATATGTATAATACGAGTATGTATCTATATATTTTTTGTCGAAATGTTAATTTAAATATATAGGAAAAAGCATTGTGTTTTCGAAGCAAGCATTAAACTCCACACAGTTTTTTATACCCCAATTAACAATGTTGTAAAGCTCGGAGTTTGATGAGCTTATCATCAATACCGTTTTAATTCCACTTCCAAAGGAGATGGACGTGAATTTGAGGACAAGTATGAGAAGCTGAGAGTGGAGTCGTCGGCAAAACAATGAAGTGGATTAGAAGTTTCAAACAAGAGAACACTTAAAAATACTCGTATGAGGAAGAGAGTCGGAGACAAAACGGAGCCCTGGGGAACACCAGCATTTATTGTGTGAAGATCAGACTTTAAACCATCCAATACAACAGTATTGAACCAATATATAATCCAAAAAATAAGGGTTTAAGTTTATACCAAATGCATGCATTTTCGATAAGAGGGCCTGGTGCCAATCTCTATCAAATGCCTTAGAAATATCAAGCTCGATAATCTTACTTTCTCCAAACCAATGTAAAGATCTGTTCCACTCTTCGGTGAGATATATACCATTAGATCACCAGTAGAACGATTGCTGCAAAAGCCGTATTGCCGGTCATTAAGAAGCTTTTTTTCGATCTTCGAGATATTTCTTGAGCTGATTTATCAGCGATTCCATGACCTTGGCAAAAAGGGGCGTAAGTGCAATTGATCTAAAAGAGGAAGGGGAGGAAGGGTCGCCTTTTTTAGAAACAGGATATTTTCCATCTTCTAGGCAAGATTGCAGAAAAGTAGGAGCGATGGAAAAGCTTAAGCAATGGTTTTGCCGGCGATGAAGATCACCTCTTCAGAAGAATGGGGGTATACCACCAGGACCAGCTTTATATATTGTCTATAACAAGATCTCGAAGGGCTCTTGCAACTGTACAAGTGCGGAAATATACCTGTCCCATTGAATGATTTACGTTCTCAAGTACAGGAGGGGCAATTAGAGCAACAGGCAACGTAGAGCTAGCAGAAAAATGAGCTGCTTATCTAAAGACCTATAGTTATTGGGTTGTCATTGTAGATGAGCGTTGGAACCGAAGACTAAGTTGAATTTTTTACGTTCTTGACAAAAAAACTAGACATTTCTACTGCCTTTCGGACATTACAGGATTTTTTGCCTTAATTTCGGGTCATGTAAGAATTTAGTTCTTTTTATAACAAATCGAGAGTGTCAGCGTTTTGCCTAGTAACATCTGGTATTCGCGTTGGCTCATCTACCAGCTGAGTAAGGTAGTGCATCTCAGCAAACATCTCAATATATCTTCCTTCGGGTGTTGTCTTTCCTGTATAACGGAGCCAACTTGAATTGTGCACATCGAATTCGCCTGCAATAATGACTTCAGTGTGAGGGAAAGGGAACAAGGAAAATATTCTGAAATTGGAATCAGACAGCAGCGCATCAAACTCATTAAGAGTTGAATTTCTGTCAAGACTTGGACTCCTATAAATGAAATAATAATGGATGATGTGCTTGCAGAGCAGACAGTAAATTTGAGCCACATGAAGTTAAAAGTCTTATTAGAAGAATTTCCATATTGAGGAGGTCTTTGGGAAGAAACATAATATCTATAACATTAATTATTAGACCGTGAGGCAAGGATCAGTATTCGCGCCAAGAAATTCCTTCCTAGCTTCCTTTTTAGCACACTAATATTGGAAAACACAAAAATCACAAACACACAAAGCACATCTCTGACTAAGTTCAATTGTGAAGTGTAGGTCCAATGGATTAATACCTCTTTATTTTATACTTACTTGAGAATATGGTCATGGCAATTCTTCTGCATGAAGATATTAGGTGGCTTTATTTTAAGCTAAATTATTTAAGAAAAAGCAGTTCATTTTTTTTCATTTAATATTTAAAAATTAAGCTGTATCGGCTTTTGTCAATTAAATGTAGATTAGATTCCTCAATGCAAGTTATTCCACATTTGTGATGATTTGAAAAAACTACTTTCCTTCGTTGCGACTTTTTTAAGAAAAAGAAGAAAACATTTCCTCCTAACACAAATTCCAGTCATGCGTTCGTCCTCAAAAACTTTCCTAATAAAATTTAAACATTTGCATATAAGAAACACAAAAACAAACCGTTTTTATAGATATTTTGAATCAAATGCACCCGCAGTCCTCTCTTTTCGAACGAATGCCCCAAATGAAAAAACACACATCTAGGTAGGTATGGTATCCGTATTCCAATTTCAAATACATGAACTGAACACTTGGCTCTTGTGTTTGTGTATTGCTATACAAAAGTCGACATTTGGACAAATTGAATAATATAGGTTCATTGGCCTAACTCTGCGCCTGCATTGGCTTTTCTCGATTATTTTCATTTGGCTTGTAGATACATATGTACTTGTACATAAGTATATTGTCCTTTTGAAGCAGTAGCAGCGTGCCCATCCGTATCGTTGTGCTTGAAATCACACAAAAGGACAAAACGGATTTGTGTTTGCTTTAGAAAGTGAGTGTGTTTCCAGTTTGTATCGTGTGATGTTTTAGAAAAGAGGATCGAGCAGCGGTGGGGCTTGGGGTTGATGTTGATTTAAAGTCAAACCATGATGTTTGAGTCGTATGTGAGATTGAGACATGGATATTATTGATTTGTGTTAAGGTCGGTGCCTACTCGGTTTGTTTTTATTTTTTTTTTTTTTGCAAAAGGTAGATAAGCTGCATAAATCTTAGTGTGAATATGATTTCTTTAAGGAATTATCAATTTTGTTTCTAATTGGTGATTTTGTTGCTATTTTCTTTTTGGCAACCCTGGTTTTGACAGCACACGCACGTTGTTTCGTTTTTCGTGTCACAGTCAAACATCTTCAGTTTGGTCTATAATTTAACCATGAATCGTCTTACAAACGAACAACGCTTGAAATTGACTGAGTTTTATTATCAAAATGCGTGCTCTGTTAAGAAAGTTCATCGCGCGTTTCTTCCATTTTTTGGTCAGTTTAATCGACCTACTGAGGCGGCTATTGTGACTAAATTTCGCACCAAATTTACATTGTTGGACATTAAACCGCCAACACGCTTACGTAGAGTGCGAACTGAGGAAAATATCGCAGCTGTATCGGCCAGTGTTATTGATGACCGTGCAGCGATTGGACCTCTGTTACTCCACTACGAGTCAAATTTTGCGGAAGGGTTTAAGTGTGAAGCCTTTCAAAATACAGCTGGTTAAAGAATTGAAGCCGAGCGACCTACCACAACGCCAAATTTTTGGTAAATGGGCTCTTGAAAAGTTGGCCGAAGATCCGCTTTTTTACTGAAAAATTGTGTTCAGCGACGAAGCTCATTTCTGGTTGACTGGAAACGTGAACAAGCAAAACTGCCATATTTGGAGTAAAGAGCATTGCAAAAGCTGCCAATGCATCCAGAAAAAGTCACTGTTTGGTGCGGATTATGGGCTGACGGAATCATTGGGCCATATATCTTCAAAGATGATGCGAATCGCAACGTTACTGTGAATGGTGAGCGCTACCGTGCGATGATAACAATTTTTTTTTGCGCAAAATGCAAGAGCTTGACTTGCATGACATGTAGTTTCAACAAGACGGTGCCACATACCACACAGCACGCGTAACAATGGACCAATTGACAGGCGAGTTCGGTGAAAAGTTTATTTCACGTTTGGGGCCGGTCAATTTGCCGCCTAGATCGTGCGATTTAAGGCCTTTAGACAATTTTTTGTGGGGCTATGTTAAGGCTCGTGTCTATAGCAACCAGCCCGCTTCGATTGACGCACTGGAAGCTAACATTGAAGCATTTATTCGTGAGAAACCGGCTGAAATGTTAGAAAAAGTATCCCAAAATTGGACTAAGCGGATTGACCATTTGAGACGAGGCCGCGACCAACATTTGCATGAAATAATCTTTAAACATTAAATTATATCGACCGTATTATCGATTCAAATAAAGATTTCATGATTTTTTTTTTAATTTTAAGTGTTTTTTTTTTAATTTACAATAGCTCTTAAAAAATCCGACAGTTATGTCTATCTGCCTCTATGTCTGTGCCTCTGTGCCTACAGCCTAAGCTACAGGATGTATTTTCTTCAAAATGCGTACTTAAGAGTCTTTGGTGATTCCCTGAAGGAGAAATTGAAATTTTCTTAAAGACATTTGTTAATAATTTAATTACAGTCGACGCCGCTTATAACGACCACCAAGGAACCAAGCAAAACTAGTCGCTATAGCCAGCGGTCGCTTTATCCGACGTAACAAAAAAAAAATTAAAAGAAACATACACTGCCGGTCATAAGGTTAGAAGCAGGCATTTTTGAGAAGTAAAATCGACATTCCCGTTACATGATGGATTAGAAAAAAACAACTATGGTAAACGAAAGACTATTTTGTTAAGAACAAAATATAAAATTTGGGTATAGGAAAGATTAAGCTAACGGAGCTTTTATGACAAATTGTAAAGTGAGATAAGAATATGCGAAAATAAATCGGGTCATTAGATTAGAAGCACATCAAATAAATGAAAATAAAATGCAGTTGTTTATAATTTGTTATTTATTTTAGCTTTTATTAGATTTTTAATAATGTGTGCTGCCACCAGCCTTCAAAATAACTTCAAAAATTCTATCTTTTAAGGATTTATAAAGAGATTCCAAGTAGTCCATAGTGAAATCTCACTCCAGGCCAATTTGATACCATGAATTAGCGCTTCCTTGTCATCGTATTGCTTCCCTTCCTCATATTCCTTACGTGTAAGCCAGCCCCACACATTTTCAATTATGTTTAGGTCCGGGGAATATGGTGGCCAAGGCAGCAAGTGGACGTTTTGGTTCGCAATGAAGGATTTTACCTCTCGGGCTGTGTGTATGGGAGCGTTGTCCTGCTAAAAAATCCATGGAATTGTCCAAACACCTCGCTAATTTTGGGGAATACTGATTCAAGCAAGGCTTTGTAGGTTTTCCCAGTCATTTTGGTATCTTGGACTACTAAGTCTATAGCGCCATAAAATGAAATTGAGCCCCAGACCATAACGCCTCCTTCTCTGCTATGGTGACGGTTTAAAAACCGCTCCTCTTTCCTCAGGTCATGGAAATAATAATTATAACCATCTGGCCCATCTAGGTTAAATTTTTTTTCGTCGGAAAAAATAACCTTCCGCCAATCATTTGTGGTCATTCCATTTTGCACATCCCAGCTCATGTGATCTTTCGCGAAACACAAGCGTTGCTTCTTCCTTGCGTCATTAAGTGGTGGTTTTTTTTTAAGCTTCAGGCGCTTTAAGTGCTTAGCATGGCGAATCGTGCGTTTAACAGTGGACAAGCTGGCCTTAACATTAGCTTTCTCCCTTATTTTAGCTGCCGATAAAGCTGAATTTGACGCTATTCTAAGGATACTTCGCGTTTCGCGAAGTGTTAAGGCAGAGGAAGTGTTTCCTTTATAATTTTTTGAGTAAGACGATGGATTTTTTTAAATAATTGCTGACACAATGATCACTTCGATTTATTTTTCGGGCTATAGCACGGCATGAAAGACCTTCAGAGCAATAAACATCTATTTTTGCCCTTTCCTCCACTGTCAAACATTTTTTCTTGCCCATTTTAATTAACACTCAATCAAGAACAATTAATTTATAAAATGTACCGTTTAACCCGAACAAAAATTTATTCACTTCACAAAACAACGTTGATTTGTTCAATGCTTCTAATCTAATGACCCGATTTATTTTCGCATATTCTTGACTCACTTTACAATTTGTCAAAAAAGTTCCGTTAGCTAAATCTCTCTTATACCCAAATTTTATATTTTGTTGTTAACAAAATAGTCTCTCATTTACCATAGTTGTTTTCTTCTAATCCATCATGTAACGGGAGAAATGTCGATTTTACTTCTCAAAAATGCCTGCTTCTAACCTTATGACCGGCAGTGTACAACAATATACATACATATATGTACATATGTATGTACATTATATACATTTTCAAATCTGTATGAGTTAATTTTGTTTGTTTTGTTTTTATTTATTTTAAATAATAAATTTTTTAAACTTTTGTCAAGACCAGAGAGATGACTTATAATCGGCCCTAGCGAGGTATCCGTTCTGAGCGGATAATTGTCCGCAATGCATACTTTGTCGGAGGTTTAAATTGCTTTCGAGGTATCCTATTGGAAAGAATAATAATACAAAAATGCGTTGGCGCAATTCGTTCCGCGATGAATTTGTATCGGACGAAATCGGCAAAAAAATCGCATTAAACTGTCAGAAATTTCACAAATTAAACACCTGATCGCACTTCAACGCAGTTTGCCGGGTGCGTTAACATAATGTCGGAAGAATACCTCAAAGCAAAAATCCCCCGAATCGTAAAAAATCGGAGAATTTTCCGCTCCGAACGGATACCTCGTTAGGGCCGAATGTTTTCGTTGTAAGCATTGCAATATACAAAATTGCGCAGTAATTCAATAGCTTTTATAGTTTTGTTCGCTTTTTAAAAAAACGGGCAAAGATTTGACATTCTTAAAGCAACGGAGTAATTTCGATTTTCCGATTATTAAAAGTTTTCTTTTTATAGAGCCCGTCATTTTCCATGTGACCAATACTCTAACTCTATCTTTGGATAATTTACCACCACTGCAGCGTTCTCTTCGAAAGCGATATGTTTTTTGTTCGTTATAAGCGGCGGCAGAAAAGTATTTTTTGTTATAAATTCGTCGTTATATCCAACGAGTCGTTATAGCCGGCGACGTTATATCCGACGACACACTAGTACATTTTGTATGAAAACCAACCAAATGAAGGAAAAGTGATCGTTAAAAGCGGCTGGTCGTTATAAGCAACGTCGTTATAAGTGATGTCGACTGTACTTTAATAATAAAACGATTTTTAAACTTTGTTTGCATATATTCATACTTTTCTAGAAATCAGGCGGTATTTTGATGTATTTGATCATTTTTATCTCATTAAATCTATTTTTTATATGTATTTATAAACATTATTTAAATTCCAAAGTACTTTTACATATAAAAAGTGCGTGCGATCCAGTCCATTATGTTTTTTTTTTTAAATGCAGAATTTTCTCGTGAAGGAATTTCGACTCCAATATAGACAGGAAAAAAGTACTCACTCCATCACAAATCGACATTCTAGCCAAGCACTAACCCATGTCTACCCAGGACCTCAGTTTATGGACGCCTTTTTGCCCATGGTCATCCAACTTCAATGTTGTGCAAAAAGCTAATTTCAAGAATTCAGATGTTATTTTGCTCAATCTTTTTAAGGAGTTGTTTTCGCAATTCAAAATATTAATTTCACGGCCTACATCATTGATTTTTTATTAACATCCATGTTTTTATTTGTACTACGAGTATATATGAAATTCTGAGCCTTGACGATTAGAGCAAGTAAGTGCGACCCAGGCTTTCATTTTATGCATGTCGATTTCCCAATTTTGCATTAAGTATTTAGCTGTCAGAGATAGTCATTAGAATTTCCTAAAATACAAAAACCTTACCACTCAATTTTTATTATATATACTATATAGAAACCCAGCGATTTAATTTTAAATGGCAATTATTTACGTGAAAGGAAATATCAACATGCATGCTATTAAAGGACAATAATAACTATTATTCCGTTGTTTGAGGATTATTATAGCTTTCATTCATTTCCTGATTAGCATAATCATGATTGTAATTACCAATAACCACTCTATGGCATCGTCACCAGAACCTTACCAAAAACACTTCCTGCCTATAGCCATGAAACCGGCATAATAAAAGCCAGGTTTCCTGACCTTTGTTGTTTCTTTTTTTTTTCATTCTCGTCAACGGGAGATAATTAAATTAGTCGACAAAAGCAGACAGGATTATTGTTCCAGGATTCTGCTATTGTTTGTGTTGTTGTAGGGTATCAGTTTTTGCCGAAGTCTCCCCCTCGGGTCAAATCGACGTTTTTGTATAAGGCCGTCCACATATGCAAATGCCAACCAGAGGGCAAAATAATTGAATTGAATCGAATTGAAATATACGTTTTCTGATTTCAGGGAATAGCGCACGACCAATTTAATCTGACACATTTTGATATTTGTTGGCTTTTTAATTGGATAACGTAAATTAAATGAATTGGCGAGTCTACTAACAGGTTGCATAAAATTGAAAGAATATACTCGTATCGATTGAACTTTTAATTACAAATTCTTATTTTTTGTTAGAATCGCGAAAATTGAACGACGCACGGCAGAGAAGATTATAAACCTTAAACATTTTCAGTTTACTGCTAAGTAACATTGGAGGCCATTAGAGCTTTATTAATGACTTTGCTATAGGGCAGACCGTTCTATGATGTATAGTGAGGTTTAAACAAATATCAATTTACTCCAGTTAAAGTCAACACAAGCACAAAGCCTAATTAACTACCAGTATATACATAGACACTGTCTCGGCTAATCAACTAAACTCGGTAATTACAGGTAAGACATTTTAATAATGCATGGATAGTAAATGACACTTAACATTTTCACTTTATTTACTTTTGCACAATAAGGCTCGTAAACATATACCTATACATTTCAATTTAGGAAAGAGTATGTAAAGGATGTGTTTCATGACGACACTTTACATAAGGTCTGTTTGCATGTGAGTATGTGAAAGGCTCGAATAGCTATCATTGTGTATACTTCATAATTTTTTGCGATATCTAAAGTAGTAATGGAAATTTTGGTCGAGTTAAAATTCCTCTTTTAAAGCAAAACTTTAAGTGCCAGCTACATATAAATAAGCCCCCGTTGTACAGTCGCATCATTAAAGCACACAAATACACAATGCGACAGAAACTAAGAGGTGAAGTAAATTCGGACAGAGTCCCCGGCCAGGGTCTTAACTAAGAGACAAATACGTTGGTTATCCAACACCCATCTAGCTGCATATCTAGTACGGTGACGTGAAATAAGGCTCAACGAAATAAGATCAAAGTTAAAATATGACCTTTGAAAATTGGTTTTATTTTCATATCCAAATTTAAAATTTAGGAAAAAACAGCAATATGTTTTTTTGTTTACATGAAAATCCCGAAAATCCACATGGTGGGGTTGGATTTGGATATATGCAAATCCTATATTTGGCCAAGCAGAGTGGTTGTCTTACGCACCGTGCGGATTTTCGGGATTGTCTTCGTCTTCCTAATAAAAGATATGTAAAGTTAATTTTTCCTTTTCTGATGGGAAATAAAGCCAAATCGAAAATTTTTCATTTTTGGCTTCATTTCGTTGGGCCTTCTTTATAGAACATCTGTCTAGTACTCCACACATTTGAGCAATATTCAAGATTTTTTATTGAATGTTATAACTACAATTTTCTTAACACTTGTAACCTTAAGTGCAAAATGGTTATACATAGATACGAATAGATACGAGTTGGCACAGTAAAGCCCACTATTTTTTAGATTGTCTGTTTGGCTTAAATTACATTTAATTGTTGTTGTTTTTAGAAACATTATAGATTATGCTGTCATTCAGGCACTTTTGACTTAGTAACAGGCTGTTTTTATTGTTTTATTTGATTTTTTAAGAAAAAAATAATAGATACTGGTGGCTAAGTGTCTTGGATTGTTCAATTCCGGTTGTCGTTTGGATTGTACGGTGAAGGGGGTGTCTTGATTTAATATATTATTTTCAAAACATGATAAGTCTACGATTTTAAATTGTTCAGAAGACGAAAAAAACCTTCTAATTTCTTATGTTGTGCGTGGAAAAATTTTGAAAAAATATATTGCCTAGAAATTTTTCATGCTACACAATACCGTTTGGTACTTAATTTTTGGGCCGATGGCTTAAGAGATTAATGTCCGATTTCACAAAGGACTTTTAAACATTTAACAGGCTTCTAAACCTCAAATTGGGATGTTTTGGTTTCACCAAGTGCTTTTAAATTAAACAAGCTTTTAACCCCAGAAAGGTAATCGTCGTCGATTAGACGAACATCATTTTTTCTTTTTAAAATTTCTCATAGATTCTTCATAGATTTTTAAGGAGAATAAAAAGTCACAAATCTAAAAAAATAAAATGAAAAGTGTGCTTTTATTAAAAGAAAGGTTTGATAAAAATAAATTATTAACATCTACAAGAATTTGTTAATAACTTTTCGAAAAAATTGCATTTAAATTTTACTTCGTCGATTCGACGAATGATTACAATTAACGTAGGTACTAAAAAATATGATTACCTTTCTAGGGTTAAACACCCTTATAAACTAAATGCCCACTTTGGGCTCAGTAAATTTTAAAAGTGTCATTGAAATGTCATCAGATGTAGATAACAACAATTGGATATAGCAGATGAAATTATTGTTTTGTAATATTTTAGTTTTCAATTTTTTAAGATACAAATACTAATATTTAAATTATCTGTTTTTATTTAGAATAAAATGTAAAATAAATCTTCATCCAACAATAAAGTGCAACACATAGTTATTCGTCGAGCAAGAGTAGGTATTCCTGGGTTCACAGGAATTCATTCTCCGACTATGACTTCAAATTGAGGTTTCGATTTTCCAAAAGCATCTGTGGATCAGTTGTTGAATTTGTATTTGTTTGGTTGTCATTTGGAACCGATACAAACCCGTCAGTGCAATAAATAAAGTGGTTATTATTTAAGCATTTTATGCCAAAGAATCTTTCCAAATATCCTTTTTTTTTGCATTTCGTTTTTTTTTTTGTTGCATTTCTTGACATTTGTTTAAATACTTAATGCTTTCCCATTTTTTCTCATACATTAAAAAGAAAAAAAAACAATTTATTTTTTCATGGATGTAAAGAGAACTCAGTCTTAACAAAAAATTCCCTAAAATTTCCCTTTTTTAGATTGGTGAAACTCGAAGCATTTAAAAGCCTGATAAAATTTAAAAGGATTTTTGATAAAAGTGCTTTTAGTGTTTGTTTATGAAATTGGCCATAAAAATAAAACGATTTTGGAATTATCATGTTTTGAAAATGAATGGATGGGAAATTACTTTTAAAACTCATTTAAAGAAAAATCAAACAATAATTGTATCTGAGATTAGAATAAAGTTTTCGGAGTATTTTTTTTTTACTTAAGGCTTTCAGCGAGTACTGCCTTGTGAGCTCCAATAGCTCAACCTTAGCTGCATTTACCAGCACTAAAAATTATCTCCAATGAATAAAATCAATCAAAATCTATCTTGCGTTGTCCCCATTTTTGTTTTTCATTTGCCATTCCCTCATTTACCGAATTCGAATTAATTGAAGAAATCTTTTTTTTTATTTTAATTAACCGGGATGATTAACAATGACTGTCTTTGATCTAAGGTATACCACTTGCCACGTCAAAGTTTGAATAAATATGCACCCAACAAAAGAAAATCTCAAACAATATTACTGCAACGACTTACGGTAAATCTTGTGGTGGTCTATAAAGGCAACTTCCTATAAAGAAGCAGCTGTTTATTTTCCAAGGATGATAAATGTCCGGGACTAGTCATGTTTTGATAATAAACAAATATTTCGCGTAGCTGTATGATCGGATATGGAATGGCTTTTTTTTGTCCACGTTTATTTATTCACTTAATTCTATAACAATATACCTATATCAATAGCCTAAATAAACTTAAAAACTATTACATAATACACTTTATATTTATTCAATAAAAGAACCTTACCACATTACATGATTTATTTTATTCTTTTTGGCCGTACATAGTTTTCATTTTATTTGATTGTTTAATTTCTATTGTTAGGTTAAATGTGAAAGCTTAAAGTATCAGATCAGTTCTGAGATCACATGTCAGGGCCTAGTTTTACTAAGCCTGAGATTCGGCTTCAACACAGTCAAGCCACCAATATTTTGTTGGATCCAATCGATTAGATTTATTTTTATCACTTTCATGTATGTTAGTCCCGATATGAACTCGTTTTCTACAATGTCCGCCGAACGCGCAAAGTGATTTGTTCCAAGGTCCAGTATTACGTTGTCCATTATGGACACTCCGGAAGCATCAAATAGTCTTTTGTTTTTGAGAAAGAGTGCCGAAGTTCAGAATCTATCATATATTATCTATCATCTATACATATGCATACAAGCTCTTAAACACTTCCTTTCAAATACGCGAAGCTTTTTCATATACTTCATTATTTCAAAGGAGACGTAGTTATACCTAGATAACACATTTAGCTAATGGAGAGCTTCGACATAGCATCTGCAAAAATGTGAAGTTGACAACGTTCGAGCAGTCCATGCAACTCATTGGCATAAATGGAAAACAACAAAGGTCGAAGAACAGATCCCTGGAGAACATGAACTTTTAAGAAATGTAAGAAATGAGAACATTCTATGGCCCACTGCAACACATTATTGATGGTCAATTAAATAAGAGTACAATAGTCTGACTACAAATAGCGAGAGATCAAAATCATTCGGTAATGTTTTGCACAGTACATAGCTTTACGAATGTCATCAACAAGAAGCATCAACGCAGTCTTACAACTTCTTTTAGCGATTATTTGTGAAAAAGTTTTTTTTTTACAAAATAGATGTAGGTTGATATTTTCTTAAATAAGACTTTGACCAGTTTCATTGCTCTCACTGACTTGTTCTCGCGATACCTAATAGTTGAAGCAAAATATTACAATGTTTTACTTTCACCCTCTGTTTCCCATTCCCTAGAATACGGAACTTTTTCCAAAAATCTTTTTCAAACTGTTTGTATAAGAACATATTATAATTAAAATATAATCTTACTAATATAAGGCGTATTTTATTGGTAATGTATACATAGTGCAGCAATGGAAGTCCGAATAAAATGCTTTTTTGACTGCATATACACTTTTACTTTAAATTTTAAAGTTGGTATGCTTTGCATTTACACCCGTGTCAAAATCAGCTGATTTGGAAAAGAAGCAACATAAATATGTAATTTCTTATAAAAATAATACAAATTGAAATGAATAAAGATCCAAAACAGAAAAGGGCTATATGTACATACGAGTAATTTTTGAGTTTCTTTTAACAAATCATCTTAATTTAGTAGATATTTCAGACTCATTAAGTGAACAAAGTAAAAGGAAACGAAAACCAAAAATGAAATATATACCTACGAATAAACAATCCACTTTTGAATAAGCTAAGGGATGCGTTGGAAAAGTATACGTTTTGATGTGTTTTATGCTGAATTAACATCACTGAAAAATTTGTTGTCAAACAAGTGGCAAAATTACTAATAAAATCAAATCTCAATGGCATGTATGTACACAAAGTCAAATTAAGGACTCGGTGTCAAAAAAAAATCATTTTCATGTCCTTTTTAATCGTTTGGCATCGCAGCCATCCTTCAATGATTTTCATACTCTCACTCTCACGTGACAGATAGGGAACATGCACATGCATTATGAGGCATAATTTTGACCATTGACTATTAACGTTTACCGTCTAATCGTAAATTAATATTTCAAACTACATAATTTTGCTCTTGTGAAAATTTACCACAAAATGAACAAATATCACCGAACACATTCTCAAATAATCATTTCATTACATTACATTTTACACTACTCCGTAGATAAATCTACGAAGTAGAGACACTGAAAAGCACTGGCAACTGAGGCCATCGGCTTTAGACAATACAACAGAGAGAGACACACAGAAAGAAAGAACAACAGAAGAAACACATGTCAACAGCACACGGTTGGTATTTGAACGGTCCTCCATCCAAGTACTAACCGCGCGCAATGATGCTTGATTTCGCTGATCGATGGGAAGCGATGCTTTCATCAAAGCCAAGGCCGTTGACTCAAATAATCAAAATCTGTCAACCTCAAGAAAAATAAAACTTTTGCAACCAATTTGAGTGTCACTGTAATCCAGATGCTCCAAAACTTTATCAGCACTATTATGTGCACTCTTATTACTGCCTAGTTTATACGCACTATTCCTTTGTTGTTGTTTACTGTGTAAAATTTTACTGCGCTGCCTATACAATTCCCAATAAAAAACGACTATAATATAAAGAATTACAAATAGAAATTAAAATCGCACATTGATGATGAAGGCACTACCGCGGCATTTGAAATCCACTTGTCCCATCTGGTCCTTTAGGCATCCTCAAAATATTTTCATTACACCGCATGTTTATACCACCGACCATCATCGAAGAAGTTGGGGCTAAGTAGTTGGAATCGACCCCTACACTACTGCCATCGGTTTGCATAGTAAAACTGGTGGAGGTATTCGAAGTATGGCCTGAATTTGGTAACGATATGGTTGTGTCCAACTGCTCAACGGCGCTTTGGGATAATGTTTCCACATCATCTTCTGGATTTTTGGCAGAACCTAAAATTCTCAGTCTTGCTTCTGCATATTTCTGTTTGCGCTACTGAAGAGATTTAATAGGCTGTTTTGGTCGTACGTCATTGCTACTGTTTGACACAGAATTGTGTTGCGCCGGTCTTCTAAGTATTTTTACCGTGAGCATCACTTCGGTCGTATAGTAAGATGATTTATATTCATTCTCTGCCTGTTGCATAACTATCATCATTGGAATACTATTATGGAAAGACATCGCCAAATCGCTCATATTCTATTTCTTTTCTTGATTTTGATTACTAGGTTCCTGACGAATTTTGTTGATTCGTCAATTCCCAATTCCCAATTGTCTAGTACATCATAACCATTGGACATTATTTTTGCAAAAGCCTGCAAACAGCTTACTGAAGTACCAATAACTCATAAATATTCTGTGTGGACTGGTTGCTTAAACAATTATTAAAATTAAATTTAAAAAAGATCATTCAGTTTATAATGTTTCTACCGATTAAAGGGTTTATCCCGTTTCTTAGTTAAGCCAATTTGATTGCTTAATCATGGGGGAGAATCGCTTCTTATAGTTTTCGATCCTAACATAACATAATGAATAAAGAGTTTTGAATTCATAAAGCATCTTAAAGAGTATTAGCTTCTTCGCTAAAGTGTGTTGTTGTCAGGCTGTTCACTGGTAAGCGATTAAAATTACTTAAATTATAAAGTAATTTACCAAAAAATAGTAGAAATAATTAAATCGGATTTGAGACCGCCACAGAAACAAATATTCAAACGTGCTATCATTTTTTGATTTGCATACAAAATTTCACAACGAATATCACTGGGCAAATAAATTGCCACAACCCAGAACTCCGCGACGATTCTAGTGCCTGATTTACAGCTCGTTCATGTTAGTTTCGACTGTCCCTTACATGATTGAAAAACAGTTAGTGATGGCCTGTCTGATGAGCTACTTGTATAGAAAAAGCTTTGTTTTTTTGCTGATTTAAATTAAAAACCAATTAACATAAGCGGTTGTTTTGGCTGTTCTCGAGCTCTTTATCTGTCAAACTCAGGGTTTTTCAACGTAAATTCGCTTAGGTTCTGTTGTGAAACCCACATTAATTTGAATACAAGATTGGTACAAGGGCAGGAGATGAATTTTCATTTCCAATACAAATTTCACCTTCGCATATTATATTCATGGTGTGCGGACGAATTCATCCCCTATATCATAATATTATTTAGCTTAAGCAAGTAACTCGTTTAACAACAAACAAGTCTGAAAACGATTTTATTAAATCGAGTTAGCTATGTTAATATTGACAACTTGTACTAAGTAGTTTTCCAAAGGACGCTGTGTTATTTTTAAGCAATATTTGTCCCGCACTGGAGAAGGCTATCGGTAAAAATGTTTGTTCTGTTCGGTATCTACAGCAAATGTGAAAGATCAATGAAAAAGTAAAATAATACAATTCGAACCCCCAAATTTTTAAATGGTCGTTTGACTATTATGTCCCCAGAGATCAAAAGTAAAGCTATTAGTCGAGGAAATTACTACAAATATACATAAATTGTATACTGATCCAAATCCAACCAGATGCCCATACTACAATTTTAATCGTAGTCTCAAGGATCATTTTCAATTTCTGATTTTTTAATTGATTTTCAACTTCCAGTCTTCAGAATAGATCTTGACAAAATCACTCTGTGCTTATTCAAAACGCTTAGTGACATATGAATTCCCCTATGATCTGTCAAAAAAAATTATATGAAATCGTGTGAAGGAATGCAGATATGAGCAATAATTTAAAACGAGAAAGCATAGGTCTTTTTTGGCATAAGGACTACAGCTAATTTTTGAGAAGTCAATTTGATTAATTTTTCATTCAATTCAATAAATTCGAATTTTTGAACAAAATCACATCACATAAAATGAGTTTAAAAAAGTTCCGCGTTTTTATGGAACAAGAAATTACCCACAAAAATGTATATGTCTGCTTTTGAAAACCTTACCAATAAAGTAAAAAAAAGAATAAAGTGCTACGCGAGCAAGGGTAAACAAATCCAAAACCATATGACGTCATGTGAAATGGCAGCTCCTTTGAGAAGCCATACAAAAATATAACAACATCGCATATGAGTCCTATTCAGCGTTGCCGCCAAAAAAAAAAATTTTCGTGCCACACTCTTTGAAAAAACGTGCCATTTGTGACATTTTCGTGCCATTTGAAAAAAACTAAAGTTATTCTTTAAAAATAAATTTTAATTAAATACTATTACAAACAAATAACAAACAAAAAATCAGTTCCTCTATTCGTGTATAGGTATTTTCCAGAAACAGGAGTTTTTGGCAAGTTCATAATAAGTAATAAGCTTGTATTATTTAACTAACTATTGCACATCACATGATGAGTACCTATTATTATTATTAAAAAATATAAAGACGTAATAAAGCTTTGTTATAATAAGTTAAATAAATAAATTAGCTGGAGGTTTGAAATTTTGGCAATTATTAGTCTTAATAATTTCATTATATGACATCATAGCATTAATTGTTTTGTATATGACAGTCTGTTTTTGTTGTTTGTTTTAATATTATTTAGCCTTGAAAACACTCGCTCTGCTGATGCACTTCCGTGAGGCAAACTAAGAAGAATCAACATAAATTTGAAATATTTATGAACATTCCTTTGTCAATATTGTTTTTTAATTTGTACAACTTAACCTAGAACGTTTTGGAATCTTCAAGAAAAATACTTT
This sequence comes from Chrysotoxum bicinctum, assembly GCA_911387755.1. Taxonomy (NCBI): domain Eukaryota; kingdom Metazoa; phylum Arthropoda; class Insecta; order Diptera; family Syrphidae; genus Chrysotoxum; species Chrysotoxum bicinctum. The sequence goes on along the minus strand of OU426988.1, from coordinate 22,298,759 downwards.
CGGCTAGTCCAATCTGAAATTTTTTTCTTATTTCGCCAAAAAGAACATCTTTCTCGCACTCTAATAGATGAGATACCAAAATATTGAAGTGTGGCAAAATACTTTGTATGTTTGGATTATTTTTTAAAAAGGTTGGGTCAATTATCTTAAGCGCATTTAGGTAAAATAATGAAAAAAAAACGTGCCATATTGAAACTTTTCGTGCCACGGTGCCACGAGAAAATTTCCGTGTCAAAATGGCACGATCGTGCCACATCGGCAACGCTGGTCCTATTATATCGTAAACCAACCTTTAATTTGGATAAATAATTGTCAACCATGGAAGATGTCAACTAGCGCTTCCGAGCTTCCAATAAGGAATGAAGTGCTCTGGTCGGAACACATTCTGAGACAAATAATGATATTGTGCTTTGAGATTATGTGTGGTGTGGTGAGATTTCCTCTTTTGCATGCAACAACAAAACTGAATTCAATCTTCGAAATATCTGCAAAAGGGGTTTTCGAATTGAGAAAATCAAAAATTTCGAAAATACTTTATTGTGAAAGCTCTGTACAAATTTAATTAAAAGCTCTGTTATGAACAGAAAAATGCTATTGGTCAATATAAGGGTTGATTTTCTAATAGAAATTATGTAAAGTCGTGGAATCAGTCAAGTGAAAAACATCAGCTCTTATGTTATTTAGTTCCTGTTACAAGAAAATTAAAGATTCATGTTAAATGTTTTTAATATATGCATGATAAACAATTTTTTTTAAATCAAGAAATTGAAGAAAATTACAAAAAAGCAGCTTCTTATACAAATATTTTTTTTTTGTGTAAGTTGGAATTTTGAATGAACCTAAACAGACTAAGGTTTCGTGAAACCCAAAAAATGCTTGCTTTGATATCAATATTATATCTTATGACTTACAACCATACCTGCAGGACCATTTGGCTTTTGTCCATATGATATTCATCTGGATTTTTCAACCATGGATTGTAGTTTTATATTTCAATATATTTTATGTATATGTAGGTGAATAAGAAGAAGAAGTTAAAACGAAAAATATAAAAAAAATTGTATAGTTTTTGTTTTTGTTTTTCGTGATCTATATTGACTATATTTAATCTGAATTTGACCAAATTCCCCTAGATTAATATAATTTACATTGCGTTCCTGCTGTAAAGTTTATTTGTGTTTAATCATCGACTAACATATTGCGTCTTAGAAGGGTACGACAGCATCTAACTGATGAGCCCAACTGTCGTACCTGGGCGAAACGCATTTGGACTACTCGTATGTAGGTGAATGACTTCGGAAAATTTTCAAATTAATTTACTTAACATTTTTTCTTGTCCAATATTAAAATATTATTTTAAAAACATATCATTTTTAAATTTGAAAAAATAAATAAGTTTTTGAGAAAAGAGTAATCTGAGGTTTTGCAGTGACTTTAAAAATAAATAGATTTAACATTATTTTCTTAATTTTAAGTATATGTAATGTCCTTGAACGTACGTTTATGTTATATAGGGTGACAATCTATACAGAGTAGAGAGTAAGGCTGAGTTCGTATTTGTAAAACTTCCGCAGTCCTTCAAAAATTGCGTTCATAATTGTAAACAAACAGCATCATCTCTGCATGAGCATGGCAACACTCTTGTGTTTATAAAAGTAAATGCGGTCAATTTCACATGTGCTTTTTTTATGTTGCTGAATTTCCAGGAAAATGGCAGACAATCAAATGTGAGTCTTTTTTTTTTAATTAATTTATAATCGTACAAATATTGATTTTTACATCTTTGATAACCAATTAATAACTATCCACAGGATTGAATACGAGGCCAAAATCTGGTCCGATGCTGATATTGAACTATTGGTTTCAATACATTTGTGAATGGAATCTGAATTTTAAGCTGGGCGCAGGAAGAAAAACGTTCTATGGAAAAGGTTTTCCAAGAAATTAAAACTATTTTGCTAACGTTACCGTATGATATATAATTATATATTTACTATAACAAAGTTCCAAAATTTGAAAGCTTCCTATCATAGGATTAAAAAAAAGAAATAAACTAAGCGATATAGAGGCTTCCTCATGGGATTACTTCCATCAGTTCGATGAAGTTTATGGATCTTGACAACAATGTTGAACTTCCTCCAGAGCTATTGGCTGAGGTATTTGATCGTTTTGAGGAAATTCGTATTTTTTGGAATATGCCTAAACATCATTCTGCAGGTTCTCTTATTCAAAAATAATTCCCTTCGTCTTCGATTTTTTAATTTTCTATTTTTACCAATTTTTGTCCCATGTTTTCAAAATAGGTTCCTTCCGTTTTTACCAGCCATTTTTAAAATAACATTAGAAAACCAAATAAAAGTTCCTGAAAAATAATTAATATTTATTGCACATAACTACATACCTGACTTTTTCTATGTTTGCTATTTTGGCAATTATGAACTCATTTTTAAAAAAGTATGATGACTGCACACATGCTGTTGTTTTTGTGTTCATAAATGTACGAGTATTCGAGGTATGTTTTAGGCAGGGCAGGGGCAACAAACATTGCAATTACGAACTCAGCCTAATTCACGTTTATTTTTACCTACTTATTAAACTTTTAAAAGTGTACCCAAACGGAGTACACTTAAAACCATACAACGGAATTAACTGAAAAGTCAAAATTATATTTTATTTGTTTTTATTAATTTTTTATATGCTAACAATAATTAGAAAAAGAAAAGAGAAAACGATTTATATAATAGCTGTGTTTTATTTTCCCCCAGATCTGATCCAGATTAGATCTTCATTCAAAATTATATGTATAACAAAAACAACACAAGGCCCAGTTTTATTTGTATTTGTTGTTTTACATGTTATTTTGAAAACAAAATCCAATCCAGATCAGATCTGGGGGAAAATAAAACACAGCTAATACTATATATTCGGAAGTTTAAATATGTACACAACCAAAAGTGTTTTTTTTTTTAATTTATTTAAATTTATTTATTTAAAAGCTTGTAATTTCCAAGAGGTAGATTTCCAAAAAAAATTAAATCCTTCATGCTGCATCTTACAAAAAGTGTAATTCCAAAATTTCAATTTCATTTACCCTGGCACACAGTGCGTCGATTGTATGGAGCTAGTGGACAAACATCTATTTTTCAAAAGTAAGGTGACTGTGCACAAAAATTGGTTGGTAAATGCAATAAATAAGGGATTTTACTCAATTAGAGGAATTTTCACTCCCCTCTCCACGCTCACTGGTGGACAAAAAATCGGTTTTACGAAAACCTCCGCATGATATTGATTTAAAGTATTAATATTCTAGTCAGTTAAGAAATTATACATTAAAAAAGCGCAAAGAACGCCAACTGCCATGCCCACTTTTGCTATCAACTTATTTTAAGTTAAACTTAAACTTCTCGTACGATATTGAAAAAAAAAGTCCAAAATTGATGTGTGTGATAAAACAATTAATTTGAAGCGAAATCCACTTACATGCCACACCCACAATTGTATTATTACTAGTTAGAGGCCAAACATTTCAAAAATTTTATGATTTTGACGTTATACCAAAGTTGTAATATTTTAAAGGTTAGTAGGAATGTATAAATTTTCTCAAAGCACAAAATCGGTGCCGTGAAATAAGGCCAAGTGAAATAGGGCCAACTTTCAAAAATTGGCCTTATTGCACTTTTACAAAGTGAAATTAGGCCAATTTTCAGCAGTAGGTCTTATTGCACTTTTACAAAGCGAAGTAAGGCCAAATTGGTCTTATTTCACTTTCAACAGTTGGTTTTATTGCACTTTGACAAAGCGAAATAAGGCCGAACTGCATTTTTATACTTATTTCATTTCATTCTTTTCATTTATAAGTATTAGTTATTCGTATAATTCATAATTTATTGTTTATTGGGGGCCGATGTTCTGGGTTTTCTTGAGTAACAGTACCTTGGGTGGCCCGCTTCGCGGGTTTTCAGGATTTTAACTCCCTTTTCGGGGCTCACACCCGCTCACGCAACTCCGTTGCTCCGCTTAGGGTATGTTCAGTCGCCAGGCAGGCGCCTGTAGCAACAGTTTTCTTGAGCAGCAGTACATAATGTAACTGTTAGTTGTTTACTCCAATTAATGTGAAATACAAAACTGTTGCTACAGGCGCCTGCCTGGCGACTTAGCATACCCTAAGCGGAGCAACGGAGTTGCGTGAGCGGGTGTGAGCCCCGAAAAGGGAGTTAAAATCCTGAAAACCCGCGAAGCGGGCCACCCAAGGTACTGTTGCTCAAGACAAAACATATTATGTTTGGCCTTAAGTCACAAACAATTTTGGCCTTATGTCACTTGGCCTTATGTCACGGCGCCGTTAAATATATTCAGTTGCTCTTATTACGCTTTCAAAAAGTGAAATAAGACCAATTTGGTCTTATTTCTCAAAATCATTTGGCCTTATTTCACTTTGTCAAAGTGAAATAAGACCAACTACTGAAAATTGGCCTTATTTCACTTTATCAAAGTGCAATAAGGCCAATTTTTGAAAGTTGGCCTTATTTCACTTGGCCTTATTTCACGGCACCCACAAAATCCACAAAAACCACAGAATATATCAGCATAAAAGATTTTTCAAAATATAATGAAGGTTTTTTTTTACTGTTGACAAAAATATATATGTTATAAGAAAAGTAATAACAAAAGGAAAAACTGAAAAATAAACAATTACGATGAAAGATCACTATCTTCAAGAGTAAGTGATGAAGATGATGAATTTGTAAAATGTTCATCCATTATCAAAGACCGATATCGCTTTGGTCAGCTTTTGAAAGTCTTGAATCTGTATCAGAGAGGTGATTTTTCCGGAATTCTTTATTCTGTCTTATAGGTACCTATTTAGAAAGATGAAATATGAGTTCTTATCTAATATTATTATTTTTGCAGTTATTTTCGAATTCTGAAAAAAACTTCTTGCCGTGTTTCAAATCGTGCCCAAATCCTACCTTGGACTTGTCAACAATGAGATCCAATTTACTTCACAAGATGATGAATTTTCCAAAAAATTAAGAATAATATTTGAAAGAGTGAAAAAAGTTCTCAACCAGAGCCCGTGGCGTCTCGTTAAAAGATCGCTTTTTCGTGTACAAGCTTTAAACCTACGTTCAAGATTTTTGAAAAAAAAGTCGTACTTTTTCCACCAACATCGTTCTTAGTTGTAACCGGACAACCTTTAATTTTTAAATCATTCAATATAAATTCAAAAACACCTTTAACTTTTGTGTTTTTATCAAAAGAAATCCATTTTTTTGATTCTTGTATGGTTTGACCTTGCCCTACAAAAAGTCAAATATTTTGAAGATTATCAAAAAAAGTAAACATTTTCTCAAAGCACAAGAACAACAGAACATAATGACATAAAATATTTTGCTACAGTTTGCTAATATTTTTCTTAAAAGCTTAACTTTATACAATTTGTAAGCCTCAAAAAAGAGTATTTTTCAAAAAATTATAAAAATTCAAAATTTATAAGAAAAATTCGAAACAACAACTCATGCCTGTAATCAAAGTATCCTTCATTAATAGTCAAACAAAAAAATGTAGGTAAATAGCCAAAATATTTTTCTTATGCGAGCTAAACTAATTCGCACAGATTTACAACTTTCAATTACATTGCAGCTTAAAGTATCTCAATTGCTCACAAAAATTCAGAAAAAAAAACAAACCAAAATTAAATTTAAGTAGTTCAAGATGTTCTAAAACAGGTTCGGAGCATAAACATAGAATTTGCATTTTTTTTTTATTTTTGTCCACTAGTCGACGCACTGTGTGGTGCGGCAAATCCCCAAAAAACCATGTGATTCTCTAGGTTTAGGAAGTGCTTATTTCAAAATTTGAACTTTCCAGGAACGTCAAACTATAATTCTAATGTAATAAAAGTCGTTGCATTGATCTGAGGGTTCCAAAAGCAGAATTACTCATTTAATTTTGTAGGGCCGCGGAATTCTAAAACAATGGAATCTTTAGTGAGTGCAGTGTTTGTTTTTGTTTTAAGGTGGAAGTCTTCAAAGACCCTGGGTAATATTCTCTTACTCTTACTTTTTTTTTCTCTTATAATTCACTCGCACGCAAGGGTATGTTTAGAGACCCTTATAATGTTAAACACAGCACGGGCGATGGAGAAATAAGGAAGGGAGAGAAAGTAGGTGTCGATGAACATTGGTTCTGAATGTTTGCAAATCGCAATGGCAAAAGAAAACTGTGCTAAGTAATAATCATAATCGTGTTGTGCAACTAAAAAAAAGCCTCTATATTTGACGGTATGACCAAAATTAGGCTCAAGGGTGAACTGATGAGCATTCCAAGCGAACCGGGTATTACTGCACTAAGACCACCGGTATCAGAACCGTTCTATGAAAGATCGACAAATGATTTTTCTTTCTCAATTTATAAGGTTTGGTTTTTCTAAGTCTCTAAGCATTGTCTCGTACATTTAGGACGCTTCCCATCTCAGAGTTCTTTTAAACTCACAGTCGCTGATTGTGTGATACAACTGATACAGCGTATTTTTTAACCAGTTATGTATGTGCATTGTGCGTTGGACTGTAATGCGGAAGGTCTCGAATTCGATTCTCAGCCGCTGCTAGAAAGTTTTTTTTCAGGGGTGTACTGCCTCTTGCGAGGAATTGACAAATTCTCCAAGAGTATCTCTTGTCATGGAAAGTACTGCTCATTAGCCGTTCGGAATCGGCAGAAAATTGTAGGTGCCCTCCGTTCCCTGGTAACACGCACACAGAAATGGTTGAGAGTTGTAAGTCACTAGGTCCTGGTTCACTCCGAGTTGTTGCACTACCAAATTTATTTTTATTTTATAGGTATGTGACCATTTCTATTTAAAGATCACGATGAAGATCGCTATTTCTTATGCACTAAGGGGTATTTATGTGGGGGTAGTTCGTCGCCTAAATGCACAATTGTAATTGAATATTATTTATTATATGGGAAAATGTTAAAAATAAAAAAAGTCAGTTATTTGAATAAAGATTGATTTTGTAAAAATGTGGGGAATCATCTTGGCATTACAGTAACCGTAACCGTACTCTTCCTCTTGTATTATCTATCTGTCTTTTGCTTTGATCGTTTTTCTTCTTGTTCGTTGTTCTTTTAGTTTAGTTTCTGAGCAATAGGCCTTTGGATTTAGGGGTCGCTAAGGAGCCTGCATTAGTTATTCCATGAAGGACTTTGTTTTAGAATTTTTGAATTCACCTTTTTTTTCCACAGGCCTAACGGGCCTCAGCTCTTGCTTGAATAACATTCTTTTGTTCTGGAGAGATAAGTCAGAGTTCTTTCGTAGTAGCCAGTACATTTTTCTGTACTTCAAGTTGAGTTCTTCTATTTTTGTATGTGCTCTTTTCATTTCATCTTTGTGTCCAAGGCCATTCGAAGGTATTTCGTAGTATTGACGTAATGAACAGCTTTACCGCTGAAACAAATTGGAACAATATTTAGCATTTTGTTTGTTTAGTTGATTTTATTTCGGTTGATTTCATGTGCCACTGTTGCGTCCAATATCAATCCTTATCGTAAATTGCAGTATCGGTAGAAAAGGTGGCCATGATAGCGTTGATTTCAACAGAAATATATCTTATATATTACAGAAACCTAATTAATCCTAGGACACTTACTTGGAGTACACCGGCTTCAATTTTTTGCCTGGAGTAATTTTGATTGTAACTTACTTTAAAGAGTCGGCTCTCAGCTTAGAATCTCGGTTTATAGTAGTTCTGACTGTGAAGTTCCCTTTTTTGCTTCAGACAGTTTCCAATTCCGGTAGAAAGAAATATCCGTCGTCAAACTTTTCAGGAATCTATTAAGTGAATCATTTTTCAATTCAATAATTCTTATTTTTTTTAAGTTTATCGTTAAGACGTTTGAATACTGCTTTATCCACTGGGAATCTCGTAGTTTGAAATTTCTTCGAGTTCTGCCTTTTATTATATTTTAAGTCGATAGAAATAACAAAATAATTTTAGCAACTTTTAAGGTGAATACCTTTTAAGGAGAGAAGTGTTATTATCTACCTGATGGATTTATTATCGTTTATATTATATTAATTAATTTTAGTCATTTACTTTCGTCGTAATAGATGACTTTTGATATAGAATGGCATGTATGAATACCTCTCCAAAGAGCGACACAAATCTGTACATCTTTTTGAAAAAAGTATAGTGGTCAGTATCCCCGCACTCAATGTTTTAAAACTATTTAATTGAGTTGTGTATCCATCTCTATTATCAAAAAAAAAAAAATTAATATCACCTTTTCTGTGAGAGTTTTGATTTTCTGCAAGAAATTTCTGTTCTTTATTATATGTAGGTGATCTATTTTCCGAAAGCTTGCACAGTGTTTTATAATTTTATTCGAAAGTCCTTTTGAACTTCTGATCATTTCGCTTTCGGTAAAGACGTTTAAGGGTACCGAAAATTTAGGTTTTTATACGAGGAAATGCAAGTAAAAATGTTTGTTGGTTGTGGGGCTTAAAGAAATAGGACTATCGATAGGGACAACTGTCAAATCAGCTGTCGAACTTGGGATAAGTTTTTTTTTTTTTATTCAGTAGACTCTTTTAGCACCATGTTAACACTTTCACTTAAAACTTTTCCACACAAGATTTCGCAGACCTCTGGTTTCATCGGGATGGTGCAACCTCAAACTAGAACACAAATTTTGTTCTCCGCATGAGCTTCAAATAAGAACTTAATTTAACATTGATTAACTTCCGAGTCAAATTCTGTTTCGATTGATAAGGTGGATTTATAACCTCCTAACAGGGAAGATTTCAATTTAAACTTTAAAACACTGGCATGTTAAGATTGGTTAACAAATGTTTGCTTATCGTATCCAGCTTTACCTTTAACCTTGGGTCCATGTGACATATTGCATCATTATTATTTATTCCATCAAAAAATAGGACTATATAAATGATCTATCTCCTCCCACACCTACCAACTTTAGTATATTATATAAAACATTGCTTAGGCACCTCCTCCGTGCTGAAGGTTGTGCTGTTTTCTTTTCTTAAAAGATATCTACCAAAAAAGCACTTTAAATCGATTAGCAAAGGAAAAGAAGACACAATCATGTTCTACGAAAACCCGTGCGTGAGTTCTAAGAAAACCAATAGAAAATCCTGCGATAAAGAACGAAGCACACGCACTCTGAGCAGAGAACGAGTCTTCGAAATAATAGTCTTATTTGTTTTTTTTTTTTTTGTTCGGAAAGTTTCATTTCACCATTCCTTGAACCGCCACCCATGCCCAGGATTTCATTACTTGGCAAGAAAGCACGTGGTTTTTGTTGAAAATGCGCATGCTCTTCGAAATTCGAAAAATATCCTTCTTTTTCAATTTCGAGAGAAATGTAACTTTTTTTGCTGTCATAAACATACAGTTTGAATTTTCTGTAATCTGGACATTATATCAACGGTGTTCCCAATTAGCTGTTAAATTAGGTCATTCTATGTTAAAATTCAGCAGAGCAGAGAGAATTAGGCCTATTGTCTATTTCAATCTTATGGATATTTTTTTTTTATTTTATCATTCTATGGAAACATCTAAAATTTGACTATGCAACAATCTAAAAACGAAAGCACACTCTTGGACTTGTTTATACAATAAAATGGTTTTTGCTTTGAAGCAATTTGCATTTGAAGTCAATGGAGGAAAATTTAAATAGAGAGTACGAAGGTGGTTCCTTGAGTGTGTGGCCTTTATTTGCATTAAGCTGTTTCTTTGTCTTAGCAAAAACCTTTGACATGAATATAAAAATAATTTACACGTACCTACAATGTAGAATTATTATTCTTCAAATTGTGCTAAAATTAAACTTTAATATTATGTCGATTTTTTTTTTGTAAATATCTTATATTACATTTCAAGGTTATATAAATAATCACTCGCCAATTATTCATTAGAATTTTAGACAGCTTAACAGCTTTTTATGGTTTTAATTTTAAAAATTTTAACTATAGAACACCGGAGCTAACAACTTGTCAATTTAATAACGATTGTTCTGAATGGTTCCAATATTTATAATATCGTTGTTTTGATATACTTGCGTGTTGTAAGGAGTCATCCATATGTTGAACCTGGATTTTTTCCGCCCGCTTTCACATTAAATAGGCTTATTCAGTACTTTCTAGTATTTTTGACTACTTTCTAGTACTTTCTGCTACTCCCTACTACTTTTGATATATTTTTGCTTATATCTGCAACAAATCAAGAAAATTCAAAAGAAAACAAAACTTAAAGCGGGAGTAGTCGGTCTATTGGGTCCAACAATTTTAACTTCCTTCCCCGGTCAATCTTTGAAGTAAAAAGCGTCAAGCAAGCAATTTTTTAAGCTTAATAAAGTCTGTCGAAGCTCAAACCACTTTTTATAATGGCTGTGGTCGTCGTCCCAATACCACTGCCGAAACTCTGTTTATATCTCTTCGTGAAGTCTGACCTCTATGGTCTATGGAGTCCTAATGTGTGTGGTTAACTCAAGTAAACCAGTGTTATTGGAACCAAATAACCTTTCTGACTCGCACTTTAAAACTTTTTACTTGCGACTTATACGATGAGGTACTATAAGGCAAGTTAAGCATTCGTAAAAAATATCAAACTCGAGATTTTGATCAAAGTTGACATGATAGCAAAGACGAAAAAATTGGGTCTCGAAATTCTCTCTGTCTGTGTGTTCGACTACAGTCTAAACGTTAAAATTGGTATATATCGTTTTTAATTTTTTTCCCCACACGTCTTTTTTTTTTTTCTTAATACCTACCAAGAATAACGATACCTGCCATTTTTTCAAAATTTTATATATATTTTTTTTCAAAAACTGTCCCACAGATTTACAAAAAAATCAAAAAATTTCATTTAGTTAATTCTAGGTAATAGTTGAAAAAATGGTTCTTTTTGGTATCTCCCCTGGGGCCATTTTTGTTTTTTTTTTATTTTCTCGAAAACCGTACAGCTGATTTTGATCATTATTTTTTATCCTAAAGCTCCCCAGCAGTTTTAATATTACTGTGTATTCAAATTTTCAAAATTTTTTGTTTTGGATTTTTAAAAAAAATTTCAATTTTTTTTTGTTTTTGGAAAACTCAATATTTAAAAAACCCCATGCTCGATTTTTTGAAAACTTGATAAATAAAAGTTTCACAATCTACAAGATGTGAGAATAAAAAATTACTTTGCATACAAATAACGGAACCCTCCATACAAATCTTGAAAATGGTTTTCGAAAATCGTATTTTTCTCGAAAACGGTTCCGCGAACTCGGATAAATTTTTTTTCTTTCGATTAATTTTTACGATCTATAATTATGGTAGATTAAAAAAAACTGAAATCAAAATCTTACTGAATGTACCTACTATAGAACCATTTTTTCGAATTTGGAATATCTCATTATTGGCATAAGGGATTTTAACGAAATTTTTTATAGAGAAGCTTCTAAAAAGTTTAAAAAAAAACATTGCATTTAAATACTACCAATATATTTTGAATTTTTGAAAAAAAAAATCTATTTTTTCTGAAAAATTCGATACTTCAAGAACGGGTCAATATTTTTTATTTTAAATTTAGTTTTTATTCTTACTATAATAAAAACTTAAAGTTGGCGTACCAAAATTTTTTCTTAAAAATGTTTTAAAAAATTTGTATATAAAAGCTTGTTTTTTTTTAAGAAACAACTTATGTTCTTGCATAAATTATTATTTGCTTAAATCACATGGCATCCTGTTCATGACTCCAACTACCAAATCCTACCATCGCATCGGAGAGAAATTTAAAAGTGAAGACGTACTGGTTCCAAGCATACCGAACATTTCCAACGATTAACCGTTTCGTCTTGCCTTTGCTATTACCACCAACGAAGCCCAAATCCAATCATTGACTATTGCTGGTATTTGGAAAACTGTCATCACGTTTTTCACACGTCCAGTTGTATTGTGCTTGCTTCCAAGTTTCCACACTGAAAACTGTAAACGGTTTTACAAACAAAAAACATTGTCTATCCACTGGCTTTAAGATAAATTAATAAAAGATATAAATTTCACATTATTTGCCTTAAATTAATGTTTTGAACATATAGATATTTGCTAAGACTTCGTCAAATAACCGTCCACATCTATCGACCAGAAGCTTACACAAATATGTCCACATGGAACATCGAACATGTAACGCATGTATTGAGGGCTCTAAGCTAGTAATAATAGTTTATTGCTGATCTGTCAATAAAATTAATAAGACCTGACATCTTTTTCTTAAATAAAACGAAAACCATTTAAGATATCTCAACATTTTTTGGTTTGAAAAAAGAACGAGTCAATACATTTATGTAGGGAATTCGATATAGATCATATGTCCACCACAGGCACGTTTGCAGCGATCTATTCAGTGAGTCCAATTATTGCCTACTCGGCCACCAATTTCGAAGGAACAAGTGCTTTTAATGATTTAACATATCCCAATAAAAAAGTCTATACTCTCCAACAAAAATTGTCAGTACAGGCCTTATGGGAGAGCTCTTTCTAAAGCAATGGCGCCTGATGAATCCTCACTATAATGCGTTAAGAAAAATGCCACTAAAAAAAGAGCAAGCTACTGACTTTTCTTAAGGAATTGTTGTTGTAGTTCTTTGCAAAAAGTTGTACATCCCAACACGACCGTCGTATCCCACTGCTGATGAGATCAGAGATACTGTCAAGAGTGTCAAACTGTCAAGTCTCACTCAATACGATCGTGCTCTCTATATCTACATCAAAACAGAGTTACCATTATCATTCTCAATTGCAAGCAAGGAGCTTTTTCAGTGGTTTTTATTAAGGAGCTTTTGGGATTTGAAGCTTTTGAGAACACATCTTAAGAAGATAAGTATGTTGAGTGTTGTCGTATTGCTTTTCAATTTAAAAAAAAAACGCGCCTATTATCTTACCGCTTGGTGTTGTGGGAAAAGGTAAATTAAATATTGTTTTCAGTCGTTTTGAATCGACAAACGGTAGCTTTATGCGTTTTTTACTCTCATTTGCGGCAATTTATAATGTAAACTACGGAATCCCTGTGAGAGCCTTAAAAGGCGACACACTTATGCATGGCAATGCAACCAAAATGAGAGACTGTACTGACAATTTTTGTTTGACAGAGTATAGAGGGTGTTGTCGCAGTTTGGCGGCAACAGAAACTTTTTGTTAACTCAAACACGTTTTTTTATTTTTAGTAGTAATGAGTTACAAATTCCTTTATTAAAGATAAATTCAGATATTAATAAAAGGTTTTCTTAAAATTTCAATTTTTTAACTTACAATAGTTTCTTCTTAATACTAAAATAATTTGCGGTAGTATTTTATAAGCTGGGTGTTTTATTAGTTTAAGAGCAAAGGAAAAAAGGCGGAAATAAAAGAGGATGGGGGCTATATATAGTATTTGAGAAAAATACATATGTTAAGTTAAGTTAGGTTCAGTTTATATTTAAAAATACGAAGATCGGTAAGGAAGTTTTTAAGAATAAGCTTAGGGTGAAATTACATTATAAGTAATAAGTGTTTACACTTGGAATTGCTCGATGAGCAATTAACACTCCCCCTTTGTAGTTTCACTCTAACTTAAAGTTGATTGGGGAGGACATCCAAAACTGCTAGTTTAAGAGCGGGTCTTTCATACACACCAGTTTGTGTTTGGACGAATGCACTCCGCACTTGGCCATCTTTTGAACGCTTAGTTTGGATAACTTTTCCCTTAGCCCAACAATTTCTCGGACTATCTGGATCAACAATAAGCACAATATCACCCACTTCAATGGGTTTTACGGGCTTAAACCATTTTGTTCGCCTGGTCAGGGTAGGTAGATACTCACCTATCCACCGCTTCCAGAAGCGATCAGCGTACTGCTGCGAGGCAAGCCAATTTCTTTTTACCACTTTTACACTATCATCCAACAAAGCAATCGGCTTCGTTCCATTCGATGACCCTAGTAGAAAGTGATTAGGTGTTAGGGCTTCATCACTTTCGGCGTCTAGCGGAATGTAGGTTAACGGACGGGAGTTAACAATATTTTCCGCTTCTAGCAACATGCTTCTTAGAAGCTCATCCGAAGGATTACGAGTTGGCATTATTTTATATAGAATTGTTTTAATAGAACGTACTAGCCGCTCCCAACTGCCACCCATATGTGGCGATCCAGGTGGTATGAAAGTCCACTTTGTCGTTGTCGAGGTAAAGGCTACCATCAATTTATGTTCATCAACAAACTGCAATGCTTCTCTTAATTCCCTCTCCGCACCTACAAAATTTGTTCCGTTGTCACTGAAAAACTCTTGAGGTGTTCCACGTCTTGCAACGAAGTTACGCAAAGCCATAATGCAAGAGTCCGAAGATAAAGTGTACGCAATCTCAATATGGACTGCCCGTGTGGTCAGACATGTTAATAAAACCCCCCAACGTTTTTCGGTTCTTCTGTGAACCGTCACTTTCATCGGTCCAAAATAATCGACCCCTACAAAGGAGAATGGCCGTGAAAATGAAGCAAGCCTCGCAGGGGGAAGCTGACCCATTATTGGTGCGAGTGGCTGGGTGCTATTGTTTTTGCACTCTTGACAAGATAATCTTACAGAACGTAAGACAGCTCGCATTCTAGGAATATGAAATCTTTGCCTGAGCTCGTTAATGACCGTCTCGTGGTTTTGGTGATGGTACCGTCGATGATGATCCATGATGATTAGATAGGTGATTTGATGAGTTCTGGGCAGGATAATGGGTCGTTTTAGATGTTCACCTACTTTAGAACAATTATTTATCCTCCCATTGGCTCGAACAATATTGTTGTTATCTAGATACGGACAAAGACTCATAATAGGACTAGAATTTTCCACCGGGCGATTTGCTGATAGCTCTGCGATCTCATCTCTGTACGCCTCAGACTGAGCCTCTCTTATCAAAGCCATCTCTGCTAACTGAAGCTCATCTTGTTTGAGGAATCCACCGACCCTTTCTCTTTTCTGCTGTTTTGACTGTATATTATTAATAAATCGCAGTACATACGCTGAACTTCTCAGCAATAAGTTCCAGTTGGAGTTTTCTTCAAAACGAAAAACTTTATTTGAGATCTTTGCTATGTGGACATTTATAAACCGCGTTTTCATTTCCTCGATAGTTGACTGTTGAGAATGTGCTTCCAGGGGCCAATAGTCAGGAGCTAACTTCAGAAATTCCGGGCCTTTGTACCACCGGCTATTTGTACCAAATTCTGTTGACTTTTGCCACTTAGTTCCATCGTCTGCAACGTTCAGCTTCGTGGGAATCCAGTGCCATTCCAAACTTTTTGTAAGATCTAAAATCTCACTTACGCGAAATGCTACAAACTCTCTGTATTTCCTATGATCAGAACGAAGCCAGCTTAACACATTTTTGGAATCTGACCAAAAAAACTGCTGAGAAAATTTAAAAGAGTGTGATTCAGAAATAGACTTTGCCAACCTGGCTCCAAGAACGGCAGCCTGCAATTCCAGCCTTGGAATAGAGAGCTTTTTTAGGGGAGCAACTCTAGTTTTGGCACCTATTAGAGCACACTCAATAGAGCTATCATTATACGTTCTCACATATGCAACAGCTGCGAACCCATTCTCGCTTGCGTCGACGAAGACATGGAGCTGTCGTTCACTCTTCTTAGAATAGGCGTTTGAGCTCATGTAGCATCTAGAAATCTTAATTGATTCAATTTCTGGGAGATGACGAGCCCATTTTACCCATTTTACCCATTTTTTATCTGTGTGTCCCATTCGATCTTAGGGCGCCAGATATCCTGTAATAGTATTTTCACATACATGAGAAACTGTGCTAAGAGACCCAAAGGGTCGAAGATGGTCATAAGAATCCTTAAGACCTCTCGTTTGGTAGGGCGACGAGTACCTCTTAGAATCTCCGCTTGCTTTAAATTAGAACTTAGCTTGAAAACTAAGCAATCTGAAGAGGTGTTCCACCACATTCCTAAAACTTTTTCCGTACCCAGTTCCACGTTTCTATTTAAGTTGATTTGTTCGACAGGTTGGCAGCTCAAAGCCTCAAGTACACGGGCAGAATTCGAAATCCAATTTCTTATATGGAAACCGCCTTTTTGGTGAATATGTCGAATTTCGTTTGCCAATTTAACCGCTTCTCCTTCTGTCTCAACACTGTCCATCAGATCATCCACATAATGGTTTTCTCGAATGGAACGTACCGCTCTTGGAAACTGTTGCGCGAATTCATCAGCGTTTCTGTTCTTTATGTATTGGGCACAGCAAGGAGAGCACGTAGCGCCAAAGGTCATGACGGTCATGACGCAGACATCTGGATGTAAATCGGCACCGCTGCTCCAGAGAAATCTTTGGTAATTTTGATCTTCTTTACGGATGTGAATCTGGTGGAACATCTCTTGGATATCTCCACAAATAGGCACAAGATTTTCTCTAAATTTATAGATCACGGAAGTAAGCGATGTGAGTTGATCTGGACCTTTTAATAAAACCGAGTTAAGTGAAACTCCTTGCACTTTGGCAGCTGCATCCCAAACAATTCTTAATTTCTCAGGCTTACTAGGATTAACCACAGGAAAGATAGGCAGATACCATGATTTATTGTGCCCTTCAGATATTTCTTTTGACGAAAGCTTGCGAGCATATCCCTTACGTACGTAGTCTTCAATTTTTGTATTTATTTTTTCAAACAAGCCTGGTTCTCTCAGCATTCGCTTATGGAGACACGTTAGGCGATTCTTAGCCATGGTAAAACTATTTGGAAGCTGAAAATTGTCAAACTTCCAGAGCAAAGCCGTTTCAAAATGTCCATTTTTTCGGTTGGAATGAGTTTCCAAAATCTCCAATGCTCGCAGGTCATCACTTGACAAAGTGGAATTTGCGAAGTTCGAAACCCCAAAACTTTCTGTATCAAGGAACTCTTTCACCAATTGCTGCAGTTCATCGTTGTTGCATCCGCAAATCTAGGAACTATGATGCCCAATGACCATTTTATTTGTAGAAGAATCGTCAGAGCAATTACCGTGCACCATCCACCCGAGTCGTGTTTTAGTGGCTACGGGCTCTCGTAAACTTCCTTCTTTGCTTTTCAAAGGAAACCCAAGTTGGGTATTATTAAGGCCTATAAGTAGACGAGGAACTGCATTTTGATAGCCTTGAATATTCAGCCCCTTCAGATGTTGAAACTTTTCTTTTAAGGCCTTTGCGTTTAGTGTTTGAGGGGGAAGCTGAAGATTTTCTACCGTGTGCACATCAGTCAAAGCGTACCTTTCAGAATTAGGTAGTGTACTAGATATTTTCAATGAGAGAACCTCAGATGCGTTTTCATATCTTCGCGTGTCTCCAGTCCACTTCAAACACAATGGTTCTGGCTTTCCCCTTACGTTCAATTGCTTAGCGATCTCTTGATCTAGAAGAGTAATAGAGGAACCATCGTCCAAGAACGCAAAGGTTTGTAGTTCAATTTCATTTCCATAGAGAGTGACAGGGACAACACGAAACAAAGCAGAGTTGGAATTATGACGATGGATATTTGAGTGATGTTGTAAAGGAGTTCTGTTTTGTTTACTTTCGTTATTGTGAAGAAGCTTATGATGTTTGAACGTGCAGTTGTTTATCCCACAGACTGATCTTGAGAGGCATTTGTTATAATCATGCTTAAGTAAACAAAGACGACAAAGCTTATTCTCTCTTACAGCTGACCACTTCGCACCTCGGTTTAGTTTTTGAAAGTCTGCACATTCAGCAACAGAAATACAGCTACCATTACAGATACAGCACTCGTAATGAGAGAGCTTATCAATATTACTCTCAAGATGTATATTGAGGTATCCTCTGTCTTTTGAACTCCGATTATTTCTCTTGGTAAGATCAGTTGAGGTAGAAGCTAAAGGAGGTGTAAGACCATTGATAGCATCGGCGATTCTAAACATCCACTCACTGAAACTAGAAAGAGTACAATTTGCAATTGTCTGCTTATAAATTGCCCAGTTCAGACGAAGCTCATGTGGCAATTTATTTTCGAGCTCCTGTAGAAGAGTTGGATTATTTATATAGGCAACCAGCCCAGAAGCTTCTATTGTAGCACAATAATTTTGGACCTCGAGAGCAAAATTAATAATCGTATCAAACTTGTCAGCTTTAGGTGCAGGAGTCATTTGAATTTTCTTCTGGACCGCTTGAATAATCATAACTGGTTTACCAAACAAGGCATTTAGTGTAGAGATAACTCGAGAAACACAATTAGGTTGAGTAAGTAAACTTTTTACAGAATCGAGTGCTTTTCCCTTCAGTGTCTTCTGTAGCCGCATCATATTTTCTTCATCACTAAAACCACACAGTTTTGACGTCCGGTTATAGTTGGATATAAAAATTGGCCACTCTTCGGGGTTTCCACTAAAGATCTGAAGGTCTCGGGACATCACCTGCCGAGCTGCGATATGGCTTCTAGATAAGATTATATTTTCGTTATAGTCTTGTGGTGCAGTACCATGTTGTAGATGTAGTAGCTCTGAAGACAAAGGTTGAATATTCGCATTGGCGATTGGTTCTTGGCATGATGGGATGTAGTTCAGTGAGGAGCGTGGAACATTGTTTGTTGTTGCCCTTTGATCTTGCTGACGTAATGGATGATGCTGGTCAGATGCCTGAACCCACGTGGTATTGACGAGTTGCTCAGGAGAACTTGTGTTCTTGGGAACAGGGTCGGCAAGATTGGATTTCTTATTAAATCTTGTTGTCGATTGTAGACAGTTTTGAGTTGGATTCTTCGTTAACCAATTATTGACCTTCGTTCTAGATATGGACGAGTCTGCGTCACCACCGTTATGTTCATCATCCGATGAGGCGTCAGCTATTTGTGACAAAATCTGGTATTTTCTCGCCAGGTAATCGCTATCTTCTTTTTGTTTGAGCTCTCGTAATTCATTGATGCGCTTCTCCTTAAGGGCCCTTTCCTCGTCTAACATCTGTAACTCGATTTGGAGGTACTTCGCAGAGTGAGCTTTTGAGAATTTCGAACAGATGGAAATATTTGAACCTTTCTGTTGTCTTCCCGAAGTAAGTGCTTCAGTTTTAGAGAAAACGGGGAAGGCTCGTAACGGAGCAGCAGCTGTGGTTAAAGTATTTGTCGAAGTGGCCACGGTGGAGGCGGTTATAGTTAGAAACTTAGTGGCTGTGACGGGGACGTTAAAAGCTGTAGTTCCATTTATCAGAGCACCTGTATCTGAGGGTGCTTGAAACGAATTAAGATTAGTTGAATTGATCCCAGCAACAGTGACGGAGGGTATAAAGGGTGCGGCATACAGGTTAGGGTGAGTAGTGGTGGCAGAGGCAACACTTGTAGCGGCAACCAAAATGTTGGTGGTGGTATTGGCAAGCTTAGCAGCAGGTGCAGATGACACTTCTGAAAACCAAGGATAGGAAATATTCTTACCTAAGCAACATGTTCTACAGATGAACTCTTCTTCTCTGATGAAACTATCCACGGCAGCACATGAGCAGTGGTTCCAGCCTTCACAAATATCGCATTGGACCATATTCTCTGAAGAATCTGGGGCTGCACAAGAACGACAATTAAACTCCTCTGCTGGTGGTGGATGCTGCGGCATTTCGCTTGGTGGTGGTGTTCTGGACATTAATTTGGACTTGGAGAAGCCAGATGGACCGTGGCTACTTTCATTTAGTGACATCTTTGTGGGAATACAAATTATTTTATTGAATTTGTAAATTGTTGTCGCAGTTTGGCGGCAACAGAAACTTTTTGTTAACTCAAACACGTTTTTTTATTTTTAGTAGTAATGAGTTACAAATTCCTTTATTAAAGATAAATTCAGATATTAATAAAAGGTTTTCTTAAAATTTCAATTTTTTAACTTACAATAGTTTCTTCTTAATACTAAAATAATTTGCGGTAGTATTTTATAAGCTGGGTGTTTTATTAGTTTAAGAGCAAAGGAAAAAAGGCGGAAATAAAAGAGGATGGGGGCTATATATAGTATTTGAGAAAAATACATATGTTAAGTTAAGTTAGGTTCAGTTTATATTTAAAAATACGAAGATCGGTAAGGAAGTTTTTAAGAATAAGCTTAGGGTGAAATTACATTATAAGTAATAAGTGTTTACACTTGGAATTGCTCGATGAGCAATTAACAGAGGGGTTAAATCCAGTGGTACCACTTTACTTCAATTGAAGTAGATCTACTTCTTTTTTCCAAAATATTTTAAAATCTACTTCCTACTTCGCACCATCAGCAAAACACTGAAATCTACTTCATTTTAAAAATCTCTGTTTCAATCTACTTCAATTTTACAAAATAAAGCCCAAATCTACTTCTTTTTCTCTATTGCACTCTAAGTAGTAGTATATAACCTCATAATTACCATAAGATAAAAGAACGTCAACGCAATACAAATACACAAATGAGTAATTTTATGCGAAATTTCTTTAAAATTAAAAGAAATGTATTGACAATTTTAAATACATATTTAATAGGTAATATGTATTCATTTAAGGAAAAAAATGTTTGTATGCAACATTTTTTCTAAAAGCAAGTAAAAAGCCATTTTGAAGTCTACTTCGATTTTTCTCAATTTACTTCACTTTTTTCTTCAAATCTACTTCGATTTTTTTTCCGGAAGTGGTAACGCTGGTTAAATCAGACGATGTAGGTGGCCAATCGATGGAACCATTTCTCTATATAACACTTTAATCGAATTGAGTTCTCAGTTTGGATTGTAGCACATTCTTGTTCAGTCTGTATATCATTATTGTATAGTCCATGCAATCACCCAAAGAAATAACGTTACAATATGTCTCTGCCATGATACAAATTGACTGTAACGGGACGATACCCTTCATCAACTAAAAAAAACGGGCCTTTTTTGCGCCACTTGAGTGTTTTCACCTGACCAATAACGTATATTCCGTTTGTTGACGGAGCCGTTTAGCCAAAAATGATCTTAATCCCTTACGACCACACAAATTAGAGTTAAAGCTTTCAGAACTGCCGCCATCGACCCGGAATTTTGAATTTCATTAATTTGAAAACGTTTTTCGTTCGTGATCTTCACCATGATAAAAATGTTGTTTTGACATTGATAGTTTGTTAACTGGTTGAAGGGTGCATTAACAGTGCAAGTTCAAAGTTGTGAAGTGCTAATTGGAAAGCCCTATACATTAATTGACTGAATGTTTAAATTCGAGTTCCTTTGGTTACTAATCTATTTATTTATTTTTCTTTTGTCATCGATTGAAAACTGAAAAGAAGGCCCTGCGGTACAGTGAAGGTAACCTAGTTTATAAAGTATGAAGAACCAAATCCAACACTCAGAAGGTTTAGCTATGAACATGAACAACCTTAAGAACAACAAGTCTGCAGTCTCTGATAGCTTACCAGAAGTGCCATTCAAAAACGGAAGTGATGAATTCTTATGATAGCATTTATCGCCAGGAGCCTTTTATGACGATGGCTGAATTCGGAACCAAGGGTTAAAGAGGAAGGTATAAGCACGATGTCGACATCAGCAGCGGTCACTCCAGTCGAAACTTATTTGTGAACAAAGCAAATGAGGTTGATATTATGCTATCAACAATCATCTGTTCACCATTATGACGAAACGCCAATATAAATAGCAGCAACTACAAAGTGGTTAAGGAGTTCATCTACCTCGAAGTATACTTTAATTCCTCTTATGATTCGGATTGGCGAACCAAACCGGTTCAAAACGCGTCAGATGCAGTGGACGCAGTGCAAAACTCATATACTCCCAATACCTCATTACGGTGCCAATGCTAGATGATAAGCAGGAAGAGATAACTGTTGAACTCTTTGGACGGAAGTCATGTATGTGTGAACTTACTTCATAAGCTGTACCAAGGCAGGTCCAGAATGTCAAAGCACGTAAACAATATTGACTCCGTCCTCACGGATCGGGAGCCGGGTAAGATAAAGCTGAAAACACAACTCTGAAACGTCAATACAATACATGTTCGGTTTATTAAAATGTACTCATAAAATTTAAACTAATTGGGAAGTATATCAAATCCTTCGAGGTAACAGACAACTCTGGCTCTATATGCAAGTATACACCAAACGTTATGATTTCCAAAATGCCAAAACCACAAGTTAGTGTCATTAACAGAGGACTGAGGTAGATGTGCTGTTTTGTTCGAAAGGATTAAGTTTCTCAATTATCTCGAAAACCTAATTAGCTTTTAAAAAGGTAACAGCTCATAATTCTCTCATAACATGTTTATTTTCTTGTGACAGTGGTGACAGGATGTGCATATGTGTTTTGGAATAAACGTCAGGGTGTAATATACATTCTAATGGGGGGGTCTTCAAAAAGTTTTAGCAAAAAGTTGGGTAGGTATTCTGTGGGTGGTTTTGTTATAGACTAGCTAATATACTGACGGTTCCGTTTTTGAATTTCTGAATATCGTAATGGAAAGGAAATACCGGCCGAATAAGGTATTTCACATTCGAGTAGTGCGGTCTTATTTATATTTATAATTCTATTGGTTTAATGAACTGGACCCAATGCTCTCCCGAAGTAAGCCTCATTTCAAATCTGTGGAGAATCCTAGTCAAGAATAAGGAAATCAGTTAAATTAATCTTGAAATGAATTTGAAAAGCTGAGGGTACTATCATTTGAAACACAATTCAATGGATTAGAAGTTTCCGGCAGGATGTAGTTGATAAACATGATGAAGAGAGTCGCAGACGAAACGGAGTTTTATTGAATGAATTTCTAATACAACGAAGAAGAAATTAATCAATACCAAAAAGTATGCATGAAGAACAGGTGTATCGGCCGTGGTTTATTTTTGTTTCAATTGTGAATACACAACAAAATGTTCGAAGTATGAGTAACGAACTGTATTAAATAACTGGTCGTCTGACTTCTAGAATATTGAATGCATCTGGGGCTGTAATGGCTAGTAAAAAACGATTTCTTAAGAAAAAAATTTTATTTCCGTTATTTATGGAATATTCTCAAAAATTTTGTACCATTTTGAAATTAGAATTGAACACGCCAACTTTTAAGGTAACTTGTTAAAATTTCGTAGTACATTTTTGTTTACACTACATTCCATTGAATTAGGGTCATGTAAAAATTTTGAGTATGTACTTAGTTGGCCAAAAAAAGTGATATTTTCTTTAAAACTGATGCAGGTGTGTTTACATTTTTGAATGCAATTGTTGGCTGGGTTTTTCAAGGTAACATAACTAAACAAAAATGAGCACTATAAAGACCGTCACAGGGTGACCATTTTTGCGATTTTTTTCGAGTACTTATAACTAACAAAATACATGGCTAAGATTTTTTTTATTATTTTTCTGATAACAGTCACCACCTACCCTATCATCCGTTTTCGTTTCGATTCGACATTGACTTTTGGGGCACCCTGTATAGGTATATGTATAATTCTTCTGGATGTACCTTGGTGATACCAGCTCGTGATGGTGACCGGTAATATTCAGGGATATTTTGATAAGAAGTATAATTAAAATCTGATAAGCTATATCACAAGATTTAGTAAATCAGTTAAAGGGAGCTATGTTCTTCCTCCTTCCTGGGTGTAAAATTCCAGGAAAATCGCTCTTGAATTCAGAAATTATTTGAAAGAAGAGGACCTTCGCTCCTGAACCAATAAAAGGGTTATTTTCTCTAGCACTTATGAAGTAGTTTGAAGAGATAAAATAAATAAAAAAATTAAGCTCCTCCAACTCCTCGAAGTTTGGCTTTGTAAAGAAACTCAAATAGCTAACTTTTTTTTTTTTTTGTATCCGATGGAAATCTTCAAAAAACACTCGGTAAGAATCGGTACCGAGTAGTGTGGAACTCTTACCACACTAAAACCACCGGTGAATCAGGACCAATCTATGAAAGATCGACAAATGATTTTTATTTCTTAATTTTTAAATCGCATTGGGGGTCAGCCATCAGACGAATAGGGGGAATAACATGTAGCATACGAAAACATGCACGTGCCGTAACTATTCGGGACTGGTGGAAGTCTGATCATAGCCTCTCCGTGGCGGCCGCTAGAAACAAGCCTTTTAAAAAAGGTTTGGCTAATATGATCAGGCTGGTTCCTCAGGTTGGCGACAGGTTAATTCCCTGTCCCGTAAAACTTTTGAATTACGAGACCGACAACAAGCCTCGGAAACGGACTGATCACACGACGACAACCAACGCAACGAAAACTGAAAAATGATTTACGAATTTTCTTATGGAACGTACGATCGCTCTATAGAGCTCGAGCTGCTCAGCAGCTAGCCGATGCCCTGTCAAAATATAAAGCTGACATAACAGCTCTTCAAGAAATCAGATGGACAGGGAATGGTGTTCTACAGAAGAAAGAATATGACATATACTATAGCTGTCATACAAAACACCATGTGCTCGGAGTAGGCTTCCTAGTCAGCGAAAAAATGAAGTCTACCATCATCGACTTTAACGCTATAAGCGAAAGGCTATGCACCCTTCGCGTGCGAGGCAAATTTACGAACATCAGCCTCATTAACGTTCACGGACCTACGGAGGAGTCCTCAGACGAAGAAAAAGAGACTTACTACGAACAAATCGAGAGGGCCCTCAATGCCTGTCCAAGGTATGATGTTAAAATCATCCTTGGGGATTTGAACGCAAAAATAGGTCGGGAGCCGGTATTCAGGCATTACGCAGGCACCCATAGTTTGCATGAGAACACTAATGACAATGGACTTTGAGTCTTAAAATTGGAAGCATCGAAAAACATGGTCGTTGGGAGTACCAGGTTCCCGCGTAAAGATATCTACAAAGCCACCTGGGTATCACCTGATGGAGTCACTCTTAACCAAATAGACCACGTGTTGATAGACCGTCGCCACTACTCGAACTTGATGACGGTTCGAACGTACCGAGGTGCCAATATCGACTCGGATCACTATCTTGTTGGTATGGTTTTCCGAGGGCGGATTGCCTTGCGAAGACGCATTGCATCCGCCGATCAGGTTCGAATCAACACGGCTGCCCTGCGCAATGAAAACACCAGTAACACCTTTGGTAATGCGTTCGGACTCGCCCTAGAATCACTTGATTTAGGGAGAGTAAGTCCTGGAGCCAGTATGCTGGGCGTAAATGAGAAGTGGACACGCTTTAAGAATATTGTCATTAGTACTGCCAACTCCATCTTAGGCAGCAGTCGTAAAAATCGGAACGACTGGTTTGATGATGAATGCAAGCTAGCGACTGAACGTAAGAATGTTGCGTACCGAGCAATGCAACAATCTCATAGAACGCGGGCACGCGAAGAGGAATATATAGAGCTCAGAAGAATAGAAAAACGGCTACACAGACAAAAAAAATCAGCCTGGGAGAAGAAATTAATCTGTGAAATTGAAAATAGCCGAGAGCGAGGTCCGCACCAGGCGCGGAAGTTCTACCAATCCGTCCGAAACATGACGCAGTACACACCACGCTGCACATACTGCAAGGACGGAGAGGGAAATCTGATCACCGATCCTGAAAGCATACTGGAGCGATGGGAAGTGTACTTTAATGAATTGCTAAATGGTCAGCTCACTGCAGAAGTGGAGGCTCCACTACTTCAAGAAGAATACTCTATGTTGCCGCCACCAAGCATAGAAGTGGTTGAGAAGGCTATAGGCCGGCTTAAACAGAACAAAGCCCCGGGAGCCGATGGCATACCAGCCGAATTATTCCATCACGGCGGGCCAGCCTTACGTCAAGCAATTCATGATATTATAGTACACGTATGGGAGCAGGAAGAAATGCCAGAAGACTGGCGAAAAGGTTTAATATGCCCCATACATAAGAAGGGAGATGTCACAACGTGCAGCAATTATAGAGGTATCACGTTGTTGAGTACCGCCTATAAGATACTCTCCTCTATCCTACAAGACCGGATAACCCCAGACGCTAAAACCGTTATCGGACAATATCAGTGTGGTTTCATTCCAGGCAAATCAACAACTGATCAGATATTTACCCTTAGGCAGGCGATGGAAAAATGTCTAGAATTTAACATCCCAACATACCATCTGTTTATAGACTTTAAGGCCGCCTATGATAGCATAGCCAGGGTAGAACTTTACAAAGCCATGAGAGAATTCGGCATCCCAAATAAATTGACACGACTATGTAGGTTGACCATGACCAACGTAACAAGCCAAGTAAAAATAGCCGGATTGCTATCCAGACCAATCAACATCTTTAATGGACTCCGACAAGGGGACGGTTTGGCCTGCCTCCTCTTCAACCTGGCGTTGGAGAAAGCAATCCGTGACTCTGGCACGGCAACAAGAGGGACCATCGTCAACAGGTCCAGCCAGTGACTGGCTTACGCAGACGACATCGACATCATCGGAAGAACCGAACAAGCTGTACACGATTCCTTCATCCAGATCGAGCAGGCGGCACAAAATCTGGGGCTGCACATTAGTGAAGGTAAAACAAAGTACATGGTGGTGTCGAATGCGAGAGGAACAGTTGGTCAAACAATCAAGGTTGCGGAGCACGAATTTGAAGTGGTGCAATCTTTTAAATACCTTGGGTCAATAGTAGCAGCCGATAACAATATAGAAGAAGAAATACGCGGGCGGCTTCTCAAATCCAACAGAGCCTACTATAGTCTGTCAAAGCTCTTCAAATCCAGAAATCTCACCATAACTTCAAAACTACTGCTGTACAGGACCATGGTCCTGCCAGTACTCACATATGGATCCGAGACTTGGGTGCTTAGCAAAAGGCACTCCGACCTCTTAGCTGCGTTCGAGAGAAAAGTCTTAAGGAGAATTGTTGGCCCCGTATGTGAGGAAGGACGATTCCGGAGACGGTACAATCATGAACTGTACGCAATCTACCTTGAAGCAGGTATCGTGACAAAAATTAAGCTCGGTAGACTCCGGTGGGCAGGGCACCTAGCTCGCATGAGCGAAGAGGAACCTGCTCGGAAAGTTCTTTGTGGTACATTCTATGGTAGACGACAGCGTGGTAGACCATGCTTGCGCTGGAGAGATGGCGTAGACCAGGACGCCCGAAGCCTTGGGGTGGGCAACTGGATGGCGTCGGCTAGAGACCGGGATAGGTGGAGAGACTTGTTGAAAGAGGCCAGGACCGGAACCCGGTTGTCGAGCCGATGATGATGATTGTGTGATACAGCGTGTTTCTTAACCACTTCTGTAACCATATCAATTTGAAGGTCACGATGTAGATCGCTATTTGTTATATACCAAGGGGCATTTATTATTCCACGAAGGACCTTGCTTTGGAATTTTTGGATGGGTTCAGCATTTGTTTTCTTTGTACAGCCCCATAGTTGGATGCCATATGTCCAAACGGGTTTCAATACTTGCTTATATAACATTAGTTTGTTCTTGATAGATAGGTCAGAGTTCTTTCCTAGTAACCAGTACATTTTTCTGTACTTCAAGTTTAGTTCTTCTCTTTTCTTTTTGATGTGCTCTTTCCATTTAAGCTTTGCATCCAAATTCATTCCAAGGTATTTGGCGGTATTGGAGTAAGGTATTTCTGTACTCTTTATAAATATTGGAACATTGTTTATGTTTTTGTTTGTAAAGTTTATATGCGTCGATTTTGTTTCGTTTAATTTGATACGCTATTTCTGCGTCCAGTCACTAACTTCATCGACTGCATTTTGTAATTTTTGTGTAGCCTTCGTAACGGATTTATCTGGCACCAATATTGCACTATCATCAGCAAAGGTCGCCATGATAGCGTTGATGTCCACTGGAATATCCCTTGTATATAACAGATAAAGGGTTGGTCCTAGGACACTTCCTTGTGGTACACCGGCTTCAATTTTCTTAAGTTCCGAGTAATTTTGGTCGTACCGTACTCTAGAGAGTCAGTTCGTAATGTAGGATTTCAGTATTTCGTAGTACTGCCTGGGAAGGTCCCTATGTAGTTTGTAGTTTTTGTCAAAAGCTTGAGCAACATCTAAGCAGAGCATACTTGTTTTTCTTCAAGTGCCTTTTCCACAACATCCGTAATTCGATGCACTTGGTCTATCGTCGAATGTTTATTTCTAAATCCAAATTGATGGCTTGGAATTAGTCTTCTTTCTTCAATTATTTTGCTAAGCCTTTTCAGTAGCAGTTTTTCAAAAACTTTTGCCATGATTGGTATAAGCGATATTGGTCTGTAAGATGTTACTTCTGTTGGTGGCTTACCTTGTTTAGGTATAACAATGACTTCTGCAATTTTCTTACTTCTTTGAGCGTGACAAAAGGTATTTCACATTCGTCGTTTCTGTCAACAAACTATAAGAGATCTGTAGCTGTGTTAATTAGTTAAAAACAGCTACAAATAGCTAACTGAAGCCGTTTTCGTCAAACCGGGTCGAATTGGTAGCACTAGGTCTTAGTTAGAAGGTGTTTACTTAAAACCTAGATATATTGGATTAAAATTATTGATATAAATTTTGAAAAGGTAACAAATGTTATTACAAAAATCAATATGACATGACTTTGCCATTTGAATAATTGACAAAGGTTGATAAAAAATCAATAGAATTATAATTTTGATACAAGTTTCTTACATCTAGTTTATATTCTTTAGAATAGATATTTGCTAAAAGTTTCCTGATAGTATTTGTTGTCTATAGGCAAGTTCAATTTTGTAAAATTGAAATATTTTGGTACATCCACTGTATTCAGTAGTTTTTTATCTGAAAGCTAATCATTTTTATCTACCGGATACTGCCACTCTGTTCCAAATCGATGCTTTTGTAACACTATACAGATTTTGAATCAAACTTCCTAATTTTAGAGACATACCTTTTCCATATAAGTTGTACCACAGCAGTGGCGTGGCGTGGATAATTTTAAAAGGGAACCCGTTATAAAATTTTGTCACCTGTAAGAATGAAAAAAAAATCTTAGAACCTTAAAAACAACATTTCTAGTAAAGATATGGTATCTAAAAATGCATTCCACATTGACTTAGCAAAAAATGTGTAGCTATATTTTTTATACTTCAAGACATTAATATTTCAATCAACAATGAGCTTGAAACATAATAAAAAAGGACCTCCTTTTAGACACCACCCCCTTCGTCGGACATAACTGCGGCACCTTCCTAGGAATGTTCTATTAACTTTTCCTTGCAATCATATGTGTCAAGAATATAAAATATATGATGGGACAACTTATCTGCATTCAGACTCGTCCTAACATTAAAAAATACAAGATATCTTTTTTTTATTCCATTCTCTGACAAGAACCGGAATATGGCACTCCGTTGTCCCCTATGACTCAAATCTGATGTTTCGTCGATCATAATCGACACGAACCGAGCTTCTATGATTTCTGTTTTAATTTCAGATTTAATAACAGCCGCGATACTATGTATCAAGTCATTTTGAATATCGTTACCCTATAACACTACTCTAAATAGGATTCCATTAAAGTGTCATAGGTACTTATATGTTGATTTCCCTTACACATAAGAAATCAATTTCTGTGTGAAGATTTTGATCCCTCGCCAGATTTTGCGTTCCTAAACACCCAACAAAAATTTATTTTTCTTTGACAGGGATCAAAATCTTTAAATCCATTTTTAAAGAGGGATTTACACCAAACAAAAAATTTCGATCTGGGATCGAAATCCCTGGTGTGTAAACGAAAGAAGGATAAAATATAAACTATCAACTATCCTTACTAAAATTATTTGGTTTCTCCGATAGGTAATCTGTTAAACAGCAATCTACATTTATGAAAGACATTTCCAAGACAAAATCTAGAGCTGCACTAAAATTAAGCAGCTAAATTTTTGTTATCACTATAGTGGGTAATAAAAGGAATTAAATCTTCACTTTAACATCTAACTTTTCACTATTTTTAATTAAGTTCAAATTGGCTTTTCAAAACACTAGATTTATTTGAAGTTATTTAACCTGTGCAACTCAGTCTTTTATTGAATGCCAATTGAATCTAGATTTAAATTCCTATTAAAAAAAAAGCAAATGCATTTTATTTGTCTAGAGTATCGATATGCTAAATTTACACTGCTGACAAATTTCCATAATATTCTACCATGATTTATTTCATAATTCAACATTATCACAGTAATTTTGTAAAAATATCAATCGTGCATTTTACATTAGCATACAAATCAAAATCAAATTCAAAATCAAGAATCAACAATATCCACATGCCATATTTATATTTATATGGCATACTCGTATTAAAGAAAAAAAAACAAATAAGTCGAAGAACACCGTCTTATTTCTTACATAAGGTTGAAAAAAGGCGAGCACCTGAACTCCTGCAATGTATTATCTTCCTACTGAAATGCAATGCTAATTGCTAAAGGGAGAATAAAATACAAATAATTCCAACTCCTACAGGTATACATCGAAAATTTTATAAGACGGAATGTAGCGTCTTATTTTTTGAATATGTTGGCCAAAGAGGATCCGAAAAACAATGCTTGGGGAAGAAAGGGATATAACACAAATAAATAAGACGGTGATTGAAAGGTTTACGTCAGAGTATTTTTGTGACTCTCTTGGTTAATGTTGGTTGTGGATTGTGGAATGTGTTTGGATAAAGTATAAGATACAAACGAGAGGCAGAATGTTTGTTTGGTAAATTGTGTATTTGTGTATTTGTGGATTTTCTAAAAGGGAAGACGATAGGAATCGTGTTATATGGACGCCACGCCACTGTACCACAGTAACCCGCAACCTTCAGGTCTAAAAAAAATGCATAGCTTTTTAATATCCATTCATTTAGGCGTTTCAACAATACTCCCGTAAAAATTTTGTAGCTCGTACTAAAAAATGCGATACCTACATACCCCTATAATTTACGGAGGCTGTTTGAAAAGGGGAAACAGATAGCGAGAGTAAGACCATGACTAAACAGGGTTTTAAGAACCGAGATTAAGAATGGTTTTTGTTGCTTTAAATCTTTCCATAACCTTCCCTTCCCTTTTCCACAGGATTAACTCATTTTCCATGTTTGTCTTAATTTCTAGATACTCCACATATTGTTCTAGGGAGCTACATCGATCTTCTACCAATTTGAGTTGCACTTGAAGTATTAAGTAGATTCCAAACAATCATTTTGATCGAAATTAGTTCTGTCGTTAACGAGATAGTCAAACATTAAAAAAATGGTTCTGCGACAGATTTCTTGTACTTTTATACGAAGAACTATTTTTAACAAAATCGTTAGAACCGTTTTTTATTAATATGCTTTTTCTAACATTTATATAATACATAAGTAATCACAAATCAATTCCAATTGATTCATCATTTACTGCAGTGCATTTCCTTTTTGTCTAGCAAAAAACCGTCACATCGGCCCGCGGATTTTTGTTTCATGAATTATAAAATAAATACTTAGATGTCGTCCAAATTTTAAGACTGAAAATAACTAAATCTTCTACTTCTAACTATCGTCCCATTGCACTTTCCCTTCAGCTAAAGAAATATGTACCTTGTTGAGCTAAAGCTTCTCAATGGCCGGCAGAATGGGTTTCGTAGCAATATCTTTACATCGTTTTGGAGAAACTAAGATTATTGCACTTGATGTTTCAAAAGCATTTAATAGAGTTTTGCATCAAGCTTATCGAAAATGCTTGCATTTGGTATTGATGAATATCTTCTTCATTGGCTTAGAAACTATCTTTCGAACCTCTCAATTCAAGTTGCTTTGGAATAAATAATAAATGCTGGTGTGCCACAGGGCTCCGTTTTCTTTCAGACTCTCTTTCTCACATTCATCAATGATCGTTTGTTAGAAACTACTAATTATTATGCTCACACCAGTACTCTTAGCTTCTCATATTCATTTCTATGTGCACGCCTTTGTTCTTGTGGATTAAGAATAGCAGCGAGAAAAAAAAACAGAAAACAGAATAGCTCTCAGTTCTCGGTATGTGCATCACAGACTACCTTGTGTGTAATGACCACATATTCGGTGCAGCCAAAAACGCTGCCAAGTGTTAGATTCCTTTTGACGATGCAAGAAATTTTTTACCCCCTCTGATCTGCCTGTAATCTATAAGGTATATATTTTTTGTCCAAGAGCTCGGGTATAATTCCCATATTTGATCAGGTGCTCCAATAACCCACTTGAGTCTCTTGGATAGAATCCAAAAAAGAGCTTTAAAAATGATAGGTGAAGTATAACACACACGTTTGAATCTCTCAAGCCCAGCCGCAATGTTTCTGTCTTTCACTTAAGGTGGCGCTACAGTTCGGGTGGACATACAATAGTACACAGAATCTTCAAAGCCGTTGCCGATGTTAACAAGCCTTTTCATCCGTATTGCAGGTACCATTAGTTTTCGAGTTATCTACCAAGTTTTGAGAAAAAAGCTTCAAGCCATTTAGCTTTCTGGTCAAAGTTCACACGGACAGACAGAATTGCTAGACACAATTTTTGTATCCTCCAAAATCGTAATGTAAATTTTTGAACAAAATCGCAAGTTCGATTTTTTGCAAATGCAATGGTTTTGGCAATGGATAATGGTTTCCATTAATCAAATAAATTTATTGGTGTCGTAATTTGCATGAATCCGGATTGAATCGAATCAAAATACGATTCAGTTAAAAGCCATGTTTTTCTCAATACTCAAATGATCACCTACATACATGAATATCTAGACATGACACAAACCCCTTTCCCGAAGTAATTATTTTTAAGTTATTATTAAGTTTTTTTTAGATTTTCATTTGTAGCTAACTTTCTTTCCTTTGTGCTTTTGTCCTGCATTATTCCGACAAATGGAAAATATAAAAGCAGTCTTCGGTATCAAGACCGATTCTAAAATTTGGTTTCGGACAGGACTGCTCTAAGAAAATTAATTTGTGTAAAATGAAATGAAACGTAAAAACGTAGCTAGATTTATGCGATTATATGTATGATGTATGGTTATTATATATGTATGTAAATCCAAAACTCATCACTTCATGTAATAATTGAATTATGATGATTGAATTAATTTAGGAATGTATACAATTATAGGCAGGCTAGCATTGAATTATAGTATTTTATAAATTCTTACATTAGGTCCAATGCAAGAATTTGATAATTCATGAATCCTTGTAGATTCTTTTGTTTGTACTTCTCCTTTAACTGGTCATATAATAGAATTTTAGGTACTACTGGGCAATTACAAGAAATTGAACCCGATGTTAAAAACGAACATAAAACTTGATAGAACTTCATAATGTACGATACAGAACACGAACAAATGGCGCCATGTGCGGTCTAAGACGACTGAAGCTATTATTTTTTCAAACTTAAAACATACGGTTTTTATGTGATGATTAGCTGATAGAGGGGTTATTGACATTGGGGGCATTCACTAATGTAGTTACTACGTAGTCAAAATTCAACTAGCTCTTAGGATGCAAAATTGCACTATACAAAGCTAGTCAATCCTAAATTATCATACTAAAGACAGATGTAAGCATATGAAATAAGAAACATTTATTTTTTTTAATAATTTTGTTTTTTAAGTTTAAATATAGGATATATTCCTGGAACTATGGGTGCGATAGGTGGGTGCCACACCCATATCAAATAGCTGGCCAAGTATTTACAAAGTAGGTACATTGAATATATATATATTTTAAGAAATACGCTTACATATTAATTTCCTTAACAATAGTTTTTGATCATCGAGCTGTCTCAATCGATATTTATGTAGACGCCCCTGGTCGACTACATGATGCGAGAGTTTCCAGAAATAGTCCTCTTTCTAAACAATTGACCTAATTGTTACCCGCTGACTATCATCTTACAGGAGATGCTGCCTACCCTCTAGGTCAAAATTTAATAACACTGTTTCGTGAAAAGGGACACCTATTCGAGAAGAAAATTAACTTTAACACATGCCTGAGCAGTGCCAGAATAACTATAGACTGAACTTTTGGTTTCCTGAAAGGAACATTCCAAACAAAAACAAAACAAATACAAAAACAAAACAAAAAACAAATACAAAAACAAAAACAAAAACAAAAACAAAAACAAAAACAAAAACAAAAACAAAAACAAAAACAAAAACAAAAACAAAAACAAAAACAAAAACAAAAACAAAAACAAAAACAAAAACAAAAACAAAAACAAAAACAAAAACAAAAACAAAAACAAAAACAAAAACAAAAACAAAAACAAAAACAAAAACAAAAACAAAAACAAAAACAAAAACAAAAACAAAAACAAAAACAAAAACAAAAACAAAAACAAAAACAAAAACAAAAACAAAAACAAAAACAAAAACAAAAACAAAAACAAAAACAAAAACAAAAACAAAAACAAAAACAAAAACAAAAACAAAAACAAAAACAAAAACAAAAACAAAAACAAAAACAAAAACAAAAACAAAAACAAAAACAAAAACAAAAACAAAAACAAAAACAAAAACAAAAACAAAAACAAAAACAAAAACAAAAACAAAAACAAAAACAAAAACAAAAACAAAAACAAAAACAAAAACAAAAACAAAAACAAAAACAAAAACAAAAACAAAAACAAAAACAAAAACAAAAACAAAAACAAAAACAAAAACAAAAACAAAAACAAAAACAAAAACAAAAACAAAAACAAAAACAAAAACAAAAACAAAAACAAAAACAAAAACAAAAACAAAAACAAAAACAAAAACAAAAACAAAAACAAAAACAAAAACAAAAACAAAAACAAAAACAAAAACAAAAACAAAAACAAAAACAAAAACAAAAACAAAAACAAAAACAAAAACAAAAACAAAAACAAAAACAAAAACAAAAACAAAAACAAAAACAAAAACAAAGACAAAAACAAAAACAAAAACAAAAACAAAAACAAAAACAAAAACAAAAACAAAAACAAAAAGAAAAACAAAAACTAGGAATTTTAAAAACGAATGTTATTAGAAAAAACTGCTCATAAGGATAAAA
Source organism: Chrysotoxum bicinctum (assembly GCA_911387755.1). NCBI lineage: Eukaryota > Metazoa > Arthropoda > Insecta > Diptera > Syrphidae > Chrysotoxum > Chrysotoxum bicinctum. The sequence goes on along the minus strand of OU426988.1, from coordinate 22,263,812 downwards.
TTTATTTTTTATCTCTTTTAGTAGTAAGAGATAAAAACAGAATGCTATGCAAATAAGAATTTATGCAAGAACAAACATTATAAGTCGTTGTAGTGGTTTCTTCAAAAAAATAAGATTTAATATACAAAATTCTTAAAACATTTTTAAGAAAAAAATTTGGTACGCCAACTTAAAGTGTTTATGGGTAAAAATTAGAATACTGAGCCGTTTTTCAGATATCGAATTTTCCAAAAAAAAATGTTCATTTTTTTTAATTCAAAAAATATTTTTCAAACTTTTTAGAAAAAATTCATTAAAATTCGTTATGTCGAAAGTGAAAAATTCGATATTTGAAAAAATAGTTCTTAGTAGGTACAGTACTCGTAGGTAATGTCTTAAAATTTTTTTTATTAAATTAAAGATCTAAAAAATAAATCGAAAGAAAAAAATTTTATCAAAATTCTTGGCGGGCACCGTTTTCGAGAAAAATTCGATTTTCGAAAACCGTTTTTTAACATTTGTATCGTGGATACCGTTATTTTTAGGTAAAATACGATTTTCTTGTAGATTATATTGAGAAACTTTTATTAAGAAACTTTTTTTAAAAATCCAGATTTTTTTTTTTTTTAATTTGAATACACAATTCTAAAAAAAATTTCGGGGAGCCTTAGGATAACAAAATAAAATGCACGACTGGGTCGCACGAACTTGCTCCTATGTAATAGACTAGGAATTTTAAAAACGAATGTTATTAGAGAAAACTGTTCATAAGGATAAAATTAATTTTTTAAATTGTTTTAGAGAAAAAAACAGAATGCTATGCAAATATGAATTTATTTTATACAAGAACAAAAATTATAGTGGATTCTTAAAAAAAAAGCTTTTATATACAAAATTTTGGTATGCTAACTTTAAGTTTTTATTACTGTACGAATGAAAATTAAATTTCCAAAAACAAATATTGCACCGTTTTTGAAATATCGAATTTTCCAAAAAAAAAATGATTTTTTTTTTTTCAAAAATTCAAAAAATCTTTTTTTTTTAAGTTTTGAAATGCAATGGATTTTAAAATTTTTAGAATCATCTCTATAAGAAATTTCATTAAAATCCGTCATGTCGATAATGAGTAATTCAAAATTTAAAAAAATAGTTCTATGGTAGGTACAAGCTGTAATATCTTAATTTTAAATTTTTTTTGTATTAAATTAAAGATCGTTAAAATTAATTCAAACAAAAAAAATTTATCAAAATTCTAGGCTCCGTTTTCGAGAAAAATACGATTTTTGAAAGTCATTTTTTGACATTTGTATGGTGGGTGCCTTTATTTCTAGGTAAAATAAAACTTTTTTTCATACATCTTGTAAACTATGTTGATAAACTTTTATTTATCAAGTTTGAAAAAAATCTAATGTAAGGTTTTCGAAATATTGAGTTTTGAAAAAAAAATTTGAAATTTTTTTAAAAATCCAAAACAAATTTTTTTGAAAATTTTAATACATAATTCTATTTAATTTTTTGGGGAGCTTTAGCACAAAAAAATTATCAAAATCCGTTGTACCGTTTTTGAGAAAATCAAAAACTAAAAAAATGGTTCTTTGGGGGTATCCTCAATATCCATTTTTCGTAAAAATTTTTTCATTCAGTACATAGCTTTAACTAAATCAAATTTTTTTGTATCTTTTTTTTCAAATCTGTCGTGCAGTTTTTGAGAAAAAAAAATATTTACAAAATTTCGTAAGAAATTCGTATGGCAGGTACCGTTATTTTTGGTCTTAAAAAAAATGAAAAAAACGTGTGCGGGGGGGGGGGGGGGGAATTAAAAATGATATCTACCAAGTTTGAAGAAAATCGGCCGAGCCGTTTAGGCTGTAGTCGAACCGACAGACAGACAGACAGACAGACAGACCGACAGACCGACAGACAGACAGACAGAATTGCGAGACTCACTTTTTTAGTCTTCTCTATCATCGTAATGTCAACTTTGATCAAAATCTCGAGTTCGATTTTTTTTACGAATGCATATAACTTGCCTTATACTCGTAGTACCTATGTATAAGTCGCAAGTAAAAATGATCAAAATCGGTTGCACCGTTTTTGAGAAAATCAAAAACAAAGCTCTACAAGTATTATTACGACAAGTTCAAAGTCCTACACCTTGCTTCGAAAAATGAATTTATCATGTTTCAGGAATTACAATCTTGAAAATAGTTCGCGACTTCAGCATATAAAGGGTTGAAATATTCGTCATAAAACTGTGACTAGATTGATTGCCTTGCTGGTCAAATAGTAGTAGTAGTAGTAGTAGTAGTGATTTATTTGATTCAATAATTTCAGTATTTGGTACAAAATTCACAATAGAGCATTGGCTTTTGCCGTCAGCCGAGAATGAGTGTGTTCTTTAAATAAAAAATAATGTATATGTAAGTGAAGTTTAAAGACTGTTTTTAGCCATCTAGTTTTACCATTAAGAAAATATATAGATATTTATTTAGAATGCTTCATTTATAATTTGTTGCCGGTATTTTAGTGCAGTTTTTACGAAGTTATATAGAAGACTCCAGTTTTCTCCGTTTAAGATTTGCAGGATTTCGTCCAACGACAGTGTATTTTTGTCCCAGATTGCTCTTCTTATTGGGCTAAGTATGGGGCAGGAACCCACGAGGTGTTGTACATCTTCCCTTACTCTTAAGTTGCACAAAGTGCACTCCACATCTGTTTCATTGATGTATGGCAGGTAATTTAAGTATAGTAATTCTCCCCTGGTTTTAAAAATGGTAGATATCATATCTAGGTTAAATCTATCATCAAAATAGTTCTTCGGACCAAGGTCATGCTGCAGTAGTCTGTATGTTGTTCTTGACTGGCTTTGTTCGCTTTGGCTCTTAAATTCATTTCGTGTAGACTCTTCTATTTTTGATATTAGATCTTGTATCTTACTCCTTGAGAGCACTTCATTATTATATCCTAAAATGACGCTGTGGACGCTGCTTAGCCTAGCCCATTCATTAAAAAATTGCAGATTTCCTCTTTGGAGATACTTCAGCACTTTGTGAGGGAGACGGTTACTCGATAGTGCCATGACTTTCTGGATGTAGCTGAAATGAAGTTCGAGAGTGTGTATATAAAGTGGTGGTAGACCTGTTTCCAGATGTACCATGTAGTTTGGAGTGTTGTATGGTAGTCTGAAGATTTTTTTGACAAAATATCTTAGGAGTTGTTCCACCTCATCATATTGGTATATCCCCCAGACTTGTGCCGCATAGCACATTATGGATCTCATAACTGCATCAAAAATTTTATACTTCGAGCTCGGATGGATATTCCTCTTGCTCAACACTCCATTCCAGGTACTATTAATCGCGCGTTTTGATTCTTTTAGTTTTTCCTGCAAATGTTTTTTGAAGGACAGTTGTGGCGTCATGAGTACACCAAGATATTTATACTCCTTAACTATTTCGAGATCTTCATTGTTCCAAGTCCATTTTTCGTTTCCAGCAAATCGTCCTCGTCCGTTGCGAAAAATCATGATTTTCGATTTGCTCGTATTGAGTTGAAGATTCCATAAGTAGCAATATTGCTGAAGTTTATTGATCATCAACTGCATCATGTTAGGGCTCTCTGCTAGTATGACAATGTCATCAGCGTATAGAAGCAATTTTATTGCAAGACCATCAAACATTATACCACCAGGTAGGAAATCTTTGAGGTCATCAAGAAAAATGGAGAAAAGTACTGGGCTCAGAAGGCATCCCTGCTTGACTCCTGTTTTCGTCTGAAACCAACTAGACAAAGTGTTTCCATCCCATACCGCCGTAAAATTATCCTCATATAGATTCTGCAATACCTTGAGCATTTTCGTTGACATCCCTAGGTTACTCAGTTTAAAAAATAGAGCTTTCCTATCTATCGAATCGAAGGCAGCCTTGAAGTCTACGAAGAATGCGTATAGTTTCTTTCCTCTGTCCAGGAACGACTGCACAATGCCAGTAAGGGAGAAAATATTGTCCACGGTGGAGTAGTCTTTTCGGAAACCCGCTTGGAACTCACTGAGTAGATCGTTATCTCGGATCCAGTTCGTCAGTCTCTCCAACATAATCCCAGTAAATATTTTTGCCACTGTATTGAGGAACGAGATTCCTCTGTAATTGCTTGGATCTTTTGGGTCACCCTTCTTTAGTAAAGGAAATATTATATTTTTTTTGAAGCTTTCCGGTGCCTTTCCAAAATTAAAAATAGAGTTGTAAGCCTTTGTAAGCTCTTCTAGGAAACTTTCGGTTGAATTTATGAAGAATTCATATGGAATACGGTCTTCACCAGGAGCTTTGTTAGTGTTGCAACGGGAAATTACTCTGCTTACATCTTGTGCAGTTATTGGGCGATCTAGCTCTTCTACTTCCAAAAATGGCAGCGCAAAGTGAAGTTGGTTTTCATTGAGAGTGTTATTCAGGAGTTTCTCGAAATGGGTTGCTAACATAGGAGTATCAACTTTTATATTCTGCCCCAGTGTTATGCCGTTTATTGTCTTCACGATCTTCCAGAAGGACCTGCTATCGTTAACATCCTTTAGTTTCGATGCCAGTGTGAGAGTGTATGCTTTTTGTTTTTGTTCGCAAAGCGTTTTGTACTTTTTGTTTGCTTCTTGGTATAGATATTTCGTGTTTGTGGTTCCAGTTTTTTTCAGCATCCTTAAGAATGCAAACGACTTTTTTCTGGCTGCTTCGCATTCCCAGTCATACCAAGGCTGTTTTCCCTTTTCCCTTTGTCTCGATTGGAGTGGTCTTGCGGCTTTGACTATACAGGTTGTTAGCTCGTCTGTTCCGTTGATGGTTTCGATCAATCTCTGATTTACTAGCATAAGTTCTTCATCTAGGTTTGATCTGTATCTCTCTTTTATTTTTTCTCTCCATTGGAGTTTTGGTAATAGATAACTACGATCGATGGTGTTGCCCTTATCAGAGCTATATATCATATTTGAAGATATTGGTTGGTGATCTGAATGAGTTAAATCATTCACCTTAAAATCATCGATACACTCAAGCCATTTCCCTTTAATGAAGCAGTAATCTATCGTTGAGCACGCAGCACCCCTAATAAAAGTTAAATTTCCTTCTTTATCACTTTTTGAGCGACCGTTTAGCATTGTTAGTCCGATAGTTTCACACATTTCTATAATTTTTTTGCCATTTCCGTCGATTTTTTTATCAGTTGCTGCCCTTAATTCTGCAAACATTTCTGCTTGTCTCCCTTCGTTGATAATTATTTGGTTGTCTCCAACCCTACCATTGAAGTCTCCCATAAGCATAATATTTTCTTTCTCAAATTCCAACAAGAAGTTATATAAGCTGGTGAAATCATCCATCCATTTGTTGCAGTTTAAGTATACTGGTATTATAAACATTTTTCCTCCTTTGCTAACAATTTCGATTAATTCTCTGTCCATTATATTTACAAAGTTACATTTGAGTACATTCTTCAATACTTTCTTAACACCATACAAAAAACCTCCACTAGCCCTCCCCTGCACGGACGATCTCACTGCTGGTATCCAGAGTAGTTCGTAATGTTGAAAGAAGTTATCGAAACGTTCCATATTCTTATCTACATAAGTTTCATGCAACATAAAAATATCATATTTATTTATAAATTGAAAAAAATCATAAAATAATATTTTATTGGCTAATCCTGCTACGTTAAATGATAAAATACTTAAATATTTGTTTGAATTACTAATATTAATTTTATTTCTACAACGACTGACGGCATTACAATTAAATACGCTGAACGTGTTCATCGAGACTCCCATCTTGTGTTCGGCTGAACTGACTGCAACTTGCGTTTCCACCATAGTTTGACATTTCTCGATTGTTACTTAGCAGCTGTTCAACTGTCATCCCGTCTTCTTGATCGCACGTCAATCTATTGTTTACATCCAGATAATAGTTTTTTCCGTGGATTTGGAGTTTGTCTCCACGAAGTTGTATTTTAATATTTGGATTTTTTGACATAATTTGTTCCTTTACTTTAATAATTTGTCTTCGCTTTTCGCGCGCCGCAAAAGGATAATCTTTGTGAATCGAAATACCAGTCCCCTTGAGTTTACTTGCGGCTTGCAACATGTGACTAACGTGTTCTCTATTTTGAAACTCAATTAAAACATTTCCAACATTTGCTCTTGTAGATCTAATTTCTTTCGTTGATGCAACAATTGCGGGATTATGATTCTCTAGCAGATCCATGCAGATTGATTTTGCTTTCTCAGCGGCGACTTCTCCGTTCTCAACAGGTATGTGAACCACTATGTTTTTTTCATTGGTTTTACTTGAAAGCCACTCTACTTGCTTCTCAAGAGACATGCAGCGGTTCTCCATTGTCTGCAGTTGAGTTTGAAGATTGGCATTTTCTTTTTTTAACAAATGCAATTGTGCCCCGATTCCTTCGAGATCAGATTTTGTTGCCAAAAGCTTCATCTTTGCATCCAAAGTTGTTGATATGGACTCGCAGATCATGGTTTTTAAGTCATTTACAGACAGATTACTGATCGCCATTTCCCCCGATCCTCCCCGTTGCTTTACTGGTGGGAATGTGGGCGAGGTGTCGTGCAGCCCCCGTTTCGGTTGTTGAGTGGTATTAGTGAAAAATTCCAAGCCTTTGTTCGGTGGCGGTGTTCGGTTCATTTTAAATATTTCAAATCTCCAAAACTGCGATTTCACTTACAGTATCAAATATTTTCGACTTACCCTTGCAAGGATATAAGTTTAAGTTTCAGTTGGCGTACTTAAGCGAATTTATTTCGACACTTTAAGAAGTATTTTGTTTATAAACTACGGAGCTCAGTTTCAAACACTTGATCCACTTTACTCACACACTCTCCAAACTTGCTGGTCAAATAATTTCTGATAGGTTAGTAGTATTACGCTGATAGCAGCGTATTATGGATGTGATTTTATTTTGAATTTGGAGTTTCAAAACTAAAATCTATTTCGTGCAGCCTGACCATTCCTGGACCTAATACAATTTTTTCTGCATGACTTCTTCAGATAGAATACACGGTGGCATTATTGTTCTAATGTACGCTAGATGTATTCTTAATATCGTTCGGAATGCCTGTGGAGAACCAGTTTAAATAAAAATGATAAAGTTAGGTGTATTGTGCGGCAGGCCAAAGGATTTGGGCATGCTTTGTACAATAGTGCATTACTGATTTTATGGCTACATCGTGAATTTGTATTTTACTGAGTGTTTCACAAATTAGTTCCTTACAAATTTAGACCACGTTGAATTTTCTTATATTGATAGCAGTTTTGTTCAATGATCTGTCGAAGACATATTAAATGTGAAAATAACGCCGAGATATTTATATCTCTCCATTGTTGAAGTACCATTTTTTAGCTGCTGCCCTTCTGCCTCCATTTCTATAAATTACTGTTTCTATCTACTGAAGTTCTCAATAAACGTATGTAGTATAATAGGATTAGCAGGAACAGAACTTTAATATGCAAACCATTTTGAATTTTGTGAACAAAGAAGTCATAGTTTCTGAGCTGGGCATGTATTTTCCCGATTAGTGAAATCCTTGCGTTTTTTATTGAACTCATTTAAAATACCATCAACACCTGGTGTCTTATTTTCCTTTGCTCATCTTATAGCAGAGATCACTTCTTTGAGTTCAATTTTGTTGTCAAATATTGGAAGTTGAACGGTTTCCAGAAGTGGCATGTGCAACGAGAAGTAAATTTAATCGTTTATCGAATCTCCAAGAATTTCCTTTACTATTTTCCACCATTTTTCCGAAGTAATAGTTAAAAGTTTCTGAGAAATATGAACATATTTATTTTATTTTATTACCGGCCTAAATAATTAAAGTTTTAAGGAAATAAGGAGCCAATCATTTGTGTTCTTCCTGCACGCCTTAAATCCCAAGGCACTCACTTTCTACCCTTCGAACTCATGCTCACGGGGATAAAATATTATTTGGATTATTATTATACAAAAATCTTTCGTTTAGTGTGGATCAATTCAGAATCAACACAATATGCCGAACATAAGATATGACTCGAGCAAAGCTGAGAAAACTAACCATTGATTGCTGTTTTTCAAAACACTGCTCCAATAATAGGAAGAATAATGAAAATATTTCTCAGCTTGACTCAAGCTGTAGTGGGAAAAAGTAGTTTTCAAAATTGAAGTATAAATGTTATGACCTCAAATGGAAATTAAAAATCTGCAATGGGCACACGCATCAAACGCATCCCATCAGCTTCTTCAACTCCTCATTATTTGTTATACATCCCTGTTGTGTGGTACATGTTGTACCTTAAGAAGAGACATAACAACCTCCTCTGTACATCTGCATACGATTGCTGGATAGTGCGAACGAAATTCCCAATATCTATGCAATTCAAAATGAAAATAGATGGATGCCTATGTCTATGTCTGGGCACACTGGGATGCCAATATCATTTCGACAGACCAAACCACACCAATGAATGTACGCAACAAAAGTCAATAGGATGTTTTACAATAAACAAACATGCACCAGCTTTTGCATAGTTCCTGGCAATCCTTTGTGTTTCCATTCAAGTGCATCAATACGGATGGACACGTTTCTACTCTCCCGTTGCAAACAAGCAACTGCTCTTCAGCTGTATAATCTTGACAAACATTTTATCATTTGAGGTTATCCTTCGCCTCCTTTTCTCGGAAGCAAGTAAAAGGAAGGATATTATTTAATCCCGACTCAGTTTCGATTTCTTCCGGAAGTCAAATCTGAAACCTATTTCGTAACAATTTTTTTTTCAATCTGCTTTCTTAAAAATAACTTAATTTCGAAAAAAAAATTCATTTTAGGAAATGTACCCACCTGCATGTAGGTAAATAAATTCGACAACGTATACGAAGACGATAAAAAGCGCTCGATGGGTCACACGAACTTGCTCTTTTATACAAATGGAGGATACAAAAAAACTTGAGGGGAAGTCGTGGCGCGATGGTTGTGTGCTCGCCTGTCAACCTCATGATCACAGGTTCGATCCCTGCCGTCGTCTATGTCGTTTTAATTCCATTAAAATCTAAAAATTGTCATCAATGGGTTGCTGGTTTACTCATTACATGTTGTTCCGGCATAACACTAACAACCAGCCTTATTTTGACATTCGATTTCATTAGAAAGTATGTCGAATTCAAATAATTTCTATTTTGAGATTCGAAAGTTCACCTTATCAATGGAAAGTTCATTTATCTTTCAAAAACTAAGCAAATTTTCACTTTCGAATCGTTCGAAAGAAATGTCATTTCATTCTCGTTCAATTTTTTCTGGCGAATAGATTCATAAAACATGTAAGTTTAGTATAATTTTAGTAGTATTGGATGCATAAAATGGATGTGATGCATCCATTATCCTTCTCCTATACAACTGCTCCTCACCGTTTTCTCTTTTCATACATAAAACAAATGCCATTTTGAATTTTTAACGTCTGGCTTCAATTTATCAATTATTTTCATAAAACAATTTACAAATGGTAGTTCAAAATTCAAGTGTGACCAGATTTGTGTAAATTAAGTGGCTTTGAAGTTGCCTTCTTTTTTTGTTTATCAATTTGGAAAACAAAATTAGTTTACATGAAAATTAAAACATACGAGTAGATCAAGTATTTTATTATTCAGGGAAGTTTTACCCTGATTTAACATCTTTTTGATATCAATAAACTTACCATACTGTTTTCTTAATGCTCCAAAATTTGAAAATGTCAGTTTTTATTGATGTATTCAAATTCAAACTTCACCGGGCCGTTAGCATCACTTATCTTTACTTTATTTTTCTTAAATAATAAAGTTTTATTTTTAGACCATATTTTTTTTTGAAATAAAAATTATCAAAAAAAAAAACAGCTTGGTCATACTAAATCAGATAGAAATGTCAGTAAATTTCAAACAGCTGATTTCGAAAATGAATTTAATTGAGGTTCATTTTATGCAATCATTCCACAATGAACATTTTTCGTTCGAATATCAAAATATGGATAGTTCATTCGAATGAAAGTATCTATTCTATCGAATTAGCTATTCGTTCGAATCTCAAAATAAGGCTGAACATGTAATTGAGTTAAACTAGTATGCCCAACAAGGATGAATACGAATAAAAGAATAATGCGAATTATAAGTAGGTGACATTGAAATAAGACACGGCATTTCTCCGCTTTAGTTCAGCCGCCATCCCTGGAGATACAAAAATCTGAGACAGCCACCTTCAGTCTCAGAACATCGTGCCACACATCTTTCCTATTCTTCTTTCTCTTCATTAACTTCACGCCCGCGCTGTGTTGAAACATTTAAAGGGTAATCATAATCCCTAAAGCGCGGGTAGATTATAAAAAAAAAAATAACAATGCCCTGAGCAATACAAATACCAATTAATGCAAGAACAAAATTTAAAATGATAACGGTTTTTTATAACAATAATTCATTATATATAAAGTGTTTTCCAATTGGCGAGGTGGCGAGGGTAGATTTTGGCAGCCATGTTCTTTTGAGGACATTCGTCATCTCTGTTTATTATTCAGTAACTGTCCATTTTATGGTAGGCCTTGTGGCCCTCCACAATCGAGTTTTCAACGTTTGGTGACCAAATTTGAAATGACCGGCTCGGTAATCAATTAGCCAATATTTTTGTGTCAAAAGAATGTAAGACCGAGAACATCACCGCGGTCCGTGAAAGTGTACAGCAGAATCCGAGACAATCGATTCTTCGCCGGGCACAAGAACTGTTGACAAGCAAAATGTCCGTATATGGGGCAAAAAACGCCGACCAAGTGACAATGCATCCTCAAAAAGCTTCCGTTTTGTGTGGATTTTGAGCCGGTGGTGTCATTGGCCCGTACTTATTCGAAAACGACTTTGAGGAAATCACCGTCAATGGAGAGCACTACAGAACGATGAAAGCCCTTTTCTTGTGGCCCAAATTGAACATTATAGACCAATTCGAAGGCAGTATGGTGCCAGTGCCAGTAGTGGACGCCACGAATGACATTCTCCATGAACGATTTGATGCTAAGGTTATCTCTCGCAGTGGCAACGTGAATTGGCCACTAAGGTCATGCGAGTTGATCCCGCCAGACTTTTTCTGATGGTGTTTCCTGAAGTCGCAGCTCTATGCGAACCATCCACAATCACCCGATACCCTTAGGGTGAACATAACACAGGCCATCGCGCAAATTCAGGTGGATCTATCAAATAGGACCACTCGGAAACGTGCTGCCGTAAGAAGCCGAGGCGGCCATTTGAACGATGTCATTCAATTTTGTTAGTACCCAACACACAGCTTGTTTTATTCCATTTCGACATCCATCCGCCCTAATTGAAAAACCATTTATATTATTTAATTCAGGTGGCACTACAGTCCGGGTGCACCATGGCCTACACCAACAAACTTCTCCAGCCAGTTCGGTCCTTGATAGCTGCCTCTAGTTTAACACCCCTAGTTGGTTGAGGTTCTCTCCAATGTATGTGCATCTGCCATGAATTTTAAAATATATGGTTTTCCTAAATTTTCTTAATCTAAGTTTCAAAACAACCAAAGTTATGTTAACCTTCATAATCTCTACATTTAAGCCCCCCTAATCTATCTCTGCCTTGCTCCCATAAAATTCCCAGAAATTCTAAGCCCCCACAATCCAAGTAATTTGCTTACTTTTAAACCTCGACAAAAACGAGTTATTTATATTTACATATATCACGCTTAGCTTCTACCAATTTCATTTTAAGATGTTTAGGCAGTAATCAAGACTCCTAGCCCTAGGTACTTGTGATCCTTGACTATTTCTATCGGCTCGCCTTCAAATGTCAACTTCTTCCCCTGGAATATCTGTCAGTACCGTTTCCAGTATCATCATTTTTGACTTGGACCATTTATCATCAGCTGCATTCCGTTTATAACTTCCGCTAAAAAGGCTACATTCCTGGAAGGCAAGGAAATTTCCGTCCCAATAATTTCCCATGTACATTGCTCTGATTTAAGTTGAGATTCTATATTTGTAAAGCTTGTAAAAGAGCGCTTCCCGGCGAATTGAAATGAATACTGCCCTTAACTCCAAGAAGGAAGCATACACGTACAGTTATCTTCCCTTCTTTTTATTAATATAAACAATATTCATTAATGGAAGAATTTTATCGACTGTCAAGTGGTTTTTCCTGGACCTCGCTTGAAATTCATTTAGTATCTGCCTGCTTTCCACCCACTCACTGAGCATATTGTAGATTACCTTTATTCAAATGGAGATGAAGCTAGTTCTCGTGTGTGGCTTCCATGGTTTTAATTCCATGCACTGCACATTTCAATATCTCTTTACTTTAGAAACTTTTTTCCCACATAATTTCGTCTCTCACTGAGATCACCATTGTGAAGCACAACAGTTAAGTTAAAGTTTCATGGAATAACCCTCCACTAATCCCGATGTAACCATATTTCAGACTACGTCATTATCTGTAAATCGTTATTAAGTAGATATGTTAAATTCCTCATCGATCTACCTTTTGCACTTAGTAGAGGATAATAGGTGTAAACAATGAACTATCCTAAATAAACACGTCATCCCCCCTCACCCTGTCAATAATTCATATAATATAAGGCCCCTTCTACAAATGTCGTCCACTTCGAACATTTGTGTCCCACTCGTTGCCTTAAACATATTTTGGAATCGATGCTGGCTAACAAGGGAGATTGGACAATCAGGTGCTGGAAGTATAGAAGAACGTTAAAGCTTGGTGTGTACAAAGCCTAAGGCCGATATAATTCTAGTTTCGTTGTGAAGAGGAAGCTTGTTTAATATAAATGTGTCATCACATATCATTAATAGGATTTTCATGTGTTTACTCATCACAGAACAATAATTACACACGTTGACATTGGTTGGCTTGGTCGACAATATGAGTATGATTTTGGGCAAATGATGATGGCCTGGGTGGTCTGCCCTTTTCGAGTTGCACCGTACTGAAGGGTGCTGTTGATTGTGTTCGACTAGAAAATCGATTCTCATATTAGTGGGGAATAATAATGAGGATAATCAAAAAGTGTTTTATAACGCACAAAACCGAACTTAAGGAATCGTTTAAAAACAATTTATGGCATTTGTTATAGACAATCAGTATAAATGATTTCAGGCATTTAATATTTTGCAAAATATTAAACTACGTAGTGTTAAGGTATATAAGTTTGATAAAACTTTACTTAACTTTGAAGCAGTTTACTTGCTTTATCTTATTTTTAAACAGTTTCTAACTAATATCGTACTAACGCTATTTATTTTTTAGATAAATTTTGCGCAAAATATTAGTTGAATGATGTACGATGTAGTACGATGTAAAAGCTGTATTAGTATGAAACTAAATTAAAACAACGATTTTGCAAATTTTAGTCGAAAAAAGTTGAAATCATCGAATACCTATTTTATATTATTATTGTATCGTGCTAACTTCATATGACTCTTCGACATTCACAAACGTCAAAAAGGTCTGTTTACTTAGTTTTTAGCATGAACTATCATTGTTTAAGGTGTGTTCATATTTTGGGCTTTCTTTATGATTCAATAAACCGAATGCTTTTGGAAGTCATTGAACTCTCTATCTCTAGTGTTAGTACTCACTACTAAATGTAATTTAAGACTTTATAATTAATAAAAGCAACTCTTTCGCCATCGAAATACCACTATATTTATTTGATGAAAAATCAAAATTCTTTCTGAGGATTTGTAACGATATTAACGTCTATGCATTGCATTTTCACTTTTTACCTGCGATATACTCGTAGGTAGGTACTATAGGCAAGTTCTGTATTTGGAAAAAAAATCGAACTCGAGATTTTAATCAGTTTACGACGATAGCGAAAACGAATAAAGTGAGTCTGACAATTCCGTCTTTCTGTCTGTATGTATGTCTGTATGTCTATATGTCTATTTGTCTGTACCTAGATCTACAGCCTATTCCACTGGAGCTATTTTCTTCAAACTCGGTACTTAAGGGTCTTCGGTGATTCCCTGGAGGTAAATTGAAATATTTTTTTTAGCTCTAAGACTAACGATACCCCATACACTTGTAATGCATAGTCTTATTTATCACGAAAAGGGCTCTAACGATCTTGATAAGAAAAATTAAGTGTGATATTATGGACATGTACTACATTTTGGTCAAACAAAATTTGGGGAAAAACCGTTTTTTTGATTTTCGAAAAAAAAAAACCAATTTTTATTTTTGTTCCTTTATACGCAATTTGAGCCCCACCGTTTCACCAAATTTCATTTTTCTACTGCAATTGGAATTGTGCCATATATAATTTACATCAGTTATGAAGAAGTGGGCGGATACCACGCCCCTGAATTGAAAAACTCAAATTTTATATTTTTTTCTTTGTATGCAATTTAAGCCCTGCAACTTTACCAAATTTAATCGTTATACAGCAGTCGGAAGTGCTCCATTCAACGAACACCAGTTCGAAGAGAGTGAGCGGATACCACGCCCCCTGAATGGAAAATCTCAATTTTTATTTTTGATCCTTTATATGCAATTTAAGCCCTACCGGTTCACCAAATTTCATTGTTTTACAGCAGTCGGAAGTGCTCCATTCAACCAACACCAATTCGGAGAAAGTGGGCGGATACCACGCCCCCTGAATGGAAAACCTCAAATTACGATTTTTCCCTCTGCTTGCCTTACAAGACCTACCGTTGTGCAAAATTACAGGATTCTACGATGTCGGAAAGTGCTCCATAATTTTGATGATCTGTCAGTCAGTCAGTCAGTCAGGCTCTAACGATTTAAACCATTAGCCCCCGTTAAGTTTAAAATACTATTGTATATAAAAATATTTGAAAAAATATTTTTTGGGATTTTTGAAAAATCAATATTAAAATTATTTCCTAAAATCTATACTAAATACTTAAAATTGGCATCCCAAATTGAAAATTTTTAAAGAAATTTGTGATATCAAAGGGCACGCCGGCACGGTAGTGCCCAGCCAAGTTCTGGCACTATACCCTTTTTACAGGAATAAACTCAGGCGATTTTTGACCCCAATGAATTCAGAAAAAAATTCCGAGTATTTGCTAAGCTAGTCAGGCACAGGCGCGCGCCTCACCAAATTTCAATTTGCTAGCATACGCGGTTCCTGAGATATAAGACCTCAAAAATCACAAAAACCATAACTGAGTGACTGACAGATCATCGAAATTATGGAGCACTTCCCGACAGCGTAGAATCTTGTAATTTTGCACAACACGGTAGGTCTTGTCATGCAAGCAGTCATGATGGGCTTACTTGGCAAGTTTTTTTGTATGCCCAATTCGAAATGTTTTAAAAACTTGACCAGTGAACCCATCAAATTTTAGTAAGTAATCAAACCCGTGAGCACGACAAGTGAAACCCTGTCGAAACGTCGGGTAAAATCAAATACAAATTTGATTAAAAAATATGATTAATAATCGCGGTAAGTCCGAAAATTGTTCTTTCATTAAAATGTCTCAGAACCACGATAAAAATAGCCTTAAATCTACAAGTAATCAAGTCTTTTGCCATTTAAGGCAAAATTTAACGAGTTTGAGAAACTAGAGATAAAAAGTGACTTTCAGAATGTTATTTTGGTAAAACTAAAAAATTAAAATTAAGAACAAAAAAATAAAAAACTAACCTTAGTAATAAAACCAGCCGCTTTTCAGCACTAATGCCTTTCTTTTGTGTTGTTCATCTTTGCCGAACGTTTCCAACAGTAAATCAAAAGATTCTATTGACATTATTGCCAAAATCGGTCTTAATATCTGCGAAGATTCAACATAATGTTCCCTTTAACAATTAATGGGGTGCACATCAAATCTTTGTTTTCTCGATCTTAAAAGAACTCTATAAATATGAACGCGACTTTCAACTAAAAGGCCACTTGACTATTACATTTTGGCAACTTATCGCTCAGCGATGACGCTTAGTAAATGGCCACCATCAGTGGCTCATCACTCAGTGCGTGGCCAAACCCTAAGATGCCAGTTATAAATACACCCAAAGCTGTCAATGAAATTTATCATTGACTTTTTAATCGTAAATTTTAAGACTGTGTTTATATTAGACAAGCTCTTCCGACTTTTCTTTACATCTCTGTAATAGAGTCTCAAAGTAAAAGAACGAACTTATTTATTTCAAAAGTCAAATATTTTTAGAAAAAGAACGCACAAACCGGACTTCGCTACGTAACGTGAAGTTTGTTGGACTTATGTTTAAATGAGAATGTTATTTGATACAACATTAAATTTTTCCATCTATGTATGTATATTCAAACAGAGATGTTATCTGATACGAAATCCTACAAATATTTGCTCGGAGCATTATTAGAGGCGCTCACATTCTCTTATTTATTTGACAAGCACGGCTTGATGAATATTTGATGGATGAAAAACATTAGCGTTTACATCCGTCAAACTAAATTTCTCATTCGAATTTTGACCATGGCAATTCAGAGCATAGATGCAATTTTAGATGAGCAAATTTATTGGATTTTTATATTCCAAGCACCTATTGGTCACGAAAATATAGTACATACTTCAGTTTGACTCATGGAGCCTGATTCTTTTTGTCATTAGTTTTGTCATTCGTCTTTTTGACTGTTTGGGCGAGGGGTGTAGAAAGGTAGCTTCATTCCGCTACACCTCTTCACCACACACCAAATATGTCAAACGAAAGACGAAACAACTTTGTTCTGCTTTAAGCGGTGTTCACATTGAACAAAATCCTCTGACTTTTTTGACGTTTCTGTGCCTTATAAACTGATTGACAACATTCCCATCTTGTAATGGAAATTTTGAAAGTAAATATGTATAAACGAAAAAAAAAAACTAAAATTTTTAATCATAGCCATCATCATAGAGCTATGAACTTCACAGATGAACAAATACATATATATATATATTTTGATGTACATTATGTAGAATATTTAATTCGAAATAAGTAACAAATTTAATGTCAACCGATTGCTCTGAAAATGCATTTTCACGATCAGAAATTAAAAAACAACATTTTTCAGATATTTTTAAATCTCAACTCTGAAAATGCATTTTCCAGGAGCATATAGAAAAAATGCAATTGCTTATCAATAATGTGAAGAGATTTTCTCTAAACATTTCAATCGCTATGAAAGTTGACCTCAGTTGTTTCGTCTTTCCTTTTTTTGACATATTGGGTAAGAGGTGAAGGAATGTTGGGGGATGAACATATTTAGTTCTAACTATCAATGAAAAATACTAAAATCGAGATTTCAACCGTAACGGGTTACACGTAACGCATACCTTAGACCCAAGTTTTTCGTTAACCCTACCGGCCGGCATAGATGTTTTTTTTCTAAAGAAAAATCAAGGAAGAAAAAATAAAATACCTATTCGAAGTTCACAGAATCAATAGATTCCCACTAGAACATTTTTGCTTTGCCATTTATAATAGATTTTAAGTTTACAACATAAATCAGGTTCTTTATGATTTTTTTATCTTCACATTAATGTAAGTGATATCGACCCATTTTGTTGAGAGGTTGTGTTATATGTGTATTATATGTATGTATGGTTCAAGGATGCACTAGTCGTTTTATTTGTGTCTTATAAATTCTATAGAATATAATATCTAGATGGAAAATATTTTTATTTAAATATAAGCATGCGTATCTTAACTATACTCTTAAATAGTAAAATACTTTGGAATAATTATATTATACTATCTAAAACGTTGGATAGAAATACAAGAGTGCTTTCAGAAACAGGAGATTGTAGACCTTAACTAATTTAAAAAAAAAAACAAAATTGCTCATTTACTATATAAAGAAAAAGAAAACATAAAGGAACATAAAGGAACATAAAGGATCATAATAATGGAGTTGAAATACCAAGAAATTAAAAAAAAAAATTCTAAGGGTTCAAACAGGAGCTAAACGACCCATTTAAGACTTTCTACATCATTTACTTCAATGTTTTCGGGAACTCACGTCACTATATACTACAGTATTTGTTAACTCAGCATTTTTATATGTCGAGGGGACGTCCTCAACATTCCATCTACAATCTTTTACTTGCGATTTATATGTACTTTTAGGCAAGTTATGCATTCATGAAAAAAATCGAACTCAATAATCTGATCAAAGTTGACAATTCCCTAAAATTTCATTTGTTTATTAATGGAACCATTTTTTATGCTAAAACTCCCTAAAGGTTTGAATATTATTGTGTATTAAAATTTCCAAACCATTTTTTTTTCGGATTTTTTTTTTAAATTTTCAATTTTTTTTTATTTTCAAAACTCAATATTTTGAAAACCTCATCCTTGACTTTTTTCTGAACTTGATAAAAAATAAACATTTCTTAATATAATCTAAGAGACGTGAGAAAAAAATGTATTTCACCACTATAAAGACTTATAATTTTTGTTCTTGCATGAACCTATATTTGCTTGAATCACATGGCATTCTATTTTTACCCCCAAGTACTAAAGAAGTTGTTTTAGTCGTTTAAAAAATTAATTTTTATGCTTATGAACAATTTTTCTCTAATAACATTCATTTTTGAAATTCTTAGTCTATTACATAGGAGCAAGTTCGTGCGACCCAGTCGAGCATTTTATTTTTATTAAATTATATACTCGTATCATTAAAATTATATAATTCTATGCACCGTTTTCGAGAAAAATACGATTTTCGAAAACCATTTTTTAACATTTGTATGCAGGGTACCGTTATTTTTACGTAAAACAAATTTTTTTCTTCTTAAATCTTATAATTTATATTAAAAAACTTTTATTTATCAAGTTTAAAAAAATCTAGCATGGGGTTTTCGAAATATTGAGTTAAAAAAAAAATTTAAGTTTTTTTTAAAAATCCAAAAAAATTTGTTTGAAAATTTGAATACACAATTCTATTTATGTTTTTGAGGAGCCTTAGCAAAAAAAAAATTATCAAAATCGGTTGTACCGTTTTTGAGGAAATCAATAACAAAAAAAAATGGTTCCAGGGGATGTACCGTCAATAACCATTTTTCGTAAAAATTTTTCAACCATTACCTAGCTTTAACTAAATTAATTTTTTTGGTGTTTTTATTTTTTAAATCTGTCGAACAGTTTTTGAGAAAAAAAAAATATTTATAAAATTTCGAAAAAAAATCGTATGGCAGCTACCGTTATTTTTGGTCTTAAAAAAAAAAAGAAAAAAACGTGTGGGGGGAAAATTAAAAATGATATCTACCAAGTTTAAGGTAAATCGGACAGACAGACAGAATTGCGAGACCCAGTTTTTAATCTTCGCTATCATCGTAATGTCAACTTTGATCAAAATCTCGAGTTCGATTTTTTTCCGAATGCATAACTTGCCTTATAGTACCTATAAGTCGCAAGTAAAAAGAGATGTGAGCGTGATGAAACATTGTCGTTGTTGTAAAATCAGTCTCAAACTATGAAAGCAGACGAGGTACGAAGATATACACAATAAAGTATTTCTCGTCGTCACGTTAAATGATATTAATAAATGAAGTAAAGACAGTCGCGCACATTCAATTTTTAGTTTCACATCTGTCTGGTTGCTGAAATGAAACATATTATGTACTAATGTTTCATTTAACTATAAATGTATATTTACCATGCTTCACTTCACCAAGCAAACAGTTGCGAAAATAAAAATTGAATTTACGCTCGAGGCCTAAAAAATTGCGGAACGATTTTATAACAACGAAAAGGCAAAAGTGAATCATCATGTCTCGCTCTCGTCTCGTGTTTTCATCGTATTATGAATAGGGCATAGTTATAAGAAGCTTTGTCTGTCGTTTTCATTTTGGATTTTAATGTCTACATCTAACAAAATCGCTTACGACGATTTTTGACTCGCGACTTTTTGAAGCTATTTCAATTAGATTTAAATTCTTACAAAAAAAATTATTCGAAGCTGATTTTGACATCTTTCAATTTGCAAGACTATGCTAAAATTACTTTTAAATTGAATTTTTTTTGTATGTTTCCGAAAAGCACTGAAAGGTCATGTCAAAAACCAACAAAAAGTAGATTTCCGTATCGTTAAAAGGGAAACACATCCAAACAGTACTTTACATCAGTATAGTTTACATCAGTTCTTATGTTGGTTTGTAGAAAATGTTTGTACGTTTATAGGTTTCAGCGTTTCCATGACCTTGGAAACACGGGACGTAAGTGTAATTGGTCGATATTTAGTCGGGAGGAGGATTCCCCTTTTTTAGGGACAGGCTGGACACATGCTGTTTTCCAATTACTCTGAAAGAGACCTGTAGAGTAGGACAGATGGAAAAGCTTACTCAGTGGTTTTTCCAGCTTTGAAGAACATCTCTTCCGAACAAAAGTAGGGATACTATCCATGCCAGTGAATTTGTGAATGTCAAGGTCTTTTAGTACTCTAGTAACTGCACGAGTGCGAAAGAAGATTCGTCCCATGAAATCATTCACGCTCTCAATTACAGGAGTCATGTCACTCTCTGGTAGCGTCGAATTAACAGCAAACATGTGCTGCAAGCAAACGGGGTTTATCTATCGAGCTTACAACAAGGGCCTATTGCACCATCTTACAAAATTGTGATTAAAAGCATTTTTTTTAACAAATTTGTAAAAAATCGAGTTTTTTTTATATGTAATTTTTTTTTAATCACAAATTTGTACTTGTAATTTGTAGTTGGTGCAATAGGCCCCAGGAGTGTCATTGAAGACCAACGTTTTGGAACTGAGAATTTTGTAGTGTTTTGTACTTTTGTTTGCATATGACCAAAAAAATGTAATTCTTTTGGAACATAATAGTATTTTTTGCCGTAATTATTGGTCATGTGAAAATTTACAGTTCTTTTTCTAGCTTGTTTGTACTTATTCCCGTTTTCCTCAGTAGGGTTGGCCTTAAATCTATGGAAACTTACTTATCTTAACCTGATAACCTCTTTACAGCTCGAATCGAACCAGGAGTTTTCTTTCGGTTTGATAGGTTTTATCCTATTCGGAATAAAATTTCTCATGCAGTAAAAATCAGATTTGTGACCTTATTATTATAATTGGTTGTTTGGCTCTATCTATCCCCAATATCAACATCATTGAACTTTTTTGTTTTAAGCTTCAAAGACTTTATATGGAATACAATTTTGTGTAAAAAAGAAAATTTGTTGTGTTCACAAGTAAAAGATTTTGGATATAAATTCTAAGTTGGTGCAACAGTACGTGACTGTTTGTAGAAGAAACATCGACCTAGAGCTTGAATCTAGATGATCGAATTGGATGCTTCGATTTTTTTTTAAATTCTCTAATTGGGTAGTCCTCAAAGTAGTTCCTTTATTTAAAGGCATAGCGTGCAGGGCTAAGGGGGCATAAGCCCCGTGCAGTGATATATATTAAAGTCAGTTAAGCGATAGTTTTTTTATACTATTCTCCTTATAATTTTTAATTAATTCTTTGAATCTCCACAAAACGCACACAATGTGCAAGTAAGTGCCTTGCAGATTTACTGATAGGGAAACGAGAGGAATGGAAAAAAAGCGCATGTCTCGTATTAAGAAACTGCATAATAAACTTGGTATTTAAATTGGAACGCGTTTGCTTAGTAACTGCTGACTTGAAACTTCCCTTGCCATGAAGTTTCTCACATGTTTATTTAACTTCCTTTAAGGGTATTCATGCAACGATATAATTTTGCGCTTTGTAGAAAAATATAACTTCTCGCCACATATTTGCATTAACACCCCCTAAGAAATATCTGTGTAAATGAGATAAACAATCAGATGTTCGTTAATCTACACTGAAAATAAAATCTAGGTATGTATATGTACATATGTATATGATAAAAATATAGGTTGAGCTGATAAAAATTCTGTCAATATACATAGTACGTCCAACAAAACGTTTTATCAAATTAATAAAAAATACAGACATTTGTTGAGGTAACAAAAAATATTTTGTTGTATCCACAGATTGATTTGTTGAAATAACAAAAATATTTTTTCAAAATGACAAAATTTCGTGGGATTTACAAAATTAATTTTTCTTATTAACAATTCTTTTGTTGTATTAACAAATTTTTTGTTAATGGTACAAATTTGTTTTTTTTTTTTTGTCATTATCGGATTAATAAAATTATTTTGTCAAATCAACAAAAACTTTTGTCAATTTATCAAATTTGTTTTTTGAATCCACAAAATTTATCTGTCAGCTTAATAAAAATGTTTACTTTCAATTTAAAAATGTTTCTTGTTTCAAAATAGCTTTTTTCGACCTTTAAGTCCACAAAAATTGGCGTTTCGTCCCTGCGATCTCACATGGAATAATCTGTGAGGGCGTATTGACAATACGCAATTTTTGTTTAATTCAGTTAATCTCACATCGATTTTTGGACAAAAACTAAATGTGAACTATATCATACACAAAAGATTTGTCATGATCAAACAAATATTCGCAGAAATTTTTCTTTTCCTTTCAATTTTATTTTATTTTATCAATATTACAAAATAACTCAACCCCAAAATAAAAATATTTGTTTAAAAAGACAAAAATGTTTTCATTTTTTGTTAAATTGACAAAAAAAAAATAACAAAATCTTTGTGATATTGACAAACATTTACAAAACAGATTTTTTGTATACATACAACAAACATTTTGTTTACATCACAAAAAAATCTGTGGATGTGACAAAAATCTCTGTTTTGTTTTGTTTTATTAACAGAAGTTGGTTTGTTAAACTGACAATATTATTTTTAGTGCATATTTTGTTAATATGACAAAAAATCATGCAGAATTAGAGAAATTTTGTTAATTCAACAAAATCATTCTTTCATATTGACAAAATTTAATCAAAAAGATAAAATTGAAGGTCCAACTCAAAATTTGTTGTTATCAAAAGTGCACATCATTTATATTTTACTTTAAAAAGTGATTCTTATTTTCTTACTTAAAAGAAAATACTCGTAATGCAAGTTGTATCTCTTTTCAGAGGTTTATCCGGTTTTCCGCGTTTACATGAATACCCTTATTACCGACGCATTGAAAATATGTAATAAAGCAATTGATAGTGATGGTACTTGATAGGAAAAATGAAGTAAACCACAAATATTACAAAATTCTTATACCTACATAATTGAACTTTGACAGATTGATAACAAATTATTCTCTCGAAACGTCACATTGTTTTCACACAATTATGTCTGCAACCTCAAACTCGCCAATGCCTTGACACCACATATGCATACACTACATACTTTGCTTCCCCTTTCGAATACCCGAATGTGGTTATTGCATGGCATTCAGAGAGTTAATTAAAATACCACCGCAGATTGCGGTGTATCATAAATAAACGGATCTATAAAACCGCTAGTCTGCTATTTGGGTAGATATATTATGAGAACGTACGAGTAGGTTCATCACATTCACACTCCTGCCTGGTTGGAAAACCAACGTGTCAACATTTGACGAGACGCAGATAATTGGTTTATCATTGTAATCCTGGGAAAGTCGTTTAGTTAAACAAACGTAATTGGATCTAGGGACAGAGATAACTTAATGACAAGCGTTCTGTATTTTATACATATATATGTATTTTAAAATGGTATGCATGTTTATTAAAATTATATATTTACTTCTCATTTTCGTTTTGTTAAAATTTACATAGATATTTAGGTGAAGCCTCTAAGGTAATCGCCGTACAAAAAATTGTAGAACACAACTTCGTCCAAAGTTAACTGGAACTCGTGAAAAACAAAAAAAGGTTTTGTAAAAGATTTCATTTAGATTTGGATTTCTTAATTCTTGTTTCGCTGAATAAAAAGATTTTTTTTCAACGAGTGATTTTTAAAGAGATTTAGAAAATTAAAAAAAAACACATAAAATTCATGAAATCTTTATTTGAATAATCCGCACCAAAGAGTGACTTTTTCTGGATGCATTGGTAGCTCTTGCAATGCTTCTGGCTGCTCTTCACTCCAAATACGACAGTTTGGCTTGTGCACGTATCCATTGAAACAGAAATGAGCTTCGTCGCTGAACACAATTTTTCGATAAAAAAGTGGATATTCGGCCAACTTTTCAAGAGCCCATTCACCAAAAATTCGGCCTTGCGTTTGGTCGTTCGGCTTCAATTCTTTCACCAGCTGTATTTTGAAAGGCTTGACACCTAAATCCTTTTGCAAATTTTTCCACGTAGTGGAGTAACAGAGACCCAATTGCTGCGAACGGTGCCAAATCGATAATTCACGGTCGTCACTAATACTGGCCGATAGAGCTGCGATATTTTCCTCAGTTCGCACGTGTTTGGTTTAATGTCCAACAATGTAAATTTGTTGTGAAATTTAGTCACAATATAGCCCGAATAGCCGCCTCAGTAGGTCGATTAAACTGACTATGAAATGGAAGAAGGGCGCGATGAACTTTCTAAACAGGGCACGCATTTTAATAATAAAATTCAATAATTTGCAAGCGTTTTTCGTTTGTAAGACGATTCATAGTTAAATTAAAATTATAGAACAAACTGAAAATGTTTCACAGTGACACAAGACACGAAACGTGCGTGAGCTGTCAAAACCAGTGTTGTCAATAAGAAATTAGCAAAAAATCACCCACTATATACCTAATATGCAAATAATTACAATAAATAAATGGAAACAATTAAATAAAATTTCTGAATAGGTTTTAATAAACAAGTTTAATTGTATGATGATGATGAAAGAAGAGCTGTTTGCAGGTACATAATGTAAGTCATATTCGGCAATGAGAAAATAAAAGTAGGATTCTAGAGAACAAATGACAATGTTTCAGATGTGTTGAAAGAAACCTTTTGGAATACCCTCTCCTAGGTATCTAAGAGTAAGATAAGATACATTTATTCGCGTAAAAGACTCATTTTAAAACTTCAAATTACACATGGGTGATTCCATTAAAGCGGGTGCAACATTTAGACTCATTTGAATTACATTTAATAATTAAATAAGCAAAACATTTAATGACATTATTACTTGAAGGAATACATTTTCACCTGTTTATTTTTAATCCATTTAGAATTCTAAAATATAATAAATAATTTGGCAGAAGAATGGTTTCAAAGTGCGATCGCGGGTGCAACAGAATTGGCAAGACTTTTCTACATCATAGTACAAAAAACACAAATGCTGTTAATATTGTGAAACATTAATCATGCTATTCTTACATATATTGAACGACGTTGATTTAATTAACTAAATTAATAAAAATAAAGATAGAAAACAAAAGTAAGCAACGAAATATTAACTTTTAAATCAATCGCGAGTGCAACATCAAATTATCGCGGGTGTAACGCGTCTAACTTAAATTAATAAACTGATTTAAAAAACTGGAAAAAATATAAAATAAGGCACATATGTAATAAGTCAATACCCTTTTCTATTAATTATAATTATGTTTTTTTCAAATACTTCAATATTTTTTCGAAAATACATATATGTATGTTAGAAGTACTCCATCTTTATCGATATCGGTTAAGGATAACCCCACATAACGATATTGTGATATTGCAGCCTACCTGGTGCAAGAACGTACAAACCTGCGGAAATAACTTTTGGCAATATTGCTGCTGTAAAAACAGAACGGTATTTTAGAGCATAGATGTAGTGGTAATATAGGGGGTTCAAAAGACACTGTTGGAGATTTAGAATTTAATGCTTCGTCTTCTGACTCAATAAAAACATCGAAAACTTAACTTCATGAATGTTCATGGTCGTTGTGCTTTTCTCGATTCTTAACTTCCGACTTAATCGATTTCACATCTTTTATACCCGGCACTTGTCTGCTAATATTATCCCTTTTATAGAAATCACCTGTCATCCTCCATTTCTTTGGTGGAATCAGTTTTTTTTAGATACATTTTTGACCTCTTCAACTACGTTAGTGGGACTCCTTGGGCGATTACGTTTCACTTGTGCGAGTTTTTCAGTCTACAGGGACTGATGTAATGAATGCCTGCCTTTTTTTTGTTTCCTGCATTTTTTCGTTTTGTCTGATTCTGGTCAGAATTTTAAAATTTGTATCTGCCTTAATTTTCTCTTTCAATATACCTCTCCACATTAAATCAAGAGTCCTTTTTCTGCATGAAGCTCAGCGTTTTTGTTAAGCTTTTGTCAATTTTCTGTAAAGCAGTCTCTTGTCCTTGTTTCATTTCCATTTAACCATATATTTTTATATAAAAAAGAACCAATTTTATTATATTATATAATTAAAAAAATAACTTGAACAGTAGAAATTATTATTCAAATCATATTTTATTAATGAAATATAATAAATCACGTTATAATGTTAGTAGTCAATAAGTTGCACCCGCGATCTTAATATTGCGATCGCGGGTGCAACCAATTTAAATCAACGTTTTCTGTCGTTCAACGTACAATATATTCCTAATAACGACTGATTTAATTTTAGTTTCGTTTTCTTCTTACTTTTTGAAAGTTTCAAAACGCTAGCACTTTATATCTGCCAAAAAAGTAAACTTTTATATCTTTTATGTCGCGGGTGCAACAAACTTACAATGGCTATTTGCAATCAATAATGCTAAAAATATAATACAAAATTCGTACATGTTTTTATGCAAAAGATTAAATGGCATGTTGCTTCATACGTCTATTGAGTAAAGCATAACTTAAAACTGTCGGAAATAGCTAGTTTGAGCTTATGTTACCAGTTATAATAATTGCAGTTCGTACCGACTCTTCGTATGATAATGTTGCCAAGCGCAAAAAAAAATGTTCTCTATAACTTAGGTCTCAGTTCTTGTTTTTATTATTAAATATAGTATTTCTACTTTGAATATTTATCAAAAAAAGTAAAAAAATATTGTAATTCAAAAATTGGTGTCAAAAATCGTCTATAGCGGAATCGCCCACATGTATTGTCTTTATTGAGCAAAACATAATTTTATCAAAAAAATAAAAGATAAAATTGCCAGGACCTTATTCGGAATTTCCCTTATTTTTGGTAGCCCCCTGGATCCATTTTTTTCGTTTTTGATTTTCTCGAAACCGGTACAGCCGATTTAAATATTTTTTTTTATGCCAAAGCTCCTCCAATGTGTGAATATTATTACATATTCAAATTTTCAATTTTTAATTTTTTGGATTTAAAAAAAAAATCAAAATTTTTTTTTCGAAACTCAATATTTCGAAAACACCATACTCGATTTTTTTTCAAACTTGACAAATAAAAGTTTCTTAACATAATCTACAAGATTTGAGAAAAAAAAAGTTTGTTTTATCTAAAACTAACGGTACCTTCCATACAAATTTTAAGAAATGGTTTTCGAAAATCGTATTTTTCTCGAAAACGGTTCCGAGAATTTTGCAAAAACTTTTTTTCTTTTGATTAATCTTTACGATCTATAATTTAATAAAAAAAATGTTAAATCTAGATATTACTGACTGTACCTACCATAGAACGATTTTTTCAAATTTTGAATATCTCATTATCCCAATAACGGATTTTAATAAAACTTTTTATAAAGAAGACCCTAAAAAGTTTAAAAAACGTTGCATTTAAAACTTAAGACAAAATGTTTTTTTTTCAATTTTTTTTATAAAGAAGATCCTAAAAAGTTTAAAAAACGTTGCATTTAAAAACTTAAGAAAAAATGTTTTTTTTTTCAATTTTAAGAAAAAAAAGTTTTTTTTTTTTGAAAAATTCGATATCTCAAGAACGGCTTAGTATTTTTTTTGGAAATTAGACTTTTATTCGTACAATAATAAAAATTTAAGGTTGGCGTACCAAAATTTTTTCTTAAAAATGTTTTAAAAATTTTGTACATAAAAGCTTATTTTTTTAAGGAATCACTACAACGACTTATAATTTTTGTTCCTGCATAAATTCATATTCCGAATAAGGACCAATTGCCAAATTGCCAAATTATGGCCACAATTTTCCTTCTTACAGTTTCGGGTGTTGGTTTTGTCCACCTTTTTTTAAATCAATTTAAATAATATCTGTGGCAGGTATCACTTGAGACTTTTTTGTTTTATAATTTAAGATCTTTTCTTCTTGTTGATATTATTATAGCTTCTGGATTATGTTAATCAATTTTTGAATTTCGTTTTGACGCAGTGGAGGAACATTTGGTCACCGTACCACGTGTTCGTTTTGGTATCTTCATTCTCTTGTGATGACTAATCACTGATGTGGTAGTTTATAAATTTTATGATGATCAAGAGAATAAGAACCTGCATTGTGGAATTTGCGGATTTACCGACTTGGCTAGAGAAAATGTTACGCCAATAACAATAGGTTACGTCCGCAGTTATCTTTGGAGGTATATTTATGTAGATTAGTACTAGAGACTAGAGTATAAGATACTCTAAGGTAACAAGTTAACGTACCTTTTGTTTTTAATAAAAGACTAATTATTATTCGTTAAGGATAAGAATTCTCTCTTTCTTGGGTAGATGAATCTCTCGTGTCTCAAGTATCAACTAAGGGATTCAACCGTGATATTCGCGCTTAAGTTTACCCGTGACCCAAAATTCGAACTTACTTATAAATTCAGAGGTTCTTTCTTTAGCCGCATCACATGAATAGGGCATGACTCAGCTCAACATTTACTTTGCGATATTAACCCGTTCAAATCCAGTGTGCATCGGTATATCTCCCTTTACATCCTCTGTTTATATTTATCTCTTTCTCTTTAAATATAGCTTGAACCAGTTGATCATAGGTCGGTTGCTCTGAAAGAGGACTTAAGAGAACAAAAACTGTGCGCAGAGATTTAATGAATGAAGGTTTTTTCTTACATTGTATACAATGTACAATGCTTTACTTAACTTTGTTCTTCTTTAAAATTAAAATGCGATTACATGCATTAGTTTTATTTTCTTAATATGGGGTTGTAAAATTTCGGCGCACTTAGATATAAAAAACAATAAGGAATAACTAGCATTAATTTACTTTACTGTTGCAAATAATAATTTTAAATTTGTGTTGCAAAAATAATTTTAATGAAATAAAGCCCATGGTCCCATATCAGCTCGTGAGAAGCCATTCTATCATCTCGGATTTTCGGCTAGCAGAAAAGAATCGACGCTTGTAGACAGCCTGAACAATTTGTTGGTCGCCTTACTCTGCCCCTTTCAGTTTCTTTCCCCGCAAATAGCTCTATACAAACTGAACTTCATAGACGTCGGCAAAGCCAATTTTGGAAGGTAGGAATGTTCTCTTTCATCCTCGGAAAAATCAAGGCTACTGAAAAAGACGACACCAAACCCCTACCCGCAGCAAGTGCATTCAGTACTGATTATAAAATAAACTCATAAAAATATTAAATATGGTTTCGTTTTTATTTTGTTTCGGAACACACATACATATGTATGTAGTGTCTTAAATAAAACTAGGATCCGCATCTGCATTCGCGGATGTGAGTTTTAAAAACCTGCATCCATCCCCGTATACGAGTACATACACCGAAAGAAAAAAGCTTAGTTGATTCAAGCACGTTGCGTGCTCAATATACAATTCAGCTAAAATTGTTGAATTGAATACGTTTGTACTTGAATCAAGTATGGCGTCATAATCAATTCTACAATGACCGCATTGTTAATTTTATTTTTAAAAAGTATCACGAAAATACTTGATTCAAGAACGTTTCTACTTGATTCAAGTATGAATTAATGTTTTAGTAACAACGTCATTGTTGATTTCGTTGTTGTTTAAACACAAACGTGATAGTTAGAAAATAAAGTCAAGAATGGTGAAATCGATAACGTTTCTACTGAAAACAACAACGTTTCGTGCTTAACCGGCCAATCTATCTTTGCCAAAAATATTTGTATTTAATAAGTATCATAAATGTGTTTGATTAAGCACGTTTGTATTTGATTTGAATATGGATTAATTCTGGAACTACCATTACCATGCTTACGTGAGTTTCATTGTAAAACAACCACAAACGTGATAGATTATGAATATGAAAAAAATATCACGAAACTTGCAATTTTCGTGTTTGATCAACAACTCAAAAATTGTTGATTTGAATACGTTCTAGAAAAAAAGTTTATCTACGACATAACGGTTAAACTTTCATCTTATGCTTCATTTTTTATTTTAGACTTTTCATCAGCTTTTTGGTATAAATACCCCAATGTGCATCGGTGCAAGCGTTGTATGCTTAAGAAAAAAAATCATGGCAGATTTTAGGACCAAAATTCCAGTGTGTGCGTTGAAGATCGAGCATGAAAATTGTTCATTTGAGTACATACATACGTGATGGAGTTACAATTTGCGTGCTTAATAAAGCACGTTGGTATTTCCTTAACAATTTCTGTGCTTCTTCCAACACGAACACACACAAGAATCATACGATTCTCCAAGTTCATATTTAAGCAAGCATATACATTGTTGAGCAAATACGAACGTGCTTACATAAGCACCCACATTGTAATAGCATCACGTATATGTACTCAAATGAACAATTTTCATGCTCGATCTATAACGCTAAAACTAGAATTTTCATTCCAACATGAGGTTTTTGGCAACCAGTCACAGTCGTTGAAGTGCATTGCATTGTAAAGGTTTAATTTAGTGATTTAAGGGTAAAAAATTTAAAACAAGCTAAAATAGTGAAGTTAAGCAAAACAAACTAAATAAATACAAGGAATCTGCTCCGAAAAAAAACAATAATAAGAACAAAAATTTTAATTTGTGTTAAAGGTAATTCAATTTATTTGTGCGTGTTACTATTTACTATGGGCCCTACCAACAATCAATTTAAGAGACGACTTTAATATTTGAGCGATTGATCATTATGTAAAGAGCTCTATAAAGTTAGTCATACATGTTATGAACTTAATATCCTAATGGAAAACAATTTACGTTTGTAAAATACTTTTAAATTTTGTATTATTTTTATTATTTAATTCAAAAAGCACTACAAAAAATTGCTTAAACAAATTTGTATCTTATTTTTGTAAAAAAACTGATAGTGTTAAGCTTAATGTTAATTTAATTTAAGTTAATGCAGAAAAATAAAAATTAAGAAAATGTACAAACTTTATTTTATTTTTTTTTTGGGAAATATTGACAAATTTAAAAATTGCGTCAATAAAAATAATAGTAAAACATAAATCATGTAAGGTTTTTTCTAAAAGGAATTTTCAGGTGGAAAATCAATAGTTTCAGCAAAGAAGACAATGTAAGTTGATCATATTTATTTGAAGCATTCTTCACAGATATGGTACCTGGAAAATTTACAACAAGATCTTGATTGTCAGTCAACTAGCACCATTCTCTCATGCAAGCATAAAAACTTAAAGCACGTTCATTGTTTAATGAACACCTTTTTAATATTAAGAGTATCTATAAAGAACGTTGTTGCCAAACAATGAATGTGCTTTATCAACAATTTAACAATGCTGAAACAAAAAGCTTATCATATTCATACAAGCACGTTCATTGTTAAATAAACACAATTTTCTTTATTAAAAGTATCACGAAAGTTGTTGCCGAACAATAAACGTGCTCAATCAACAAGCCTTTCGTTCTTATCCGAGCACAAATATTTAAACTGAAGCACGTTCATTGCCAATTAAACACGTTTTTTCGTATCAAAAGTATCACGAACGTTATTGCCCAACAATAACGCTGATCACTCAACGATCTTTTCATGATAATGCAAACACGAATATTTTTAAATATTCGTGTTTTTTTGAGCACGAAAATGCTTAATCAAATATGATTAATGCTTGTTTAACCACGGAATTAAGCAGGAACGTTGCAACATTTAAATAAAGTTTTTATCCAAAATTGATCACGCTGCGTTGTTGAAAATGAGCACGTTCATGTTTGACGCAAAATCAAATAAGAAACGTGCTTGATTCTACCAAGGTTTTTCTTTGGGTGTATGTCAAAAAACGGCTATCAATGGTACCAATGTTAAACGAGAGGGTGAAATATTGTGTAATCATTGCCATGAGTCTTGTTTCATATGTCTTTAAGGAAATTAAAGTTTTCAAATTTTATACTTGGTATCCATTATTTTGCACACGAACATTTTAAAAATATATTTATTGTTTCTAAATCAGAAACTTCAGGCTCCACCTTCTTTTCCTGTGTAGCTATAATACGCCAAACTAGATGGCTTCAAGAGTTAATACTTACCAAAATATCATCAGCCATCAACTCATTTCTCTGGGGTACCTAGACATGTCTGGTATACCTATGAAACCTTTGTCTATCACATTTAAAATCGTTAGCTTATTAGATATACCATGCCACTAAAGCATAAGTCATTCCGTACATGTTGGCGTTGTCGTCAATTGTATCCAACTACCATCTGACACAATTTGGTCCAAAAGCTAAGCAATCCCTGTCTATTGCGTAGTTGCAAAAAAATCCGCATCGCCTAAGGGAATTTTCAATTAAATTTATCCATAAGAACTCTTCGCCACAACCCACTTTCAAGGTTTTTTAGGCATTGACTAAAACTATAGGAAGAGTTTTTTCTGGCCGAAAATAAACAAGCTTTGATGCGGAAGAGGCATTTTCCCCACAAGAATACCACTCTGTACAATAGTACACAAGCTTTTTATATTTGCACCCGCAATTCACAGTATGTAGTTGTTTCACGTTTCTGCATAAAATTTTATGTAATTTTGTATAGGATAGTCTGTCCGCACGGATTGTTAAAGGCGAAGGAGGCAGGTGAAAAGTCTAACAAACAATGATTCCGTTGAAACAACTTGTTTTCCGCTGCTTAAGTGCATGCCACTGTCATAAAACGTGTCGAAGAAAACTACCTTAGGCTTCAAAAAGGATCCTCTGAGAGATAAAGATACATTTTCGTTTTCAGCAAAAACATAACGTTACATCATCATTCCTTGTTTTGTTTTGTTTTTTTATTGTTTCAAAAAAAAAAAACTAAATAAATGAAAAACAGGAAAACCAGATTCTATTCAATTTACCTTCTTTATGAGAATTTGAGGAAGTTTTTTGTTTGCTGCTTTCGTACTTGTAGGTATAGATGGTTCTGGATGTTTCCTCAAATATTCGAGGGAGACTTGTTTAAATAATTGTGTGTGACTCAAAATATGTACATATGTATATGTACGTACAAATTGATGCACAAGGGAGCTTCTTCCTTTAATAAAAATTAGAAACAAAAACGATGGAAAATCTAGTACATTATATTTTACTTCATGTGAAGCTGTGTTGACAAAATCGAAATTTTTGTGTTCTATTTTTACATATAGGTATATGTTAGTTAATTAGCTCAAATTAAAAAAATTCGATTCGTTAGGGAGATTAATGAGAATGCGACGAGTTTTCAAAGTCAACTAAAATGACCCGTACGTATTGTTAAAACTATACAGGAAACACAGGAAATACTCGAACAAAATACAATTTAGGTGTCTAGGGTTTCTGTAAAATTTATCGCAAAAAAGACTGGTCTTCTTTATTTGATTTGGTCTGCCAAATACTTGCGATTTATAAGCAACCATTGTACCATCGGCCATTGGTGTATTTATCCAAAATTTGGCAAAAGTGACAAGAACAGGTTTCAATTTCAATTTTCAATTTCATTTTTAATTATAATGGTGTACAATAAGACATTGGCACAAAATTTTAAAAGTTGCTCGCTTAATGAATAAAACCGTCTTAACTTCACACAGTCGTTTAGTTTGGAGAATGTCTAACTTTTTTATAATGTTTAACACGTTCGACCTTCGACAACTCTTCTAACTTATGTGGGTCTTGCAACAGAATCTAACCCAATTTATGTTGAACATCCCTAAATTTGACAGATAAGGAAGTCAAACACAATTACACAAAAAAAAAAAAAAACTTCAACCAAATAATTTTTCGCCGAAAAAAAGTTAATTTTATATAATATTTACAAATGGTTTTATACATAATATCGGGGTTTTCAATAAGAGCGCTACAAAAGTTTTTTTTTTTAAATAAGACAAAAACGGTTTTGGATATCAATGAAATTCTTTATTCCTGTGAAAGTACGTTCGATGCCATTATGTATGGAACTCGATTTCTTTTGCATGGCCACCACGGGCACGCTTGCAGAAGTCCAGATGCTGAACCCAATTTTCGACGGTTTTCAAGCATAAATCGGCCGATACTGCTGCAATTTGACGTTAGATATTCGTACGAAGTTTATCAATCGTCGCTGGCTTGTTGGCATATACCATAGACTTGACGTAGCCCCACAGGAAATAGTCTAAAGGCGTCAAATCGCACGACCGAGGCGGCCAAGCGACTGGACCATTTCGTGAGATAACACGTTCTCCAAACTTGGTGTCCAATAAATTGATTGTGACATTCGCTTTGTGGCTTGTGGCGCCGCGCCGCGCCGTCCTGTTGGAACCACATGTCCTCCAAGTCCATATCATCCAATTGGGGCCAAAAATATTC
Organism: Chrysotoxum bicinctum; assembly: GCA_911387755.1. NCBI lineage: Eukaryota > Metazoa > Arthropoda > Insecta > Diptera > Syrphidae > Chrysotoxum > Chrysotoxum bicinctum. Next base: position 22,229,423 of record OU426988.1, on the reverse strand, counting down.
GGTTATCATTGAACGGTAGCGATCCCCATTCACAGTAACGTGCCGGTCTTGGTCATCACGGAAGAAGTACGGCCCAATGACGCCGTCGGCCCATAAACCACACCAAACCGTAATTTTTTCGGGATGTAATGATGACTCATGGAATACGTGTGGATTGCTGCCTGACCAATACCGCATATTTTGTTTATTGACGAAGCCATTCAGCCAGAAATGAGCCTCATCGCTGAAGATGATTTTTCGATGAAAATCCGAATCATTTTCAAGTTGTTGCTCAGCCCAATTCACGAACATACGACGCTTCTGGTGGTCAAGTGGCGACGTCACAGAGATGCCCAACGCTTGAGAACGACATGTGAGAGACACATTTGGGCTTTCTGCAACTAAAGCCTCAGCGGCAGCAATATTCTCGACAGTACGGACACTTCTTTGTCTCACTGTTGAATACTTTCGTTGACATGGCATACCTACTTCAAAGATAAAACAAAACGTCAACATTCAACTACTATGTGAAATGTGAAATGAATGCACTCAACGTAAAGTAAATAAACGAAGTTTTTCGTGGAATACTATTCAGTAGATTATATGCAGTTATTAATTTTCGGGACATGCGATAGTTTATAAAGCATCGATGTTTGCGATAGTCGAATACTATCGATGGACTATCGATGTTTAAGGAACACTAGAACAGGCGGTTCCAAAGATCCATTCGATTATTTATCACGAAGATGGCCTCATTTACTATATCTTATTATAAGCAAAGGGGTTCCTAAGTTCCTATAGTTATTAAATTGAGCGCATTTGGTGGCCTTAAAATGCCATCCTCCCTAGTCTCGTATATATTTATTTTGTAAAGATTGCTTTGCTCTTTGAATCATTCGTGAGTATTTAATAGTAACTAGGAGAATGCCTAACAAAAGCTTTTTTTTCTTTGTTCTATTCGCTTTGGTTTTTCTTGAAAAATCTAGTTTGAGAGCAGTCTGAACTGAGTCATAAAGATTCGGCACTCAATAACTCAATAAGAAAATATTCGTTAAGATTTGACAGCGGTGGTGAGACGACAAAGTTTTTTCTGGAAGACGATGTCCAGCGTTGCCACTTTTGTGGGCTGTAGATGGTTCGAAACAGACGAAGTGGATTGGAACTTTTCGCACTAGAATTTTTATTTAAAAAATAAAAATACAAAAACCAAATCAAAACAAAAAATCTTAAATTAGTCGTATAAATTTGTTTTATTTGGGCCGGGTGTGTTTAACGGTGCCGAACAACCGTTGGGCACAATATTCATTTTCTTACAGATAAAACAATTTTCAAGAGTATTGACACCTAGAGTAGTACCCCTTGGCATAATGGTAAGTGCGTTGGACTGTCATGCGGAAGGTCTCGAGTTCGATTCTCAGCCGCTGCAAGAAGGTTTTTTTCAGGGGTGTACTGCCTCTTGCGAGGAATTGACAAATTCTCCAAGAGTATCTCTTGTCATGGAAAGTGCTGCTCATTAGCCGCTCGGAATCGGCAGAAAATTGTAGGTCCCCTCCGTTCCTGGTAACACGCACACAGGAATGGTTGAGAGTTGTAAGTTACTAGGTCCTGGTTCACTCCGAGCTGTTGCACCACCAAATTTAATTTAATTTAAATTGACACCACTGAATTTTTTCTTTGGAAAATTTATATTTCAATGAAAAATTGATTTTTTTTGGCACGAATGGAATAAGATTTTGTTTTCTCTTTCAATCATTGGGGATCTAATTGTCATACCCTTTAACTCTTAATTTATTAAAGTGCTATTTATCTTTTTGAAAAAAATGTGAGTTTTCATCTCGTGATTTTTCCTATAGGTTTCTTTTTAAACGAAATTTATATGAAGTATAATTCATTTGAAATAAAAATTTAAGTTTAGGAATTTTCATGACTTTTCAAACAAAAAATCATGGGACCCACTTTTTATTACAAGTATCTTAATGTATTTTCTTTTTTAATAAAATTGATTAAATCCAGTAGCGTATCCACGTATAAACATTTTCATATCAGTTTACCGTTAATGTAACTTTAAAAATATTTATTTATTGAATATTTATTTCACTTTGAGCTATATTTTGTAGTTTCTTACTTTCGTTTGATAAAATTTAGATCAAATATTTCTCCAATTTTTATGAATAAGTATACCTGAAAAACTTCAAATGTATCTTTATTGACAGAAGTAATATACTAACTTTAGATATCATCATAGTTTAACTTAGCTTAGAAATTTAGTTCAAGGTCGGCTAAATGTTTTAAGCTTGTGCAATTTTTTTCACCTTTCCAAAGAAAAATATATTAAAATACTATTTAATACTATAGAGACAATTTATAAAATCTTAATTTTTCCTAAATATGTAGTTGGAACCGACCCCCTCCCCCCCCTAACCAAATCATGGATCCGCCGCTGATTAAATCGATAATCAATTTGGATTTGGATGAACAGTCGTGGTTCCAGCTTTCTTATCGTTTATACACTTTTTTCTGTTCTTTTGTAGTTTTTTTTTTATCTGTCAAGTCACGGAGAAGCAGTGCAACTCTAGTACTAGCTTAATTATCATTTAAAGCTTATGAAGTTCCAATGTTGGATGCTTATAACAAAAAATAAACGAAATACCCATTCTCCAGCTCCTGGATGAAAACAAAAATCTCGCAACAAATTCACAAAACCAGACAGTAATTTATAGCAGCAGATGTATTTATGACTTAAAGGCATCTTACTCGTATTATCGCAATCGCAACTTTATAGTTACTAGTGCAGCTTTAGCTCTCTGCGAATGATCCAAGCCGCATAACCCTCTAGCTATAACTACCTATATTTGAAGAGAATTTCGCCCTTATTTTCAAAGGTACTCAGTTGGGGTATAGTTCTAGTCGACAAATGAGGGTTAATTATGACTCCCAGGATACAAAATTACCATCCATTTCAAAGTGTAAATTTAATTACACTTTCGCTAAGTTAAACGTTTATTAGGAACGCGCTGTATATAATTCGTGTTGCTTGGAAATTGTAAAATGGGCATTTTAATTGGTTTAAGGATAAGTTAATTGGAATTAGTGACTAAGGTAATGCGTTTGTCCATGGACTAATTTCTAGGAATTCAGATGCATGAATAAAAGACATTTGAACGTACGCTTCCTTCAAATATTTCTTAGCCCATGATAATGATTTATAACTTAACCTAGTAAACTTAATATATTGAAATATATAAAAATTCATAAGAAAATCTTTAATAACTAAATTCACACGAGTAAAATATATGATCTAATAAAGATATTGTTCCTAAGCTTGCAAGTTTTGCATTTAGAAAAAAAAAAATCGATCTCGAGAATCGAGATTGTGATTAAGGGCCTCATTATGAATAGCGAATCGAACGTTCGATAAGTTGCGAATAATTAAGCGAACTTCGATTATCACAGTATTATTAATAGCGAACTTCAACGTTCGCTTAAAAATAAATGCTGCCAATAAATCATCACACTGAAATGACATGACTCAAATGTCAAATAAATATTTTATTGAAATAAATTTGATTTTCTTTCTTGTTTGTGAATTTTGATTGTGTAAATAATATAAAATGTTAAGCCAAATCGATTTGTTTTTTGAAGAATATTCTAATGTGAGAAATAGATGGGTCGTTTTAAAAAAATTACATTTTTAGCCTTATAGCTTCTATTTTTTTTGCATTTCAATTTAAAGACTTGAAATTTGGCATGAAACTGTGTTTATATGTCAGCATTATAAGAACAAATTTGCAGATCGATTGATGGTAACGAATATCCATGGTAATTAATAATGTGTAATCTCCGTGGCCTTTTTGGGATGTGATTTTGATGCTTAATCAGTTTTATTAATATTTTTAATGATGAAAATGATTTTTTTTTTAATTTTGGGCCTTGTCGTTTTAATGGCCTTCTCTTAAACTTCAATTTTATGATATGCAAAAAAAAAAATTTTTTTGTTGTCCCAATACTTAGTTGAATGAGTGTGACAAGATTTTGAAAAAAAAACATAATTAAACATTTTCGCTTTTTTACACAACTAAACAGTTTTTAATAATTTTTTACGATGCATCATCTTTTAGTACGTCAAAAAACCTTTAATTTCATGTTTTATTATAATTTAATTATTGCAGTTAATTCCTTAAAAATTTATATACAAAATAATTTTTTCATCCGAGTAAAAATTCAGTGTAATCTCCGTGGCCTTGTTATCTTTGTACCATATTAATATTTTTTAGTCTAACCACCGCCAAAAGAAATAATTTGGATGACATTGAATTACATTGACTATATTAAAATTAAGAAATAGTCGATTTTGTAATCTCCGTGGCCATTTTCGTATTTGTTTTTAAATATGTTCTTTTAGTTTATAATGGCTCATATTATTATTATTATTTTTTTTATATTCTAGATAAATATACTGAATTTCATCATTTTTTACAGTATTGGTACCGTAAAAGTTCCAAGAAAGTAATGTGTCGTTATTTAAAAATATTTGTTTGACTCTTTCATGCTTTTAAACAAAATCATTTCGTAAACAAACAACTTCATAAACAAAATATGTATGTGTTACACAAAATTTCAACTATTTATTGTTACTATTTATTTTGTGGATTATTGTTATTTTATGCAAGAAAAGAACATTCGAAATTTTCAATTTTAATTTTTATCGAAAAATACTCGTAAAATGAAAAATATTTGAAATTATTTTTGCGCAACTCGGAGAATTCCTTTTCTACTTGTTTACTATAGATTTAGAAACTAAAACCCAAGAAAAACTGAAAAAAAAATTTTTTCAAACGATCAATAAAAAATGTCAATTTTTAAAAAAATGACCCATATACAAACAAAATTTCAAAGCAAACGCCGACTTTATTACCAAAGAAATGAAAAGAAGTGATTCATGCCTTCTTAAAACAATTTTGAAAAACCTGCTTCAAATAAATGGTTCTCCTTTTAAAGCCTGGAATCAAATAGATTTATACGAAAACATTATGATGAGTCAAAAACTTAAGTTTCCATATAAGACTTTTATCTGTAAGAAAAAAGCCAAATTTCAAAAAATTTCACTTAAGACCTTCATCCTTTCAGCGCTTCAATTGTTAGTAAAAAAAAAATACGTAAGGCGTATACGTAGATACTAGAAAATCTTCATACCGAGACTTAAGAAAGTTTTCGCGGACCGGTGAGAAAAAAAGTGAGGACTAAGTTCGATTCTTGTATTTCCTAAATAAGATAATTAAGATTTCGATTGAAATTTATAATCGTAAATAATTCTATCTTAACACAAACTAAAAATAAATATTAAATCGGTCCGAAAGCAAAAGAATAGTTGATTAGTTAATAAAAAACATTAGTCGACCATCTAGATGAACTCAGTAGACCCGAAAATTTCTTAAAAAAAAGAACTCCTGTGACATACATAATAAAATACCAGTGACGTCATCCATCGCGCCACCAACCAATGAGCTTCTCCAGCAATCTAAGCTTTACTAGCATTAAACAAAAATTAAATAAATCAATGAAAACCAAAAATAAAAAAGATAAAACAATTAAAAAGATAAAAAAAGACACATAAAGAAGGTTCTCTCTTGGGATATATTATATTCCATTAGATGAAACTCACTGTTTCCTCGATATTACCCCTCTCTCCATTTTCTTCATGACGACATCTGCAGCCGTTTTTTCTTATAACTTTTAGAAGTTTTTTTTTTGTGTACTTTTGACATTTTTTTGGTTTTTATACAGGGTGTCCGGTAATTCGTATGCCATACTTTGGGATGTCATATTCTAAGAAAAAAAATTGTTCTGCAGTAAAATCTGATTTTCAACTTTTCACTTTTTCACTTTTTGACGATTTAAAAAAAGGTTACTTTGGTCTACCCTGACCCATGTTAAGGTCAACTTCTCTGTTAGTATTAATGGTAGGGACCGCATTTTAGATTTTTTAAGGAAAAATACCAACCTTTAAAACTACGTTTAAATTGAGCTGATATGTTTTTAGGGTTACCAGATATTCAATTTTAAATGGTGGTTAATTTTTCTTGACCGAGCATAATTTTGACTTTCAGGTCAATTTTTTTCAAAAAATGCGTAATAGACATAAAGTTTTCTTATTTTCACCTGATGAATAAAACAATAATAAAACAAATTTATTAATAAGTGTGCCCAAAAACCCATGAATTTTATGATACTTGGGAAAATCTAAAACAGGTAAAATTAAAAAAAAAATGATTGTTTGCCCTGAGGTGTAAAGGGTTTGAATAAAACAATAATTTGTATGGTTTTAAGTAATTTTTTATTTTGTGTACACACAAATACAGTCATAATAAGTGTTTAAAGTGCCCTATTGCGTTTTGAACCATGCTAGAGCCCGTTTTCGGATTTCATTTTAAATGTTTATTCTCGATAACTCTTGCGTTGTTATAATTCAGTTAAAGTTGTTATTTTAGATGAGTAAATGATTTTTTTCACTCGTCCCCATACAAAAAATTCAGTATAGTGAGATCTGGAGATCTTGCAGGCCAGTGAATTGGCCCATTTCTGCTAATCCATCGATCACCGTATTCTTCATCCAGCCAATCCTTAACTTCGCGACCATAGTGGGCTAACACACCGCTGCGCTGTAAGAAATCTTTGTATTAATTTTTCTTGGGTAAGTGTTTTTTAAACTATATGTTGAACGAATTTTCATTATGAAAAATTTAAAATTTACATTTCTTACATATTTGAGCAGTAGAATATATTTCAATTTAATATTATATATTTTTACATATAATTATATAGAATCAATATTGTATTTTTTTTTTTGGTGTAAATGAACAAAAAAAAAAAACTGTGAGGAATTGTAATGTTTGTAAATTAATAAAATTTGAAGTCCCGGTTACAAATTTTGTTTTTGTTTTGTAGTTAATTTTTACTTGCGACTTATAGGTACTATAAGGCAAGTTATGCATTCGTAAAAAAATCGAACTCGAGCTTTTGATCAAAGTTGACATTACGATGATAGCGAAGACCAAAAAAGTGGGTCTCGCAATTCTATCTGTCTGTCTGTCTGTCTGTCTGTCTGTTTGTCTGTCGGTTCGACTACAGCCTAAACGGCTCGGCCGATTTTCTTCAAACTTGGTAGACATGGGTTTTAATTTTTCCCCCCGGACGTTTTTTTCTATTTTTTTTTTTAAGTGTCATACGTTTTTTTTCGAAATTTTATAAATATTTTTTTTTTCTCAAAAACTGTCTCACAGAATTTTTTAAAAATAATTTGAAAAATTTAATTTGGTTAAAACTAGCTAATGGTTGAAAAAAATTTTCCAAAAAATTGTTATTTTTGGTAGCCCTACTGGGTCCATTTTTTTTGTTTTTGATTTTCTCAAAAACGGTACAGCCAATTTAAATAATTTTTTGTATGCCAAAGCTCCTCTAAAGTTTGAATATTATAACATATTCAAATTTTCAATTTTTAATTTGTTGGATTTAAAAAAAAAAATTCAAAATTTTTTTTTGGAAACTCAATATTTCGAAAACACCACGCCCGATTTTTTTCAAACTTTACAAATAAAAGTTTCTTAACATAACCTACAAGATTTGAGAAAAAAAATAACGGTACCTTCCATAAAAATTTTCAAATATGGTTTTCGAAAATCGTATTCTTCTCGAAAACGGTTCCGAGAATTTTGCTAAATTTTTTTTCTTTTGATTAATCCTTACGAACTATAATTAAATAAAAAAAAATTTAAAATCTAAATATTACTGACTGTACCTACCATACAACGATTTTTTCGAATTTTGAATTTCTCATTATCGACATAACGAATTTTAATGAAATTTTTTATAAAGAAGCTCCTAAAAAGTTTAAAAAACATTGCATTTAAAAACTTAAAAAAAAATATTTTTTCAATTTTTAGAAAAAAAAGTCATTTTTTTTTTTGAAAAATTCGATATCTCAAGAACGGCTTAGTATTTTTTTGGAAATTAGGCTTTTATTCGTACAATAATAAAAAGTTAAGGTTGGCGTACCAATATTTTTTCTTAAAAAATGTTTTAAAAATTTTGTACATAAAAGCTTATTTTTTTAAGGAACCACTACAACGACTTATAATTTTTGTTCCTGCATAAATTCATATTTGCATAGCATTCTGTTTTTATCTCTTACTACTAAAAGAATTTAAAAAATTCATTTTATCCTTATGAACAGTTTTCTCTAATGACATTCGTTTTTAAAATTACTAGTCTTTTACATAGGAGCAAGTTCGTGCGACCCAGTCGTGCATTTTATTTTTATGACATAAGGAGTTAGTGAGCGAGAGAGCAAAAATCCAGCCAAAAGTAAAATTGACATTTTTTTATTTTTATTTCGCCATAAGTTTTTCTGTTAATTTTAACTATAATTAATTGGAATTGTGATACTCGTATTTATTATGAATAGTTGATATTATATATATTCTAAAAAGTATATTAAATTTTGATTTCTTTTCTTTCATTTAATATAAATTTTGCTTACGTTCTGTATCATTTTTAGGTTTCTTATATTATTCAATAAATTTCATATTTCGTTATGAGAGATTTAAAAAAGAAAAACAAACTAGTTCTAATTTCTCATGGGTAAGAATTTTAACAGATCAGTCATTTATTTCTACGATATGAAAAAGAAAAGGTATAGTAAGTACTTAATATTTCAGGAACACCGGGTGAGACTAATAGTAGTAAGTTTGTCAACAGTTTGTTTTTTGTTTGTTTGAAGCTGATTAGGGGTTATAACAAGACTAGAGGACGTGATATCCAAGGATTTACCACATCATACGATCTATGGATCCTAAGATGGTGTTATGTGGGCGGGCTTCCTCCGAGAGCATTTTCACCAAAGCTCTCACTTCATGTTACAAACAAAAAATCAGGACTCCAGACACTATAGCTATAGAAACTAAAGAGACCTCGCTTCTTAACAAATCAACAGGCATGGAAATTCATAACGACCGTCCAGACCTAGCAGCAGCAAAGAACACCCCGTCCGACGTGCTACTTCGTGCCAATGCAACCATGCCTAGGGGTTGCGGTCCAGGTACCCTTACTTCTTGCTGCCAGCACTGAATTATTTGGCCTGTAAGTATTGCAAGAAGTTTAATAGGAGATTTTAGTTTTGAGGCAAATTTTTAGTTATTGAATCTTGCATTTGGTCTCGAGTCTCCGATATATTATAACATCTTATTAGTTTGGTTACATATTCATACTGATGCCTTTTCTTTTTATTTAAAATCAATTTTTAAATTATATATAATTAGTGCTTCAAATAATCGAAATTCTTTGTCTGAAATTAGTTTTAATTTTTGTCAACGATATTTGTTATTGAAAATTTGTATCTATTCAAAATAATTCAAACCATTTATTTATATTTTGTATGTAAGTTTGCTTACTTATTTTTTGCATTTTTACTTTTTATTGTTTTGAAATCATATTTTAATGTAATTTTGTCGTGTCATTTAGTTAAAAAATACAAATTGTTAAATTTTATGATAAAATAATAAAAAAAAACATATCTATCTATCTAGAAGTGCACCAACGCTTTTATATATTGAGATTTACCATTACAGTTGCTTACATTTTCTCCATATATTCTAATACTTTGAGCTTTGAATAATTTTAAAATATTAACTTACCAAATTAATCATAATAGAAACTTATATGTATTCAAAATGATTCTTACAAAAGTAGGATGTGTGTTAAGACCTATTTTTAACTTTTTGGTTTCTTAATATACATAAGGGGAAGTAAAGGTGGATTCTAACTTGCTTTTGGAAAACCTATTTGCGAAATTTGAAAATGACCGGGTAATCAATTAATTTAATGGACTTTTATAACCCCAACAAATGAGGCAATTGTATCAAACTCAATATCTTCAAGTTTGAAACAAGAAAAAATAACAAGATTTCTGCCTATATTTTTCCTGTAAAAAAACGCGACCCTCAAATCCCATAAATACTTAAGGGATTACTTTTTGCTTTTCGGCATTTCACTATACAATATATTATACGTAAGTAGCTAAAATTTGAAAAATAACGTTTGAGTTATGCTTCGAAGTCTATCCTCTGAAGATTACAAAGTAAGTTTCTTAAATCAGACACCATTTTTTGTTTTCACCCCGTCTTACCGCGTCTTGTTTTTTTTTTTAATTACTGCACGATTGTATCGAATAGGGACGCGTGTATTTACTCCTTATTAGGACTGTAGTTCGAGTCATATATTGTTGTGGGGACTGATGTGAATTAATAATATCTACTCTGGTTTTTTTTTTTTCACCGGAAACACGGAAATACATAAGATATTATTAAAACTATACTACACACTATGTTTTCAATGATTAAGCTAATGTAACTGCGAGCAAGATAATTACAAATAATAATCCCAAATTCTTAAGTTAATTCTCTTTTATTTGAAAAATATATATCCTTTAAGGCAATCTGGGGCAATTTCCGATTTTCCATTTCAATTTCCCTTGGAAATTTACAAAATTTCCTTGATCATTATTACCGTGGTAATGCCTGCCATGTAGAGAAATTAAAAAAAAATATGTAATGCAGATATAAACAAGATATTTTGTATCTGATAAGCATGACATGTTCTAATGACTTAATCATATTTTTAAAGTAAATCTGGAAAAAACGCATCATTTTCAAAGCAATATTTCCTTCACTCCATGTTCCTGTAAAAATGTTTCAAAGGACCTGTAGGAATACCCAGAAAAAAAAGAAGGAAAAATAAACAAAACAAAACGAAAACGAATGATATCTCTGAGGACTAATCTGTGGTAAACCTGTTGGAATATCTAAGTAGGATTCACTGTCACTGTGTGGAAACAGCTCAATTCACTTAGGATACATTAGTTTGCCTGTACTTCTTTCGCCTATACCGAGTGGAAATATTTTATAAGGAAAGAGAGGTAGTTATTTTCGCTGATAGAGCTATTTTACGCAAAATAGCATCAATCACATTAACAAACCCACTTGGGTTGGTATACATTTTGTAATTTCTTAAACTCGAATTTACGTAGAATTATAGAACGCAACAGATTTGTCGGATTTGTGCCTTAATAAAAACAAAATTCTTAATTTTAAATTATAGGAGAGGAAAATATGAAAGTCTTCTCTTAAGAGACAAAAAATTTATAAAGGCTATACATATAAGGTCATAGAACATTTTGTAACTGTCACTTACAGACTTACTAAAAAATGGGTGCATGATGGAAATGAATAACTAGAACCATGATTTCTTATTTTCTGGATAGCTTAGCGATAAATCTGTCAAACGGGGCTCCCACACAACTAGTTTGATGTTTTTTCGTTTATATTTTGCGCGCTCTAAAGGAATTATGACTACCCTTAAAATGTTTGAGCACAGTGCGAGCGTTTAGGAAAGTTGTAGAAGATTTAGAAGGAGCTATACCGATGTGATGTGCATTGGTTTTAAATGTGTGGGGCTAAAAGAAGAATCTCTGAATTTAATAGTACGACAGAAGTTGGGATCAAGGGTAAACTGATGCACATTCACTCAAGCGCGAATATTGGTGAATTGTTTAAGGGGAGAAATGCAACTGAATAGATCACTGATTATAAAAATATCGTTCAGATAATGAAAGACAAGAGCCTTGCATTGTTATAATTCTATTTCCCTTTCATTTTTGAAGGTCTTTTTTTGATATGGTTTTTTGGGAATGGCGATTTACTTTGGAGCGTATATCTCGAGGAGAGTTAAAGTTTCGCTATTCAAACACGTTCCGCAGGAAGGAACACCCATGTAATCGGTTGGTATTTTTACGAACGGAACGCAGGCTCTTCAAAACTTGAACTGAAAAATAGTAAGGACGCAGGATCTGATGGTTAACCATTAAGAACAAAAATTATAAGTCTTTGTAGTGGTTTCTTTAAAAAATAAGCTTTTAAAAACAAAATTTTTTTGGTACGGCAACTTTAAGTTTTTATTACTGAACGAATGAAAATTAAATTTCCAAAAAAAAAGTATTTAGCCGATTTTGAGATATGTATTGAATTTTACAAAAAAAAATTGATTTTTTTCAAAGATTCAAAAAATACCTATTTTTGAAGTTTTGAAATGCAATGTTTTTTAAACTTTTAAGAAGCTTTCCTATAAAAATTTCATTAAAATCCGTTATGTCGATAGTGAGAAATTTAAAATTAGACAAAATGGTTCTATGGTGGTACAAACTGTAGGTAATATCTTAATTTCATTTTTTTATTAAATTAAAGATCATAAAAATTAATTTAATTAATAAAAAATTTTATCAAAATTCTAGGCGCCGTTTTCGAGAAATATACGATTTTTGAAAACCATTTTTTAATTTTTTTTACATTTGTATGGTGGGTACCTTTATTTTTACTTAAAATAAAAGTTTTTTTCTCACATCTTGTAGAGTATATTACAAAACTTTTATTTATCAAGTTTAAAAAAAAAATCTAGCATGGGGTTTTCGAATAATTGAGTTTTGAAAAAAAAAATTGAATTTTTTTTAAAAATCCAAAAAAAATTTTTTTGAAAATTTGAATACACAATTCTATTTTTGGGGAGCTTTAGCAAAAAAAAAATCATCAACATCGGTCGTACCGTTTTTGAGAAAATCAAAAACGAAAAAAATGGTTCCTTGGAGGGTACCCTCAATAACCATTTTTCGCAAATTTTTTTTCAAATACCTATAGCTTTAACTAAATGAAATTTTTGTGTATCTTTATTTTTTAATCTGTGGAACAGTTTTTGAGAAAAAAAAATATTTATAAAATCTAGAAAAAAATTCGTATGGTAGGTACCTACCGTTATTTTTGGTCTTAAAAAAAAAGAAAAAAACGTGTGGGGGGAAAAAAATAAAAATGATATCTACCAAGTTTAAAGAAAATCGGCTGAGCCGTTTAGGCTGCAGTCGAACAGACAGACAGACAGACAGACAGACAGACAGACATACAGACAGACAGACAGATAGACAGACAGACAGAATTGCGAGACCCACTTTTTTAGTCTTCGCTATCATCGTAATGTCAACTTTGATCAAAATCTTGAGTTCGATTTTTTTTCCGAATACATAACTTGCCTTATAGTACCTATAGGTCGCAAGTAAAAACTGAAATAAAGATATTACTGACTGTTCCAACCATATAATATTTTTTTTCAAATTTTGAATTTTTCATTATGGGCATAACGGATTTAAATGAATTTCTGATAGAATTATAGAGAAACTTCTTAAAGGTTTGAAAAACATTGCATTTCAAAACTTAAGAAACTTTGAATTTTTAAAAAAGAAAACAAAATCGATTTTCAATCAATAATAAAAACTTTAAGTTGGCGTATCAAATTTTTTTCTTTAAAATGCTTAAAAATTTTGTATGTTAAAGCTTATTTTTTTAAGAAACCACTACAACGACTTATAATTTTTTTCTTGCATAAATTCATACTTGCATAGCAATCCGTTTTTATCTCTTACAACTAAAAGAGTTCAAAAATAAATTTTATCCTTATGAACAGTTGTCTCTAATGAAATTCGGTTTTTAAAATTCCTAGTGTATTACATAGAAGCAAGTTGGTGCGACCCAGTTGTGCATTTTATTTATGTTTTGATATGTAATAATTTTGAAACTTTTTAAAAATTTCATTAAAATGCCAATAATGAGAAAGTCAGAGCTCGAAAAAAGAAATGATCTAAGGTAGGCACATTTAGTAATGTCTTGATTTCAAAAAGTTTATCAAATAATAGATCGTAAAATTTAAGCAAAAGAAAATATTTTGTATTAAAATTCGAGCTGTATGGTGGGTACCGTTATTTTTATATAAAATTTCCGAACTTGTTGATGAAAAAATCGAGCAAACGGTCTTCGAAATATTGAGTTTTCAAGAAAAAAATTTAAATTTCTTAAGGTCAAGAAAAAAATTGTTTCAAAATTTGAATTTTGTATTTAAAGGAGCTTGACATATATAAGATGATCAAAGTCAGTTATACCGTTCTTTAAGAAGTTCGAGCAAATGGTTCTACGGGGCGTACCATTAATAACCCCAATTTGGAAATTTTATTTGGTACATTACCTATAGTTTTTAGTAAATGAAATTTTTTGAATTTGTTTTAAAAAAATCCGTGAAAAAGATATTTTCTAAAATTTAAGAAAAAAAGATATATGTAGATTAAATACGACCGCAAACTCATTGAACTGTACAAAGATGAGGTTGTAATTCATAAAGTAAAAACATATTGACTACATTATTATTAGTCACATCGAGCTATTGAACAGCAATGTTTCAACAAATAGATTCATGAAACCCCAGTCCTTAGTTTTATTGAAGGACCAAGCAATCGCACATGTCAAAGTACTTAGTCGGACTGCAGAGTGGCCCTTCATGGATCGGCAGCGAGCAATTCTTTTAGACAAGTAATTCATTCATCAGAAACGTCTTTTACGATATTCATTGAATTTTGTGTAGCACTTTATACGAGTAATACGTTTTATGCCCTGTCAACTCTATTATCGAAAATAAGTATAAGCAATCCTTACGGCAGAAGCTTATCACATTTCCCCTCCCAATTCGAAAGAGTTCTTAATTATATCATTTAAAAAAAAAAAACAATTATTACTACATTTTTTGAGATTCCCACATGTTACACCTGAAAACAAGTCTGAATTCTTAAGTTCAATAAAACCTACCTTAAATGTGTTCCATTGTGTCCAATTTCTAATTGCACACATATCAGTTACCTACCCCTTCATAGCATTTGTTGAATTTATGGAAAATATATATTTCTGACATGGCTTAAAACTTTAGAAGCAAGCTACCTACAACTACTATACATGAACTAATGAACTTTAACTCAATCCATGGATAAATGACATTCTAACATAACCACCAACACAAATACAAGCCTTCCGAATCCAACAAAAACACATAATTACCATTTTCGATTATGAATGTCCGTTTACGAAGAGACGACTTTTACTTTTCACTCTCTTCTTTACTCCTGACGTGAACTTCATGTTCAATTTTCAGAAATTTCAAGTACCTTATTCAGTCAGTCCCTTCCCCGTCGCAGGATTTTATGATGTCGGTGCTTGCTGTAACTGTTACCTGTAATTGAATTTGGTTTGGAACTTTCTCTGGATATGGATTCAAAATACAACGGTTGTTGGAATAGTCTTTATCCATGGAGTCATCATCATCAACATTGCACCCGGCACCCGCCGCGCCGACCCCTTGTCGCATTACTGCAGAGAATAATAATTTACTAAATGGACATTGAGTGGCAGGTTTAGTTTGGGCTGGCCAGGACAGGCTGGATGCATCAGGGCAACAGAACGGTCATCTATATAGTCCGGTCCTAAACCTGATAAGTTGAAGAGACCGGATGATGCTAGGCAAGCACGATTCCTATGATCTGAGAATAAATACATATTTAGGCCATGCATACTTGAAACTTACATAAGGATAATGTTCTCGTAAAGGAATTGATGCATAAGTAACCAATGAGGGGCTGCGGTGCTTTGGCACTGGGAGTAGCAAGGGAACTGTGCTTCCTTCCATACCTGTAGGCAGACGTTGTGCTGCAAAGTTTAAATAGTTATTATTGCTTTCCGGGGTACAGGAATAAAGAGGCTAATACAGATGCAAGCAGATTAGCCTAATGAAATAACTGACATATTTGTACTGGACCACTTTCAAGAGAATTTTTAAACAGGTAGACCTTAGACAATCTCTTAAGGTTAAAATGTCAAGGGAAGAATAAATAATTCGGAGGTGTAGGCAGAAAATGTTTACAAATACAAATTTCCACTTTTAAATAATGAAATTAAAGCTCGATACTTTCCGACCAGACATCCGGTGCTCTGTTTAATATTATAATGGTCTCTTAATATACCCTTGAGCGCTTGTGAATTATAAAAAAAATACAAGACCGAACCTAAGACTATTTTGAAAGTATGTGATGTTAAAGAGACCGAAACAGAACATAAAATAAAAAAATCGGATGTCATCATGCGCCGTATCCATGTATGTCTGTATGTCTTTTTGTCTATATGTATATAAGTCCCCCGATCTACAGCCTAGCTGCTGAAGCCTAGCCTGCCCTACAGCCGTTATGCCAAATCTTATTTTTCTCGAAAACGGCTTCAACAATTTCGATAAAAATTGGATAGTGTAACATCAACAACAATTAACAACATCATCTATCAACATTTTATATTTTTTCAGTTAATTTTTTTACTCATTTTCAATTAAATAATTAATCAAAACTTTTAAGACATACTGTAAAATACTTGCTAACAATATTGTATTTTCCTTTTCATTCATTCTAAACAAGTATTCTATACAAATAATTAAATTCTAAACAAATAATTCAATTCTATACAATATAATTATGTAACTTCCCAAGCAGAGTGTATAAAAGGCCGCGCAAAACAAATATGAATCACTTCTGTTTGTGCTCTCTTGAGGAAACAATTCGGTAGTATACAGCGTTACCACTTCCGGACAAAAAGTCGAAGTAGATTTGAAGAAAAAAGTGAAGCAACTTGAGAAAATTCGAAGTAGATTTCAAAATGATTTTTTAACTTGCATTTAGAAAAAAATTGAACTCAAGATTTTTATCAGTTGACATTACAACACGAAAAAGTAGTGATTCAGTCTGTCTGCGAAATTTTCATAATTATATTTTGTTGATAAATTTTGTTCATGGAAATTCTGGAGTTATATGCTACGTAGAGTGAAATAGAGAAAAAGAAGTAGATTTAGGCTTTTTTTTGGAAAATTGAAGTAGATTTAAACGAAGATTTTAAAAAGAAAGTAGATTTCAGTATTTTGCTGATGGTGCGAAGTAGGAAGTAGATTTTAAAATATTTTGGAAAAAAGAAGTAGATCTACCACTGGTGGTATACTACTGCCTTTTGATTTTGTCAAGCTTGTACAAAAAGAGGATTAGTATCTAACGCTAAATTAAATAAAATCCTATTGACGGAGTTATCTCTCTCATTGGTTTGATATAAAATTTTTGTTTTTAAAATCATTGTGCTATCGCCCATTCAGCGGGGTACTGCGTCGTTTCGCATATCGTGCGGTGGAAGATAAAACAATATTCCATTTTTACTCGTACTGCTACAGCTACTATACTTTATATACAGGGTGATTGGCATAAGGTGTGACAAAAAGCTAGGGCGTGTAGGTTGGACTTAGACAAGAAAAAAATCGTATGGGAGGGTGGGGTCTATTTCCCCCCGTTTAGGCGGGAGGGGCAATTTAAGAAAAAAAATCACTTAAAACAGAAAAAAAATTATTAAAAAATAACGGTGATACCTACAGAGTAATGCTATAGCATTTTGAAAAGCCAGAAATACATTCTTTAATCCTGTTTTTAAATAAAGTTGTTCGAGTGAATAGTTTTTGAAAAATTAATTTTCAAAATCAAAATTTTGAAAAAAAAAATGATTTTTTTTTTAAACAATTTTTGTTCAAAATTTTACGTAATTAAGTAAAATTTTTTTATTCAATATTCAATGCTCTTATTAATTTTTGATCAAACACAAAAAACCGGATGTCAAAATGTTTTGTAGTTTTTGAGAAAATCAAAAAAAACAAAAACTACTTTTGTTCTAAGAAAAGCCTTTTATTTTAGTTTTAATACGTTTTTGGATTCTTATGTAGGTGAATTTACGATTGAAAGGATTAACTGTCTTTTTACTATTCTTTTAATTATCGTCTTATAAGCATACAATAATGTGACAAAGTACTGGATTAACCATATTTCGGCTTGGCGTAGGTGCATTTACGGAAAAAGGGATTAACTTTTTTTGGAAAATTTTTTTATTATCAGTCCTATAAGCATACAATAAAGTGACAAAGTACTGGATTAACACATTTTTTTTATTGAGAACACCTGCGTGAGAGCATTGGATTAATATTAACCTGCGAATGTTTTTTAAATAATTTTTTGTAATAAGCTTTAGTTAAAAAATAATTAACAATTTAAATAAACAGTAATTATGTATTTTATCTAAATATGCATGTATTTCTTATTTTAATTGATTTCAAGATTCAGGAACATTCTTGTTCTTATTTCGCAATTGCACTTTTCTGTCACTAGTTAGGGCGTGTAACGTTGCATTATTTAAAAAACATTCGCAGGTCAATATTAATCCAATGCTCTCACGCAGGTGTTCTCAATGAAAAAATGTGTGAAATATGGTTAATCCAGTACTTTGTCACATTATTGTATGTTTATAAGACGATAATTAAAAAAATAGTAAAAAGAAAGTTAATCCTTTCAATCGTAAATTCACCTAAGAATCCAAAAACGTATTAAAACTAAAATAAAAGGCTTTTCTTAGAACAAAAGTAGTTTTTGTTTTTTTTGATTTTCTCAAAAACTACAAAACATTTTGACATCCGGTTTTTTGTGTTTGATCAAAAATTAATAAGAGCATTGAATATTGAATAAAAAAATAATACTTAATTACGTAAAATTTTGAAAAAAAAAAATTGTTTAAAAAAAATTTTTCATTTTTTTTTTCAAAATTTTGATTTTGAAAATTAATTTTTCAAAAACTATTCACTCGAACAACTTT
Organism: Chrysotoxum bicinctum; assembly: GCA_911387755.1. NCBI lineage: Eukaryota > Metazoa > Arthropoda > Insecta > Diptera > Syrphidae > Chrysotoxum > Chrysotoxum bicinctum. The sequence continues at coordinate 22,210,815 of OU426988.1, read as the reverse complement.
ATTTAAAAATAGGATTAAAGAGTGTATTTCTGGCTTTTCAAAATGCTATAGCAATACTCCGTAGGTGTCACCGTTATTTTTTAATAATTTTTTTTCTGTTTTAAGTGATTTTTTTCTTAAATTGCCCCTCCCGCCTAAACGGGGGGAAATAGACCCCCCCTCCCATACGATTTTTTTCTTGTCTAAGTCCAACCTACACGCCCTAGCTTTTTGTCACACCTTATGCCAATCACCCTGTATACAAAGACATTTAAATACGAATACGAACTAATAAAGATTTTTAACTAAAGTATATATAAAAAAAACACTGTTTTGATTTTTAAACGGAAAAAGAAGAATTTGGAAGAAAGAAACAACCCTTGCCCAGAGCAAAACAACAAATAATATAAATTTGTTATAATAGTCTTTTATAGGGATGGACTAAATTTTTTGGTAAAAAAAAAATAAGAAATAAAATGCAATGTTGTTGCAAAATTGTTCTTATGTTAAAGCACTTTGAAATTTAAATATTTTTTTATAAATATAAAATCATGAATTCAATTAGAGCAAAATGTTCAAATGCATAAAATTACCATATGTTTTCTAGAAAAGTATGAACTCATTCAAACAAAGTTTATAATCGTTTTAATATACGAAATTAATATTTTACATAAGAAATGTCTTTAAAATTTTTCTACAAGAAATTTTGGGATAGCAATTTTAAGTATTTAATTATATAGATTTTAGGAAATAATTTTCAAAATTAATCGTTCAAAATCGTCAGAGCCGTCAATGAGAAAGTCGAAAATCAATAAATAAATCAATAAATCTAATGGCACACTTGTTCGAGATAAATAAAATTTTCCATAATGGCCGTATGGCAGGTAACGTACCTGTCAGTTTTGGACCTAACACTAAAACTTAAATTTATCCTCTAGGGAATCACCGAAGACCCTTAGGTACCGAGCTTGAAGAAAATCACTTCAGTGGCCTAGGCTGTAAGTCTAGTTACAGACATTCAGACAGACAGAGGCATATAAAAATTTTCGAAGAAATTGTTTTCGGATTTAAAAAAATAATAAATTGTTTTTTTTTTTTTTTTAATTTTTAAAATTATTTCATAAAATTTATATTACAAAATACTTAAAACTGACATTCCAAATTTTTTAAAAAAGAATTTTCATATAAAATATTAATTTTATAGTACAAAGAGGTTTTTAAGCTTTGTTTGCATAAATTTATACTTTTCTATAAATCAGACCTCAATCTTATGCATTTGAACTTTTTTTTCGAACTGAATCTACCTTTTTATATAAATAAACAATTTTTAAATTCCAACTACTCTTAGCCCAGCCAACGCACTCATCCGACTATCAAGCATTAGCTTTCTGGCATCGAAGACCCTTTAACTTTATCGAACACGACTGAGAAGACAATTACTTTGGGCTCTTGGTAGTCAAATGTGACACCCTCGCATAATTTGTGTCAAATTGGATCATAATTAACCCCCATTTGTCCACAATAAGACATAGGGCCAGAAATCCTTCGTTCAGTTTATGCAAATGAAATATAGCTACACACAGTACAAACAACCAAACAAACACGGCCGGCGCTTGTAGCGGTACAAAAACACTTAAGGGATATCGGAACTACGACTGTAGGCTGCAGGACGACCAAGAAAGATGTCTGCAAATCGTAAACCTTTTGGCTGTCAGCAGTTATAAATTTCACCTAATGGAATTGGACTTCACGGAAGTTCCGTTTTCGCTCGTATTTAAATACTTTACGGTTTTATTTGTGTTTGGGGTTACTTACATAACGATTCAGGCGTTTTATGTGTTCGCATTGGAGTAGGGCTGGGAAAGCGTACTGCAAATTAATTGGCAAGGTTTAAAGTTCTCGAAGTTATGTAATCTGATTACATAGTAGGTGATTAGGGTAGACTTATTTTAAAATATTTTTTTATTTGCTACATAGTGATTTGTCTTAAAAAATAACAAGAATTGAATTATTTAACGTCTCAACAGCATTCTCTTCCGTTTAATGCGTTTTTGTTTTATTTTATGAAAAGTTTAAAAGAATAAAAAGATTTCCACGATAGTAGATGTTACTGTAATGATTCAGGGCTGGAGTTCCACAGATCCTGGCAGCCACGTCAACCTAACCTAACCTCAGGACATTTTGCTTGCAAAAAATGTTATGCAATGTTGACCATGACCACGAAAGGTGAGACTTAATTTAAGTCTGTTAGAGAACACACCTCTACCAACACCGTCTTCAGCTTTTGATCTTTCGATATAAAAATATGTAGCTTGATTTTTCTTTAAGGAATGCCTTGTCCTTCCAGATATATCTGAAACGGATGGTGACTTGAAAATGCTTATCAAACTATGTTCGATGTTACTTGGAAGAGTCGGAGTACGTTTATAATGATAATCGGCCCTAGCGAGGTATCCGTTCGGAGCGTAAAATTGTCCGCCACGCATACTTTGTCGGATGTTCAAATTGCTTTCGAGGTATCCTATCGGAAAGAATAAAAATACACAAATGCGTTGGCATAATTAGTTCCGCGAAAAATTTGTGTCGGACGAAATCGGAAAAACAATTGCATTAAGCTGTCAAAAATTTCACAAAAAAAAGCATTTGCTCGCAATTCAACGCAATTCGCCGGGTGCGTTAAAAAAATGTCGGAGAAAAATTTCGAACAGCTGTTGGGAAGAATACCTCGTAGCAAAAATCCTACGAATCGTACGAAATTGGAGAATTTTCCGCTCCAAACGGATACCTCGCTAAGGCCGATTATTTTTTTTTTTTTTTTTTTTTATAATACACTAGCGCTCAAGGGTATGTTACGAGACCCTTATAATGTTTTAAACACAGCACGGGCGAGGGAGAAATTAGGAGGGGAGAGAAAGGAGGTGTCGATGAACATTTGTTTTGAATGTTTGCAAATTGAAATGGCAAAGGAAAACTGTGCCGGGTAAGTTACCTATTCCATAATCGTGTTGTGCGACTAAAAAACGAATCTCTATATTTGACGGTACGACCAAAGTTAGGCTCAAGGTTTTGAGACGAATGGTTGTACAGTTATTTGCAGCCATTTGCTTGCAGATATGTCGAATGGTGTTAGATGAAAGAAAATGTCCAGTGCAGCGGAAGACTTCGATCGTATGAAGTGAGCCGCCTATCCACAGACAACCTGAACATTGGAACCAGCTTAGCTTTTCACTACAAGTGGTTTTATGAAGAGGGATCCACCCTACTGCCTCACTGTAATGTGTGAATCGGTCTGAATAGTATGTAACCACTGGACACCCTGGACACCCCCTGTTGTTGCGCCCCTGGTAACCAATAACTATAATGCGTGTTACAGACCCCAATTAATCCCAATCGCTCTTTTGCATGGGAAGAGAGAAACTGTGATATTTTTGACTATTTCTTGTATAAGAGGCTTCCAACTTAAATTCTTATTAAAAATAAGACCCGGATATTTAGCTTCTTCTGGGAATTTTAGTATAAGGAGGTAATATGGTCGGAATTTTATATTTACTAGAAAAGAGAATAAGATCAGTGGGGTAATTCCTTATTTCGATTACCGCCAAACGATATTGACAGTCTTACTTCACCTAACATTGAAAATGATTATCGTCTTGGCGATCTCGATTTGCCTTACGTTAATCGATAATTGTCAAGACGATAGAGTAGGTATCGTTCTGTAATTATTTGGTGGATGTCAACGGGCTTGGCCTTGATGAAAGCATCGCTTCCATCGATCTGCGAAATCCAAGCGCGGATACAGGGGGAGGGCAATGGGTGCAATTGCCCCCCCCCCCCTGGGCAGTTCTACGTTTCACAATTATAAAAACCATAACACTTTTTTCTTTTTACTTGCGACTTATAGGTACTATAAGGTTGAACTCGAGATTTTGATCAAAGTTGACATTACGATAATAGCGAAGTCCAAAAAAGTGGGTATCGCAATTCTGTCTGTCTGTCGGTTCGACTACAGCCCAACCGGCTAGGCCGATTTTCTTTAAACTTGGTAGATATGGGTTTTATTTTTTTTCCGCCGGATGTTTTTTGATTTGATTTTTTAAGACCAAAAATAACGGTACAATTTTTTTTCGAAATTTTATAAATATTTTTTTTATCAAAAACTGTCCTACAGATTTAAAAAAAAAAATTCATAAGATTTCATTTAGTTAAACCTAGGTAATCAATGAAAAAAAAATTCAAAAAATTATTATTTTTGTTACCACCCTCGGAACCATTTTTTTGTTTTTGATTTTCTCAAAAACGGTACAACCGATTTTGATAATTTTTTTAATGTTAAGGCTCCCCAACAGTTTTAATATTATTGTGTATTCAAATTTTCAAAAAAAAAATTTCAAAATTATTTTTTGAAAACTCAATATTTCGAAAACCCCATGTTCGATTTTCTTAAAACTTAATAAATAAAAGTTTCTCAAAATAATCTACAAGATATGAGAAAAAAAATTTATTTTACTTAAAAATAACGGTACCCTCCATACAAATGTTAAAAAATGGTTTTCGAAAATTTTTAGTCTTTCGATTAATTTTTAAGGCCTATAAATTAATACATAAGATGTTGAAAACAAGACATTAGTCACTGTACCTACCATAGAACGATTTTTGAAAATTTTGAATTTCTCATTATCGACATAATGGATTTTAATGAAATTTTTTATAGAGATGTTTCTAAAAGCTTTAAGAAACATTGCATTTCAAAACTTTAAAAAAAAATATTTTTTGAATTTTGAAAAAAAAAATTATTTTTTTTGGAAAATTCGATATCTCAAAAATGGGTAAATATTTTTTTTTGGAAATTTAATTTTAATTCGTGCAGTAATAAAAACCTAATGTTGACGTACAAATTTTTTTTTTAATATTTTAAAAATTTTATATATAAAACCTTATTTTATTAAGAAACCACTACAACGACTTATGTATAATTTTTGTTTTTGCATAAATTCATATTTGCATAGCATTCTGTTTTTGTGCCATACTACTAAGAGAATTTAAATAAAATGCACGACTGGATCGCACGAACTTGCTCTTATGTAAAAGTACTTTGGAATTTAAGATACATTTTATAAATATAAAAAATTGATTTAATGAGATAATAATGTTCAAATGCATAAAATTGCCGTCTGATTTAAAGAAAAGTATGAGTTTATGCAAACAAACTTTTCGTTTTATTAGATATTAACAGCCCGATTCTCCCCAAAGTCAGTGATTCCTCACAAGTCACAAGAAGAGGTGAAAATGATTTTGTGACTTTTTCGAATTCTGCCGCTCAGTCACAACTTATGAGAGTCACAAAAACAATCGAAACTGTGATCTCCTTCAGAGCAGGTCACAACTCATAAATTTTTAAAGTTTCTTGGATTGAAATTCAGTAAGAAAACTTTCTAGATTTGTGAATAATTGTGAGTACACAAAAATGGAAGTGGACTTTGTTCTAGTGAATATTTTTACTGATCTTTCCCACAAAAAAGAAAAGTAATATTATTACATAAACAAAAATTTCATTAAGAAACTAATCGTACTCGTATCAAGAAGTTTACAGCGTCGACGGCTTTAAGAACATTGAGAGATACAAATGATCCATTCGCTCTCCAAAACAATACATTTATAAAGAATATTCACCTTCCGAAAACTTTATGCAGTCGCCAAGATTGTTTTCTTTTAAAAATGTTATATTTATTATTTAATCATTTTATTGTTTAAAAATGATGTTGCCTTGCATTTTGTAATTTCTTCGTTTTGAATAATCAGCTGTTCAAATAATGACACTTAAAAATCTCACCATGCTGTGGTGAGTTTTGTTGTGAGCTTTCTTGTGACGATTAGGGGGAGAATACCAAAATGTTATCGAATCACAACAATCCTCACAAGGAATAGTCACAAGAGCTTGTGACTTGTGACTCCTCACAAGGGGGAGAATCGGGCTGTAAATATATTTTTTATATACAAAATTTCTTTCAAATTTTTAAGAACAAAATATAGGATGGGAATTTTAAGTATTTAATAATATTGATTTTAGGAAATAATTTCAAAAAATTATTGTTCATAGGTTTTGAAGATATTTATTTTTCAAAAAAAAAATATTTTTTTTTTTCAAAAAACCAAACAAATATTTTTTCGAATATTTTTATAAACAGTATTATTTGTAACTTAAGGAGAATCCTGCTGAAAATTTTTGGTTAAAATCCTTAGAGCCGTTAATGAGAAAGTCGAAAATCAAAAAAACGGGTCTATGGCAGGTACCCCTAATAACATTTTTCCCCAAAATATTTTTTGACCAAAATGTAGTCCATGTCCATAATATCACACGTAATTTTTCTTATCAAAATCGTTAAAGCCGTTTTTGAGATAAATAAGATTTTGCATTACGGGTGTATGGGGGGTACCCTTAGTTTTGGAGCTAAAAAAAAATTTCAATTTTTCCTCTAGGGAATCACCAAAGACCCTTAACTACCGAGATTGAAAGAAATAGGTCCAGTGGCTTAGGCTGTAGTGAGAGGTACAGACATACAGACACACTGAAACATGTTTTTTGTGTACTAAATTTTCCCTAAAATTTTTATAAAAAAATTGTTACGCAAATTGTTAGTATTTAATAAAATACATTTTAAAACGTTATTTAAAAATTTAATCGTGTATCCGTTTTCAAGATATCGAATTTTCAAAAAAAAAATTGTATTATTTTTTTAAAAATCCAAAAACTATTTTTTCGAAAAAATTTTTAGTTTATATTTTTTAAAATGCAAAGGAGCTTCCGCATAAAAATTTAGAGCCGTTGGTGAGAAAATCGAAAATCAAAAAAACCGTTCTATGACAGGTACCTACCCCTAATAACATTTCCCCCAAAAATTTTTTTTATCAAAATGTAGTCCATGTCCATTATATCACACCTAATTTTTTTTATCAAAATCGTTGGAGCCGTTTTCGAGATAAATAAGATTTTGCATTACGGGTGTATGGGGGGTACCCTTAGTTTTGGAGCTAAAAAAAAAATTTCAATTTCTCCTCTAGGGAAACACCGAAGACCCTTAAGTACCGAGTTTGAAGAAAATACCTCCAGTAGTTTATGCTGTAGTTCGAGGTACAGACATACAGACATACAGACATACAGACATACAGACATACAGACATACAGACATACAGACAGACAGACGGAATTGCCGGACCCACTTTTTTCGTCTTCGCTATCATCGTAATGTCAACTTTGATCAAAATCTCGATTTACTATTTAATAGTTATTTACATACGACCTACATTATGTATATTATGTACCTGCACATGCTTTCCTTAATTCAATTTAATAATTTGTATTGTATTTTGAGACATAAATGAAGAGAAATGGACCTTTTTTTTAAGTTAAGCAAAATATCACGAAAATTGCCCCCCCCCCTGAACGAAATCCTGGATCCGCGCCTGGCGAAATCAAGCATCATTGCGCATGGTTGGTACTTGGATGGGGGACCGTTCAAATACCAACCGTGTGCTGTTGACATGTGTTTCTTCTGTTGTTCTTTCTATCTGTCTGTCTCTCTCTCTCTGTTGTATTGTCTAAGCCGATGGCCTCAGTTGCCAGTGCTTTTAGTGTAATTATGTAATATGTAATGTAATGTAATGTATTTGGTGAATTTATGAGTGATATTTGATTTTTAACAATTTTTTTTAAATAATAGGAAAATAAAATTTATTTTTGAAAGATGTGTTTTTTTACCCAAATATGTGAGTTATACTTGAGTTTTGGACGTATAAGCGACTTATAAATAGCAGCCAGATCAGAAATGGTGAAAAATGTCTTACATCGATATAGAAATCCTTTTAACAGCTATTTTGGCGGTCTCTAGAATCTGGTCATTCCAACGAAGATGGTCGTTGACAAACATACACACAGCATTAACTTTTCGAAGCATCAAACTCCACACGATTTCTTAGGTCCCATTAAACAATGCTATAAAGATCGGAGGGGAGAGTACGATAACTTGGCCGCCAAGATTTGATAACGGGTTTTTGTAGAGGGGTTAAAAATATGCACTTTTTACTATAGGAGGGGGGGGGGTCTATCCCCCCCGTTTAGGAGGTAGGGGCACTTTTAGAAAAAATGGTTTAAATTGAAAAAAAAAATATTAAAAAACAACGGCAACACCTACAATAAAGTGCTATACTGCGTTTGAAAGCCAGAAAATTGTTCTATAATCCTGCATTTAAATTTTATTACTCATATCAATAGTTTTTGAGAAATTCGCATTTAAAGTCCAAATTTTGATAAAAAAACGTGAAAAAAAATGTTTAGACCGGTTGTTTTCAAAATTGTGAAATGAAATTGTAAATTAGCTGATATGTGTTTCATGTACCTATCAGTTCTTAATCGAACACAAAAAACGGCATGGTTCTATGTCTTCTGGTTTTTGAGAAAACCTCCGTTTAGGAGGTAGGAGCACTTTTAGAAAAAATGGTTTAAATTGAAAAAAAAAAATATTAAAAAACAACGGCAACACTTACAATAAAGTGCTATACTGCATTTGAAAGCCAGAAGATCGTTCTATAATCCTGCATTTAAATTAAATTACTCATATCAATGGTTTTTGGGAAATTTGCATTTAAAGTCCAAATTTTGATAAAATAACGTGAAAAAAAAAGTTTAGACCGATTGTTTTCAAAATTTTGAAATGAAATTGTAAATTAACTTATATGTGATCCATGTATCTATCATGTTTCATGTACCTATCAGTTCTTAATCGAACACAAAAAACCGCATGGTTCTATGTCTTCTAGTTTTTGAGAAAATCGAAAATTACCAAAACTACTTTTTTTGATTTTTGGTGGTGACGGTGATTCCATTTTAAGGATTAATGCTAATAAACATAATGAATCTTTGTTAGTTCAGTACCGCAATTCATTTAGCGTTACCCAGAATGCACCATGCGAAGTTAGAATTGCATCTGGGTCAGTTATTTTATCAGTTAGTCAGGAGTTAGTCAGTCATAGTTAGTTAAAAATGGTCAAAATGTATTAAAAAGGTGTGTAAGTCTCGTCAATAAAGCCATACTATAACTGTCGAGTTCGTTCTGTTACTCTTTTATCGTGGGAAGCCGAGGATGTTTTGGCGGTAAAACACTTTCTAAATTTTCGCTCTGAAGGGTGGGAGGATCGATGTCTTTTAATTGTAAACCCTCACATATATCACCATCGGTATAACAAGGGTAAACTTTTTTTACATCTGATAAAAACTCTATTATTTGCGAACCCCAGTCGTCCTTATATTTCCTTTCTAGGCAGTATTTTCGATAGAAAAATAGTGCCATGTATTGGTGAACATGGTCAGAAGTTTGTTTTGGTTTTCAAGATCGTTTATTGTATTTTATATGTAT